>JARHVA010000217.1:2965000-3565000 GCA_037957365.1 Torreya grandis
ATGCTATGCCCACCATTCAGTATCGGGTAATTTGTTCGAAACTTCACAGTAGCTGCTGCTGCTGCTGAGAATCGTGTAGAAAGCACTCAATGGCCAATACGCGATACCCAATTCAACTCCCAATATTGAGTTGAATTGAACTGTATTGGATTGCTTTGGTTTGGATTGTATCGGAAGACAATCGAGAGGGTAAATATGATAGTTTCTGCTCTGCTTACATCAGTAGGGATAAATGTGGGTCTGTGTTTTCTGCTTCTGTCATTGTACTCTGTACTGAGAAAACAGCCAGGCAATGCCGCTGTGTATGCCCCTCGCATGGTGGCAGAGGAGAGAGCCAAGCAAAGAGGATATTTAGAGAGATTTGTACCATCTGCAGGGTGGATTCTCAGGGCATGGAGGGTTTCTGAAGATGAAATTTTGGCAGTTGCAGGTTTTGATGCCTATGTCTTCCTCAGAATATTTGTCTTCAGGCAAGTCATCCCCCCCAAACCTTTTTTGTTTTTATTTTAAGAGAGAGGGCAAAGGAATGTTATTCTGAAATCTGATCGGATGTGATTTTCAAGTATCTCATGTAAATGGCTTTTTGCAATATAAAATTTCATATTAATTTTTCTTGGTAAATTTTAGGAGTGATCGTAATACAATATTTGGAATTTTAATCCTAGGTCACACTCAAATGGAGCCATGTTTGTTACGCAACCACCTTCACTGGAGTTATGGGTCCGTCTTTAAGTTGGGAGGGATTTAAACCTAGGTCATGCGCTGCTACCATTTTTTTGATCGGTAATTGAGGGTTCGGAGGTCCCTCACCCGTTTATTATAAAAAATAATGATACAAAAAATTCCTGCCGGATAACAAGGAGCCCGGAGAGACTAAAAGTTCCCAAAGATCCAAAAGGAACCTCAAGACCTCAAAACCCCAATACATTCTTCTAGCGTAATCACCCATGCCCTGCTACCATTATGCCACAACTCCTTACACAATTATCCGAAACATACACATGGGCAATTTGGTTTTTCAAATTTTATATTTATATTCTATATTGACTACACTACACACCATAATCTGACTTTTACAATCTCTGCATTATCTCTGCCCACTTGCAGTTACTTTGGGAATTGCGTTATCTCACATGCATGTTTAACCCAATTTATAGATTGATAAAATTTCACCACTCAAATGTAACCCCACGTTAGTTACATCGAAGGAAGGGTAGAAAGAAAGCAAATCCTAAAATGCAGCATTCTGATTGCAGTTACTTTGGGAATTGCGTTATCTCACATGCATGTTTAACCCAACTTATAGATTGATAAAATTTCACCACTCAAATGTAACCCCACGTTAGTTACATCGAAGGAAGGGTAGAAAGAAAGCAAATCCTAAAATGCAGCAATCTGATTGCTGGCAAGCATCTTGTAAAGAAGAAAAACACAATAAAAAGTACAATGCAATCCTTGAAAAGTAAAATGCAATCCTTGCTCCATATCTGGTCCAAAATATTATTAAAAGTGATAGAGAAAAGCAAGCATATTAACAACAATCTTGCCATAAAATGCCAAGTGACCCCATGTCACATGCAAGAATTGAAAAATCAAGGATAGGCCGCTTTAGAGATGTCCCAACTGAATTTTAAAGGAATGGTGAGAACAGCCAATCTATCAGTAATACCAAGGCCAAAAAAACCTGGTTTGGGTCATATGCCTTTGCGAAACAGAAAAACAGCTGTGAAGGAACAAATATCAGCACAGTTTGAATCTCCAGAAGTTATCAATAATATTTTCTTTACCACAGTCGTGACTGAAACTCAGACTGGCCTTTGCAGGAGCACAAACACTCTCATAAATAGACTACCATCACAAACAACATGCAAATCTATTTGTGTCCTCTCAACAAATATTAAAACTTTGGCCTCCTATATCACTATTCTTCCTTCCATGAATAGGAAACATAGAAACATACATAAGAAAGTCAAAGGCTATGTTCTCAACCAATGAGTAAATAAATCTGGAGCCAAAATGAGTCTCTAGAAACTTACAAAAAGAATAAGCCTTGCTCATATAGTAGGAAAGGAGCTTAATAAAATCATGATAGGTAACACTGCCAATGCCCTTCGAAATTCTGGTTTCCCTATTAAAGATCTTGATCTGATACAGGTGCCAGTTCCGGACAGAATACCCTTACAACATTCACCTTGCTGGGATCATAATTTCTTTATCTGTACTCAAAATCTGAAACTGTGATATGTGTTGGATTTTGCTGTCATTCCCCTGCATAAAGGATGCGTCATCATTCCCAAAAAATATCCAAAGAGTGACAAAAATGCAAAATACAAAAATTAAAAAATCTCAAAAATTTGGAAACCGAAATATTATGTTGCAGTGAGTTCCACTTCATTATAGATCCTCTTTCATTTCTTGGGGGAGTACTTGTCACATGTCTTTTTGGATTCTCAAGAAGTATCAATTCTTGTTCTACAATGATCCTTTAGATTCTACATACAAATTGCTTTATATACTCTTTGTGATGTCCCCTTTTGGTAGAATTTTAATAATTAATAAAATCGCCAAAATAGTGATTTTAATCATTCGAAAATATAAGACAATTAATTATTAAAATAGAATTGTCTTGGATAATTATTTTAATTATTGGAAAAATAGTTTTAACCATTTGAAAAATTAATGTAATTTTAATGATTATTCTAAGGGGCTTTATAATTAATAAATTGCTTGAAAAATAATTTTTATCACTTTAATTATTAGAGCAATTTAATTAATTATCTAAGTAAGGATCTAATTATTTAATTTGCCAAAAAGTAATTTTAATTACTAATTTATTAAGGCAACTTATTCAATTAATTCAAAAAGGCCTAAAGTGAAATTAAAAGGAATGTCGGCTTGGGAGCTAAAGCAAAGAAATGAAAAGATATTTTAAAAAGGGCAAGTGAGGCTTATGAGGTATTTTACCTCCCCAAGGTGGTTTGCCCCTTTTTTGAAGGTACAATTACAAGATGAAAATCACAATTGAAGACATTCTGAATTTGATAATTGTTCTTCATGCTTGAAGAAACTATTGGGATGCATGCCTAATAGTTGTTCGTTGTTTTGGTGTTGATCATTCTACAAAAGGCTATGTTGTAAGAAACGAGAAATGGAAAAACGTGACCGCAACGAAAACGTGACGAGAAACGTTATTGAAAAAGGTTGCGTATAAGAAACAAAATTTATATTTTACATATAATTTTTATTTTTATTATTAAAACATTTACATTTAAACATATTTTAACTTTAATCTATTAATTTTATCTTTTTTATTATTAATATTTTATTTTTAATATATTTATATTTATAATATGTAATATAATTAAAAATCTATTAAAAAAATATATGTACAAAACTTAAATTAAATAAATCTACAATTCCAAAAAAGAACAAAAAATTACAAAGGAGAAAATAAAAAAAATACGAATCTGTAGAAACGTAGAAATGGCCGTTGCCATTTCCTACCGTTGATACGCGTTACGGCCTGCTATTGTCGCGTTGCTTGCTACAAGGACAAAATGTGTCTTTTGATGCCACTTTTGCTAAAGAGATCTTGTTACTTGCCCTAAAGTGGGGTGATTTGCATTGAAGAGCTCTTGTGAGGTTTTGTTGAAGTTTTTAAGGCTCATTTCTTGCATATTATTTCTGATTAATATTTGCACTATTTTTGCAAGTGGAGCAAACAATTTTGGAAGTTTGATTGAGGGTTTGGAGGCCCCTTTTAGGGTCTATTTATGCAAATTAATATTATGAAATTATTTGCTAATTTTTTGCACATTGGTGTGGGGTTTTGGAGAAGGTTTGTGGAAGCTTTGAAGCCCTAAATTGATAAAAAATTAAATAATAATTTTCAGATTATTATTTAATTATTTTTGACAGGAAACTAGGGTTTTCAGAATTTCGAAGCAATTTTTGGTGACCTTTCCATGGAAGGGAAATTTCAAAATTATTTTTATTTGATAGACATTTTTTTATGATCAGTTTGAGTTTTTGTTTGCATCATAATTCCAAATATTGAGAGAGTTATGAATTTTTGAAGTTTTGAGCTGTTCGTAGGAACTAATATTTGTTGAGGGTAGATTTGCAAGGGTTCGTTCTGAATTAATTATTGCAGTAATTTTTTGAGTTTTGGCGATTGGATTGGACTAAGCTTGTGCAGGGATTAGAGTGGGAAAGAAGGAATTCATTTCAGCTAGTGTGACGTTAGGGTTTGGAGGATTGAAACATCCATTTCAGGGTCTTTCTTCATTGCGACAAGAGTCATTAGTGGCCAAATTCACAAGGTATTTATTTAGTATTTATTTCAAGATGAATTGGAGTTAATTTTCAGTTTGAAGGTGCAATTGTAGCAGCTAGGGTTTGTTGATTTTTAATTTCAGAATTTCATAGTTTGTGGATTTTGGGAAAAATCTCATTTTGGTTAAATCGTCCCATTTGGGGACATTACACTCTTTTCCATGCAGCTACCCATATGATTGCACACAACAAAGAGCAGAGCAGGGAGGGAGGTCCATGGTCATTCCCTCTGAGTAGAAATCAGAGAGCAGAGATCAGAGTGGGTTAGCTTCACTTCTCTTCTTAGAGAGAGATAGCTTACATTCCTTCTCAGAGATAGATGTACATACCTCTCAAATCAATAACGTTGCCAGTTCCTTTTTTCAGATATTGTTTATTGTGTATATTTTAATCTCCAGTTCATGGATTATTTAATTACAATTTTAGAATTATCTCTATACTTCAATGGTTATAATCAATTTTTTCTGCCCATAACACATCAAGTTTTTGCAATTTAGTATTTCGTTCACCATTTTGCCAGTGAAATCCAAATCATGACCACACTTGAGATCCCATCCCAAAGAATGACATTAACCATGGAAAATTAAAATGACTCCACCAAATATGAAGATGAAAAGAGGGGATTTTTAAACCTCAAAATCTTCCTAAGAGCACTTGTATAGTCATCTTTCGCCCTAGAATTTTAAAACAACCTTATGATGAAACATACATGGCACCCCCTCCTTGAAAGTATTTGCTTTCACAATGAACTAAGTTGTATCTTCTTCCAATATTTTACGGAGAGGTTACACAAAACTCAACACTTGCATTATTATTACCTTGGATTCCTAGACCTCTAAATTTGCAAGCCAATCCATTGGTTTATTGGTCGTCTCTTTGGGGCAATGTGTAAAGTCATTTTCTTCAAACAATCTGTTTAGAGTGTCAACCTCCTCCAATATACTCCCAAGCATCCAATTACCACTGTTCTATTTGTAGATTACATTGATAATTATCCAAGAATCCCCTTCCACCAAAACCGTACCAAACACAATGTTCAATTGCCAACCTAAACCCTGAAACTAGACCTTTCTCTAGAATATTGTTGGATTTTTTGGGAGTGCATATAATGTCACAAGTCACCATATTCCCAATCCATGTACCGAAGAATACAGTCAACCCAAAAATCCCAGGGTTGCCTTTAGATGCTTCCTAGAGATTTAGTTTTGTCCAACCTTCTGTAGGTGGAACCATTTGTTGCCATTCCATTGTCTATTTTAATGATTGGGGCCCTATCCAAAACTTGCTTAAGCTTGGGCTAGGATGACACCTTGGACCAAACTCTTTGATCTTGGATGAGGAGTGACAAAAAAGACCAACTCAAAATACGGTTAAGAAGATACATGTCCAAGACATGTTAAATTTGTTTCAAACATTTTGAAAATAGCTGTAGTGGAGATGATGATGATTAACCTATTCTTTTGAATTGTGGCATAAGGCACATGTTGATGGCTTTTGAAACCCTCATCTTTCTAATTTTTCCCTTTAAAAGCTTTCATGTGGGTAGAAATCCATAATAAAACCTTAGCCTTGGGTAAAAATCAGATTGCTTCCAAACATTAAAAAAAAAGAGGTGATAGGAGGTGTCTCCGTGAGCATATGATATTTGACTTGCACAAAATAACTCTAGATTCTTTATAGTTCCAATGAATGAAATGTTCTACCTCACTCCAAGGGCATTTGAACAACAACCCAGTTTTGGCAGGATTAGTCATACCAATATATGACCCAATATCATTTCAAGTCCTGAAATTGAAGCTGTTTGTTTCTCGATTGTTCCAATAAACTTTCACTTTTTTTCCCCACAACTTGGATGCATTTATTTGCAAATCTTTAACTAGTATGCAAAGTAAGGAGATAATCCTCAATCCAAGAATCCTCCCAAAAATTTCACCTTCTTCCCAACACGAATCCTCTAGAGTCTAGAATAAATCTAGAAAAATAAGAGATTGAAAGAAGGTGATATTATTCCATGTAGGCAACCCTTGTGGTAGGTTGGCCATCCTGAAAATTCTCTCAGGACCCTCATGGTCCAAGGATTTCTTTCAAATAAAAAGACTCTAGACATGGTCTTTTTCATTGAACATTGTACTAAGGGATTTATTGGCCACTTGACAGTTTCTAACGCTAACTTTTCTATTTTATTGATAAACCTCATGGGGCTTGAAGGAAGGAAAACCAGTAGATAGGTGGCTCGAAGGATGGAAAACCAGTAGAAAGGGATCAACCAAAGCACATATTTCAAAAGGTAATCCTACCGGCAAATGACAACCAATGACCTTTTTAACCGGAAAGTTTACTCATCCCTATCCACATCATCCTTCTGTTGCAAATCTTTGAAATAATGCATAGCATTTTGTCTAATGTCCTCACAACCTTGCAAAATATATCTTGATGGAGTTTCCAATGTTTTTATCTTATTCCATTGGTTGTGCATACTAGTGTATTGATGGAAATTTATGCCATTTCAGTCCCCTTCTAGAAGCCGTTTTGCCTTAGACTTTTGTTATCATGCCATTTCTTCCTGTCAATAAATATCATCCTAGCATTTCATGAGTTTGTCTCCCTCAACTCTGACCTACTCTTCTCATACTTGTCTTAGAATATGATCCCGAATAGCCTGCATGGGATTGTCCAAATTTGCCTTCCAATCAAAAATATTTAGTAAAGCTTCCTTATTCCAGTCTGGGCTTTTATTGTTTTAAGATTTTTCCACCAGAGTAAGCATCTCGGTGCCTATAATCCTTGGGATTTACTTGCCACCAAGTTTCAAATCATTCCAGCCAAATTGGGATGCTCCATCCTCATCTTCTAAAATTTTAGGGATTATTGCATGAAAACCGATCCTTCTCAATCCGAAGGCTGGTAGGCCAATGATTCGAATCCTCAACTTGTAAGAATTCATTTTTTAGAATGACATTTAAACCCAACCAATTTGAACCCTTTGCCTTTCCTTTTGTTGTACAAAGTGAATTGTTTTTATGAAAAGAGGCAATATATTATATATATTAAATCTAAGAGAATTACAAAGGCGAATCCTCAACCTTAAGAATTGATTTTATTGAAAGACATTTAGACTCAACCAATTCAAACACCCCAGGAACCTGCCCAAGTGCTCGGTAATGAATTCTTTGCCTTTCCTTTTGTTGCTCAAAGTGAACTGTTTTGTGAAAAGAGGCAACAGCCACATATTATATGTATTAGAGTTAAGAGAATTAAAAAAGCGACTGCCTGTAAATGTGAAAAACACACAGAATAAGATCACAGAAGATTGAAGTACATCATCAACTGCACATGTTCAGTTCTTTTAACCCCAAGATTACAACTTTTCCACAAAACACTATCTAGGCTTTAATGTTGATAGTTTTAACCAGGTTTGATATCTCGCAACCTGAAGTGAGTACTGAAATGTTGGAAACCATATCTATCTTGATTTTGGTGGGGGCTTCCTTTCCACTTCTCAGAAGCTACGAGATTTGTATTAATGTCACCATATGAAACCCACTTTATAACATTTCTGAAAATATCATAGGACACTAGGTACTCCCAACAAATCCTATGCTAACTAACACAACAAGGGCCATGAATAGTTGGTTAAAACAAAGCTCAATCTAAATTCTGAACCTGCCAGATAATTCAGCTTCTAGTCAAATCCAAATTGGTGCAAGACACAAAACTGGTATTCCACAAACTAGCTAAGCCTCCCGGCTACCAATGAACTGAAAGTTTTGGTCCAGGATAAACCAAAACCAACACACGAATTATGTTCATCACAAAATAATAGAGTAACATACAAATATATAGGGATTGGATCTCCTTGAAATTAGGAATCCTAGGCTATCAATAAGCCTAAGATAGTGAGTCTAACTGACTCATGTAACAATCACACAACGATATCTTTTCATTCCCTCCCTTAGTATGAATATATGTCAAATATGCATACGAATGAATTGTTGCATGCAGTCATGGGATTTGCATATGACCATGACAAAAATATTGATTGTGGGAACTACATCTGACATGAATAGGGGCCCATCAACCTATTCATACGAATACATGTTTTATGAATTGGGACCCATCAACCAACTCATACAAACATATCAACCAACCAGTCATTGTTCTTATCTAGTACATGTTTGCTACTACAAGATGATCATTGACACTATCATCACAGTAGAGAGATACAATGATTTATTTCTTTCATACCACACATGTGAACATGAATGCTCTTATGTTCTTATTCAAGTACACACACAATAGACATACTCTTCATCAGTATGTTGAAAATAATCTTCACCACTAGTGTAGGGAAGACATTCATCCCAATCACTCTCTTCAACAATTAAGGCTTTTTGTTACAAGTTATCATCTATGAGATCTTGCGCTCATTTCTTACAATACATACAAGATGTCTTGGTTGCTTACAATAACGACAAAGAAGCTTTCTTCTTGAAGGTTTGTTTTTATCATATTGTTTACTTGAAAAGATGAGCTCGCCTTATTTCTTGCTATTGCTGCACTTTCCTCTTCTATATCTTCGGCACTTGTTATCTTTTCTTCAGCTAGGAGAGCTGAAATTGTGTCTTCCAAGGTTTGAGAAGGCATCTGTCCAAGAGTGAAAATAACGTTGTTGTATTGAGAAGACAAATTGTTTAACATGATTGCTTTAGCATCTTCATCTTCTATTGTAGCTTTGACTTCTGCGAGTTGTCTAATGAGAGCCCTTAGATTGTTTTTATGACTCGACATGGAATCTTCCTCACCCATCTGGAATCTAAATAACTGGAGTTTTAACAAGAACTTTGCATTCACTATTTTTGCTCCAAACAATTTTGTTGGGTTCAACATGCCCCATCTTCAATTCCTCAGATGGGGACCCGCTTGTTTCAATTTTGTTTGTCGTTTGTAGGTCCCTAGATGTGAAGTTTTGCCTTGTGGATACTTTATTGATATTAACCAAGTCTGTTAATCAAAGCTTCATTATAGTACTTGGTCTGAATAACAAATTTAGGACCTTATGGTTTTAAGTTTTGAATTTGCAAAAGTCTTGAGAGTCTGGGTTATTTTAAACCGTGTTTAAAATACTTTCGAATTTCCTCTTTTGAAACATTTGATTTTGACAATGGCAAACTTAACTAACTTTTTAGAGTTTTTGCATCCTTCTCCTTGGCAATTTGGCTCATTTTGGGATTTAATTTTAGACTAATTGGTTAAATGTTCACATTATTTCATCTTGGGGCTTAGTCGATTTCTGAATAATTGTTGAAATTGGGTTTCCTTTTATGCTAAATTTTCGTGCTTTTATCCCTTCATTTAGCTTTCGTACTTAGTCGTTTTTAGGTTTCTATCTTAGTTGTTTGTTTTCAAAAAACCTAGCCATTGGCTTTTATGCTGACTGTGTCCTTTGCTTTGCTGCCCGTAGGTGCCCACTTCGTTTCTTGGAGCTACGTGGTACAATCCCAACAACCCTGACCCATTTGTGAAAGCTTCTTTGGGACTTAGTTGATTCTTCAAGTACTTCTTGGAGCCATGTGGTGCCTTTCTCTGTGGGACTTCAACCATTTAGCAAAGGCCTCCAGGCGAGCGGGTTAGTGGGATTGTGTCATGTGATGTCATCTCGATGACCGATTGCCCTGGGCGATTCCATATACAACAAAGGCCTCTAGGCGAGTGGGTTAGCGGGATTGTGCCATGCGGTGTCATTTCAACGACCCACTATCTCGGGCGGAGCAATACATCAACAAACTCTCTGGGCCTTCGGGTTAGTGAGATGTCACCACGTGGCAACATCTTGCTACTCCGCAGTCCCAGGGTCGTTTGTACATTAGCAGACCCTCTATGCCTCCAGGTTAGCGAGATGTTGCCACATGGCAACTTCTCATTACTTTGCAGTCTTGGGGCCGTCTGTACATCAACATACCCTCTAGGTCTTCAGGTTAACGAGATGTCGTCACGTGGCATCATTCTGGTGACACATTGTACTGGAGTGGTCCGTACAGTTTTGATACGCATTTGAGTTTTGGGTTAGCGGGATGTTACCATGTGGCAACATCCCGCTGCGTTGCAACCAATAACAATCAACATATATTGCAATTTTAATGAAGATCTAGTGAAGTGTTTGATGCATGATAGATTAGTCAAAAATATAAATAAATTTTCAGATTGGGATGCCTGGGGTTTGAAGGTAATTTCATATTTGGGAGGGAAAAACTTGCTTGTTGGAATCCCCATTTGGTGTGTTGGGTTTAGCCTATTTTTATGCTAATTTTGAAGGGTTGTTTTTATTTAGGGTTTGTTGTTGGAAACATTAGAAAATTAATTTTCATCTAGGGTTTATAGTAAATTTCAGAATTCAGGAAATTTTCCTATTTGGAATATTTCACGTTTGTTTTCAAAAACCTAGCTGTTGGCTTTTAAAATTGAAAATGCTGATTGTCCTTTGCTTTGCTGCCCACAGGAGTCCACTTCGTTTCTCGGAGCCACGTGGTACACTCCCGACGACCTTGACCCATTTGCAAAAACTTTTTTGGGACTTAGCCGATTCTTCAAGTACTTCTCAGAACCACGTGGTGTGTTTCCACCACTCTGTGGGACTTCAACAATTTAGCAAAGGCTTTCGGGTGAGCAGGTTAGTAGGATTGTGCCATGTGGCATCATCTCGATGACCTGTTGCCCTAGGCGATTTCGTACTCAGCAAAGGCCTCTGGACAAGCAGGTTAGCAAGATTATGTCACGTGGCTTCATCTCAGTGACCTGCTGTCCCGAGCAGAGCAGTACATCAACAAAACCTCCAGACCTCCGGGTTAGCGGGATGTCTTCACGTGGCAACATCTTGTTACTTTGCAGTCTTGGGGCCGTCCGTACATTAGCAGACCCTCCGGGCCCCCGAGTTAGCAATATGTTGCCATGTGGCAACAGCTCGCTACTCTGCAGTCTTGGCGCTGTCTATACATTAGTAGAACCTCCGGGTTAGCGGGATGTCGCCACATGGCATTATCTCGAGGACACTCTGTTCTAGAACGGTCCATACAGTTTCAGTAGACATTTGAGCTTTGGGTTAGCTA
The DNA here is from genome assembly GCA_037957365.1 of Torreya grandis. Lineage (NCBI taxonomy): Eukaryota > Viridiplantae > Streptophyta > Pinopsida > Cupressales > Taxaceae > Torreya > Torreya grandis. The sequence goes on from JARHVA010000217.1 coordinate 2,976,439, forward strand.
GATGTCACCATGTGACAACATTCTGCTATGTTGTGACCAAGAGCAATCAGCATATCGAGCCCCAAGCCGAGCAACAAAAGAGCGAGGAGAAGACACGTGGCATGACCCTGCTAACAAAGGACACATTGGCAATGATGTTATCAAGAATGCAAGACTTGAAATTGATAGTCGTATGGCTTGTCAAAACCGTCATAAGTATGACGAGTGGAATGATTAGTCGAAATGGCTTTCAAACACTGACTAGTCAAGGAGGACATGTGGAGCGAGCTGGTGGCTTCTGAATCCAAATATTTTCCTAATAAGTTGGAAAGTCATATTTTCTGTTATGCTAGGTTGTTAGTTGGTTATGATTCTTGATCGTGCATGAAGGCCATTAGCTCATCAAATTGCCTATATAAACAGGCTGAATTGTTATTGTAAAGGGTCGACACTTGGGGCATCGAATTGTTGTTGGAATTGGCCTGGTTTGCACTAGCCTTTCTTGTGTGCTTTGTTGCCTTAGTTGCTTGCTTAGGTCGAGACTTTTGGGGTTGAAACATTGTTAGGATTGTGCCAGGATTGCACTTGTCTTTCCTCGGTGTTTTCACCTTGACTGTGCATCTAGGGGATATTGATTGTAACAAAATGCTTTTAGAATGCTATATATATATTTTATTACGTTTTGTTCATTTAACATCTTTAGTGTTTGGATTTAGCTTGTCAATGGATACTAAGATCTGGTAATGGGATTTGGTCATACATGATTGTCTCAGTTATGATGTGCAACAACTATTATAACTGGTATGTTGGGATCATTCATGCTTTATTTTAATCAAGGCTTCTTGTAAGCATGGTGTGCAATAGTTGCAGAATACAAGTTAGGTTTTCTTTAGAGTGAATCCAGTAGATTAATGGCTTTCAATATTTTTTTAGAAGCTTGCCCACTGAGTAGCTGACATTTGTACAACAGTTAGAGTAGGCACAAAGTTGTATAACTATGGCCACGCAATGTTTCAGCTCAAAGTGTTCAAATACTTGCTCAATCTAAGGCAATCCCCTCTTTTCTGCCCTACCCTCTCTTATTTTTTACCCTTTTTTGATGATATCTTGCCCTAGTCTAGGTTGGGATAGGAATTTCAGTGAAGTAGATCTTAATTGCTTTATCAGTTGAATCAAATAGACAACATGATTTAGACAATTAAGTAGCAAGCAAGCAAGTGAACATGAATGCTCATATCAATTGAACCCCAGTGGTAATAATTGCTACTCTTAGAGTAAAATTTATATTGGGAACCGCTCAATCCTTAGACCACTAGCAAGGTCCTAAAATTGATGGGGACATTTCGTCACATGTGCTGTTGTCTCCTTTTGTCCTCTTTGAATTTCTCAGTCCCATGGGTGTATTTTGAGTGGGTCACAAATTGAGACCAACAAGTTTATTTAGATTATCCTAGACTTTTGTGGATGGGTTTTTCAAGTCTACGTAATGAAGTTCAGAGTTTGAGAGATCAAGACCAATAATGGCCTTTGCTTTATCATACCTACTTTGCCATTCCAATAACTTACTATTCTATGTAGGTGGTTTTTCTTTTCCGCTTACAATTCTCTATAAAATTTTGTTCATCAATTGCATCTGGATTTTCACCTTCCAAGTGTGAAAATTGAGACCAAAATACTTTTCCAAAGGAATGTCTATACTTTAAAAAGAACAAAATGAAGACACAGGATGACGGTTTCTACCAATAATGTGTCCTTTACAAAACAATTATTTTGGCTTTTGACAATATACTTTCAATTTGAATTTTATATTAACTAATCAAGATTTCATTCATATGAATCCAATTAATCTTCAATTGAAAGAATTAGTCGAATCAACATGCAAATGGGACTTGGGACATACGTGACACAAGGGACGCTTGTTCCTTTTCAACTGACCGACCATTCAATTATTCTATGATTAGGATAATTGCAGCTTTTTCTGGAAGTGAACACGAATTGGAGTAAAGAGAACACGTAACCATGACCAAACTTATAAGCTAACATCTGAAATTGCTAAAAGATATTACACTGTAGGATAAACTTACTCAGGATTGCAAGAATGGATACCTTGTGTATCCAACAACAGTGTCAGAAGTATAAAATGTGCCTCCGTTGTATTCGTTGAGTGGTGCATTCACCTCAAATCTTGTTGGCAATTCTGGATTTGCCAAGAATAGTTGGCCATAAACCACTAAATTTGCCTTGCCCCTTGAAATAGATGCATTCCCATCTTCTTGATCCAAGTTGAGCGGTTGGTGTCGGCCACGTTGCAATGTGAGAAATCTTCAACTGCAGATTTGTTCTTGCCGCCTAAAGCTAATTGGATTGATGTGTCTACAATCTATAGTTATTCAACTGGGCGATATTGTTGTCTGGACCAACAATGTACAACTATTGATGCGTATTGAGGAGTCGACAGATTGCATGTTGAGACATGTAATGTCCCCAATTTGGGACAAGTATGCAAAACTAGGGTTTTCAAACAACCCCTATCAAGTCTGAAAACAAATACTCAAAACAACAAACCCTTATCGTGAAAAAGTATATTCAAACACCACAATATTAATGCCAAACCCTAGTCGCCTAGGTCAGCAAATTAAATACAATATTTCCGCTGTTATATGCTTCAATTTTCACCCCAACAATGCACCAAAATTCATAAAATATTTCAGAACTGGTTCTCTGTCATAAATACCTGGAAACTCCACATGTATGTGCCAAAACAAGGCCAAAATTATGCAATAAATTATAGAAAATATACCTGATTTTTATGAAGTGTATTTCAGCCCAAAATGGCTTTAAATCCCTTCGTTGGCAAATCGCCAAAGGGGGAAAATATAATATATGCAAAAATCCATGCAGCCCTAAGAATTAGGGTTCTTCAAACCTCAGTACTCCAACGCAGCCCTTTGTGGAAGGGGTCTTCAATATCCCAGCACTTTGCCAAGTTCACAATGGCCCAAACTCAGCTTCATACTCGTCCCAAGCAACTCGCTAGGCTTGCCAATCAATGCCAAGCTAACCCAAGAAGTTCGCTATCTAGGAAAGGGCTTTATCGATAGAATTCTGAATGTTTAGTGCAAATACAACAACTGCAGTGGTGCTGCCCTGAGAAGGATGGAAGGTTTCCATCTCCACACCCTCATGCCCTTGAAGTTTTCCGTCTTCAAGTGACCAATCCAAGCGTTACATCCTTAGACATGAAATTCATATTCCAAATTTCATAACCCCTCAAATGGAGGCCTTCACTTGCTTTTATAATCTTCCCTCCCAAGAGTGGTGCCCAAATTGTGGGAAAACATCATTTTTTTTAAAATTAAAAGAACAATCCTTATAACTCCCACTTAGATGCATGATTATCCATGACCCTCAAAAGAACACCTTTTAAGTGAAAATTAGAATACAAAGCACTTTTTGCTGATTGCCTTAAAAGACCTCTGATGTTCCCTTTCTTTCCTTTCTTTTCCTTAGTCCTCGAGAACGAAATAAGGCTAAGGGTCGTCCCTCACGGCTAGCTTGAAAAGGGGGACATGATAGTCCTCCCTTCCCAAAATTGCTTGCTCTCAAACAATTATAAACTTGGATGTTGAAGGATGGCTGCCCCTTCCCAAGTTGCATCTTCCAGTGGCAAATCTTTCCATTGGACCAAGTATTCAGTTATGGTTCGGTTTTGTTGAGCCTCAAGCCTCTTCTCACGAATCTCAAAGATAGTTTCCGGAATCAAGACTAACTTGCCTTGATCATCAAGAGGTGGCAACTCGATGGAAGGTGTTATGTGTTTCCCAAGAGCGCTATTTAGGCAAGACGCATGGAAGACATTGTGAATCTTGCAACCTTTGGGTTTGTCCAGCTCATATGTCACTTTGCCTACTCTTGTTTGGATTTTATATGGTTCATAGAAGTGTGGTTTCAAGTTTTCCAACCCACTTTGTTTGAGGGAGGATTGTTTGTAAGGTTGCAACCTCAAGTAGACCATGTCTCCCACTTCACATTGCCACTCCACCCTATACTAGTCCACATAAAGCTTTTGCTGATTTTGAGCATGTCACAAATCTTCCTTTCGTTGATCCAAAATTTCAGAACTCTGTTGTACAAGATCAGCAGCCTCGGGCACTTTATTATCCTCCAAAATGAGATCAAAAAATGAAAGAGCTTCATATCCATTAAAAGCTTTGTAGGGTGACATACCACTAGACATGTTGTAATGTCCCCGTTTTCTGAGTAATGGCATTAAATTAAATTAATTATTTATAAAGTTGTCTAAATAAAGTAAATCATAAGGATAACTTTATTTTAATTAATTTAATGAAAGTGACTAAAATAAAAATAATAAATATTATAAAGTCCCTTTATTAAATAAAGTGTTCTTATAGAAGCTTGAAGATTTTACATTGGATTCTTCTAGAAGACTCAACTGAGCCTTTAAAAAGAGATGAGAGCAAGTCATTTGGACATCTTGGTTTTGACATCTTTTATCAGAGTTTTTGGGAGAACTTGTGTTTGCAGGTTCAACGTGCCCTAGGACAAAAACCCTTGGGTAGAACGGTTGTGTGGATGAAAACCCATTCAACGTTTTTGGGTGGATTCATTATAGGATTCAGAATTGAGCTTTATTGATCAGTTTGGAGATTTGGAGCTTCGTGGAATAAGTTGTTGTAGAATTCAGAAGAGCAGATTTCTATATCAGATATTCAGATCAGATTTGAAGGATTTGTTGGCGAGTTTTGGAGGCATATCGACTAGGGTTTGGCCCTAGGGTTTGAAGCACCACCTTCTAGGATTGGAGCCCTCATCCTTGATGTGATTTGTGGAGATTATTCGCTGCTAGGGTTTGAAAAGCATATTCAGTTTGGAACAGTAGCAGATCAGTCCTCTTTCGGCATTGTTGAAGATTGTAAATTGGTGCATGTGGCTAGGGTTTCATCTTTCATTTGGAGCACCTACCTTTGGAGGACATTTTAGGTCGATTTCATCATTGTATATACTGCTGATTGTTATCAGACTTTTGTGCATTGTTGTAGCAGTATTTATATTGTATTTGATGCTCATTACATGCCAATAGTGTGAAGAGGCAATTCGGGTATGTGTATCTGATATTCATATCTTCAAATCTTTTATTTGAACAACAAAATCTATTGCTGTTACAAGTTATATCAGACTGTTAAACTTTATATCAGACTTGATATACATTGTACCCAATCATGGTATGATGCATTTTCTATGATGGTTTATGTCAATAATTGAATTACAAGTTATTGGTTTGCTTCTCTATCAATTGCTATATGTATTTGCTCTTAATATCTACCCAAACAAACACCAAACAAGCACAAAACAACAACCTATCAGTCACAGGTAAGCATACATGCCATTTGTTTGACAAAATGCCAAGTTGGGAAAACTGAAAATTTTGGGCAGAACTACTAGGGGTTCTTATAGTGGTATCAGAGCTGTGCATCCTGCCACCTTGAGGGGTTAATAGGGAAAAGTTATTTCAGACTACTTGTTGGGTGACGAACACTTATCTATCTCAGTTTCAATAGATTGTTGGTTTGGAAAAAATGGAGTCTATGCAGTAACTCATGACAGAATTTAGGCAGGGCTGGCAAGAATATCAAAAGAATTTAACAACATTGTTAAAACATCCTGAAATATTAGAACCTCTTTTTGCAAAGGAAAGGAAAACAGACACATAATTTTACCACTATAGAAGAAAAAGAAAAGGAGAGAGGAAAGAAATAAAAATATAAAGCGACAAGTTCACTTTAGCCCTATGAGGACAAGGATGAAGGAGAGTCACCTATTGAAGCTAGAAATGAAGAACACATGAAGATTGAAGAAGATACCGCCATGGAGATTATCAAACCAGCCATGTTAGATCAGCTACAAGAAGGTATGAGTTCGTTTGATATTCCTCTAATTGAGCCAAACATTGCTTTATCACCCTTCCCTCCTCTTGGCAAGGAATCAAATTGTGGTTTGGGTGTCTTTGAGATGGATGTTGTTCATACATATGATGACAATCCAGAAATTTCAGTAAATGGTGAACAAAGAGGTTTGGATAAGACTGACTTGACATTTCAAGATATGGAGGATCACTTGGTGGTTAAAGAGGTCATAGTTGTACATACACTTTCTAGATCAGCCATTGAGGAAGATCATGATTACTTTGATGGCGACCCTTTTATAGAGCATGATGACACCCTAGTTTTTACACACGGATGTAATGGAGAAGAGGCCAAGAAGGAAGCTGATTTGGAGTTGCATGATTATGAAGCCCAATAAAAATTTTTGCATGAAGGTGTTAGGTCTCATAAGTCACATCCGTTGGAAGGTCAACTAAGGGTAAATGAAGTTATGGTTGTGGCGCTCTAACCCATTTTGATCATGTTCATAAGATGATGGCAGGTTTGTGTTGGAAGGCTCTAAGGAATCATGGCGGTTTTGAGGGAGGTCCATCTCTTGCCGACTTGCACAAACTCAAGGAGGCTTTGGTGGTAGCAAATTCAAACTAATTACACTTGCGGATAGAGATCATCTCCTCACACTTGGTGAGATATACTTTGACGCCTTGAGAAGTATGAGAAGAAAAGAAGATGAGGTGGATAAGTTTTGTGAGGAGTTGAGCATGGTACACTCTTCATCATACATATCAGAATTTTAGACTTCTATGTCAGCCACATCCGATAAAAAACAATGCAACATGATGATGGCAAAAAGTGGAGACATGGACGAAGGACTTGAAGGGTCCTATGATGAAGTCATGAAGGTAGAAGAGACACATACACATGAAGATTCAGCTTGCAGCCATGGGACAGAGTTTGTGACACAAGGTACACTTAATTTTCACTTGCAGACGTCTCGTGGACCAGCACTTATTGATATCCATCCACTCATGGGAAGAGAGATGATTGAGATTGAGGAAGACATCAAACTTGGGCATGAGGTAAGGACTGATTTTCTGATGTATGACAGCAGTCCCTTATCTTTATATCATCATGATATAACAGCCAAGAGGATCAGCCTTGAGGCTTGTGAATTCCCTTGGGAGATTCATGATAGATCAACACCTGATGCAACAAGGAGGAAGAAGATGTGTGAGGTGAATGAAGACACTATGGAAAGGTATGACAGCTGTTCTGATTTTCTGATTTGGAACAAGTCTTTGGTTTTTGCATAATCTTGAGTTGACAGCTCCTACTCATGAGGATGATAGTAAGAAGTCTTCTTCTATTGTTGGCATTCATTTGGGAGACAAACATGAGGTCTTATTTGTGTGTCCAAGACACAAGAAGACCAAGTCAGTACAGCATGACATGGCAGAGACAAAGAAGATTCAAAGCATGTGGCATATGAGGAATGAGCCTTGTACGGTGGTTAAGCAAGTGGAGCAATCAGGTTTGAGAGATATAAGCGATGCAGATGTGGTTTGGTCTTTGACTATTCATGGGGAGTTTGCTTGTGATGAATCTCATCATGTTGATGACTCTTTGGTAGAGTTTGCAGCTTCCCTATTTCAGGGATTTTTGATAGGAGATGGCTGTTCTACTTCATGGAACATGGATTTCTTACATAACTCTTGGAGGACAGCAGCAGTTCGAGAGTTTGGAGGAGAGTTGCATCATCTCCTCATCATTGGAAAGTGGCATAGGGTGGATACTCTATCATCCTATGACCTTGGTGGTATTGTTTGCATCCACATAGGTCGGAATTTCAGTCTTGAGGTTGCTGTTCTGTTCCATATCAGCAACCTAGGAGGAGCTGTTATACATTTTCTTGCACCTATGATGGGTATTCTTCACTTCCATAGGAGATCTACAGGAGTTGGAGAGTGGTTTTGTATTGCTAGCACTTTGAGATGCTTCCGTCTCCTCATGTTGGACGGATGTAAGGATGTGGTGATTTGGGATCTAGGTGGTAACTTGCTTGGCACATTATTTCGTTTGGATCTAGATGAGTTGCTTCATAGGGTAATGCAGGGAGATAGTTTTGGTGATTTCAGTTGTATTAGAGTGGAGCAACGGATTAGTGGTGGAGCATTCTTGTGATTGATATGGGATCTTGGTGATTGGCTTTGGCATTAAAGTATCGATTGCTTGGGACAAGTAATCTCCTGGAAGGGAGGATTGTAATGTCCCCGTTTTCTAAGTAATGGCATTAATTTAAATTAATTATTTATAAAGTTGTCCAAATAAATTAAATCATAAGGATAACTTTATTTTATTTAATTTAATTAAAGTAACTAAAATAAAAATAATAAATATTATAAAGTCACTTTATTAAATAAAGTGTTCTTCTAGTAGCTTGAGGAGGTTATTTTGGATTCTTCTAGAAGACTCAACTGAGCCTTTAAAAAGAGATGAGAACAAGTTATTTGGACATCTTGGTTTTGACATCTTTTATCAAAATTTTTGGGAGAACTTGTCTTTGCAGGTTCAGCGTGCCCTACAATGAAAACCCTTGGGTAGAACGGTTGTGTGGACGAAAACCCATTCAACGTTTTTGGTTGGATTCATTCCAGGATTCACAATTGAGCTTTATTGATTAGTTTGGAGATTTGGAACTTCATGGAATAATTTGTTACAGAATTCAGAGGAGCATATTTCTATATCAGATATTCAGAGCAAATTTGAAGAAGGATTTGTTGGCGAGTTTTGGAGGCATATTCACTAGGATTTGGCCCTAGGGTTTGAAGCGCCACCTCCTAGGATTGGAGCCCTCATCCTTGATGCGATTTGTGGAGATTATTGGCTGCTAGGGTTTGGAAAGTATATTCAGTTTGGAACAGTAACAAATCAGTCCTCTTCCGGCATTGTTGAAGATTGTAAATTGGTGCATGTGGCAAGGGTTTCATCTTTCATTTGGAGCGCCTAACTTTGGAGGAGATTTTAGGTTGATTTCATCATTGTATATACTGTTGATTGTTATCAGACTTTTGTGCATTGTTGCAGCAGTATTTATATTGTATTTGATGCTCATTTCATGCCAATAGTGTGAAGAAGCAATTCGGGTATGTGTATCTGATATTCATGTCTTAAAATCTTTAATTTGAACAACAAAATCTATCGCTGTTACAAGTTATATCAGACTATTAAACTTTATATCAGATCTGATATACATTGTAACCAATCATGGTATGATGCATTTTCTATGATGGTTTATGTCAATATTTGAATTACAAGTTATTGGTTTGCTTCTCTATCAATTGGTATATGTATTTGCTCCTAATATCTATCCAAACAAACACTAAACAAGCACAAAACAACAACATATCAGTCACAGGTTAGCATACATGCCATTTGTTTGACAAAATGCCAAGTTGGGAGTACTGAAAATTTTGGGCAGAATTACTAGGGGTTCTTACACGTGTTAGGAGGTTTTGTAGCAAAATTTTGCTATGTATAGCCATTTGTTCCACACTGTTTGTTGCCCTGAAACATAGTTCCTTACGTACCCTTCCTCCCACTTATTCACAATCTCGGTTTTTCCATTTGTTTGGGGATGGCAACCAGGTAGTACTTGGGAGCAATTTTGTGCCTACCAATTTTGAAGAGCTCTTGCCAAAAATTGGCTCTTAAACCGGCTGTCCTTGTCACTTATTGTACTCTTGGGCACTCCGTGCAACTTGAACACCTCTTTGAAAAATATTTCTACTATATGCGAGGCATTGTACTTGGCTGGAAGTGCAAAAAAATGAGCATATTTTGTCAATCTATCCACTATAAAAAAAATACCACATTTACCTTGTGACACAGGCAACCTGGTAATAAAATCTATGGATGTGTTTTCCCACTTTCAGTGAGGAATAGGGAGTCGTTGCAAGAGACCAGCTGGAAATGTATTCTCCCCTTCATTCTTTTGGCACACCAAACACTTCTAAATGTGTGATAGAACATCTCCTTTTAAGCCCTTCCATACAAACTTCTCTCACTTGTTTGTATGTCTTGAAGTACCCTTGGTGACCGGATGTAGGATAATCGTGAGCAGCCCTTATGATTTGATGTTTTAACTTGGAAAGAGGGATTAAGAGAATTCTGCCCTTATAGAAAATCAGATTCTCATGCACCTTATATCTTTCATCCACCACCTTACGTTCCAAAATATCTGTAGCCCACTTGTCCTTTGCATACTCAGCTGTAATAAGAGCCCTCCAATTTGCTGTTAACTCACTCAAAGAGCACAAATAAGGCCTTCTTGACAAGGCATTAACTACTTTATCATTTTTGCCTTTCATATATTCAATGTCAAAATCATAAGATTGTAACTTACTTACCCATTTTTGTTGCCTATCATTCAGATCCGATTGTGTGAGGAAACACTTGAGGCTATTAAGATCCATTTTGACCAAGAATCTCCCACAAATCAAGTATTGACGAAATTTGATTAGAGCATGCATGATAGCCAACATCTTGTCATACAAAAAAAATTTCCTCTCCCCCTCCTTGAGTTTCCTACTCTCAAAAGCATTGGGATGCCCCTTTTGCATTAGGACAGCCCTAATCCCCTCTCCGGAAGCATCACATTCCAATGTGAAAGGAATTGTAAAATCAAGAACAAGTACTGGACAAGAGCTCATCACCTCCTTGAGCCTTTCAAAGGCTTCCAACACAGTTTGGGACCACCCAAAAGCACTCTTCTTTGTTAAGTTTGTAAGGGTGGCAGCAAGTTGAGACAAGCCCTTCACAAACCTCCTATAGTAGCTACATAACCCAAGGAAACCTCTCAACTGAGTCATAGTAGTGGGGGTTGGCCAATCAAGTATAGCTTGAATCTTTTGTTGGTCCACTTGGACCCTTTAAGCATTGATCACTTGCCCTAAATACAAAATTTTAGAAACAACAAACTCACATTTGTATTTTTTGGCACAGAGAGTTTGCTACTCTAACATTCCCAATGCAATGTCCAAATGATGCAAATGCTCCTCCCATGTTTTGCTGTACACCAATATGTCATCAAAGAAGACTAGCACAAATCTCCTCAAATGTTGTTTAAAAATGTGATTCATACAAGACTGAAATGTAGTAGGGGCATTAGTGAGGCCAAAGGGCATGACCAAAAACTCATATTACCTAGAGTGACAATGAAAAGCTGTCTTTTGCACATCTTCATCCCTCACACAAATTTGATGGTAACCGGTTTTCAAGTCTATTTTGGAGAAGTAAATTGTCCCATGAAGCTCATCAGTGAGTTCATCAATCCTAGGTATGGGGTACCTATTCTTGATGGTCTTTTTGTTCAGCAACCTGTAGTCAATACACATCCTCATGGTCCCATCCTTTTTCTTCACAAGCATGACCGAGGAAGCAAAGGGAATGGAAGTGGGTCTTATGTGCCCCATTTCCAATAGCTCTTGTATGGCTTTCTCAATTTCCTCCTTGTAGATCCGTGGGTGGCGATAGGAGGTAGTGATTACTGCTCTTGTACCTTCTTCCAGCTCAATCATATGCTCAAACCCTCTATCCAGGGGCAGTCCATGCGGTATGTTATTAAACATCCCTTGTGTCTATCTAGGATGGCTTGGACATCCTTATGTTGCAGCTGTTGTTCTGAATCAGACCTGGTATCATGCACAAATAGCTCGGCCGCCCATGCAATCTGCCCTTTGTTGAATGCTCTCTCCCTCCTTTTGGAGGTCACCACGATAGGTGCCCCATTGCTTAGGCCATGAAGAGTCACTTCCTTGTTGGCTCTCATGAATTTCAGCTTCACGGTCTAGAAATTTTGAGTATACTCACCAATGGATTGAAGCCATTGGACCCCAATCACCACATTAGTCTCCCCAAGGTCAATTACATGGAACTTGCCTTCCAAAACATACTCCTCCATGGTGAGTTTCAATCCCAAAGTGCTAGAAATGTGTGGAATGGAGGAGCTATCTCCCAAAGTTACTTGGAACCCACCATTTCCCTGATTGGGCAGCCTATACCTTGCAACCAATTTGGCATCTATGAAGTTATGTGTGGCTCTTCTATCAACTAGCACAGTTACCTTTTCCCCTTGGAGGGTTCCTTTCACACGGAATGAGTGGTACCTTGAAGCACCAGATAGAGTTGCAACTGTCTTTTCCTTTGACCCCTATTGGCTGCCCTCTTTTTCCCCTTGCAGCTATCTTTCAAACTCAGGTTTACATGTCTCAACATTTTTCATTTTTATATCAGAATTTTCTGACTATTTTCCCTCGTCTGCCCTTCAAATTCAATTTTGCATGTCTCAGATTTCCCTGTTTTAAGCTTTGAATTTTCTGAGTTTGATGAATTTAAGACCAGCTGATTGTTTGTAAAGGGTGGCTCGAAACTCACTGATTTTTGTTGCCTCAAACTCCCATGTGTTGGTTGTTCCTTGCATGTTTGAAAACTTGTCTTTGGCTGCTCGGTAGGTACTGATTTTTTATGTCCAGCATGCTCATGGGGTGGCTGCCCTTTATACACTTGGAAATTATGCTTAGTTTGTTGCCTCAATGGCTGCCCCTTATACAATTGAAACTCTTTTGTGGGTGCCATCAAGTTTTTTGGTTTTGGCAGCTCCACCTTCTTATCAAATTGTTTAATGATCCTCTCACCTTGTTCCTCGTATGTTTTAACGAAGTCATGTTCTTGCGTCCTCCACCCAAGATGCCACCAATCATGGGCAGCCCCTTCCAAATGTTGAATGACGAACTTTAGAGCTTCTCTTTCACCTCTAGGCCTTAAATCTAGGTATTCATTAACCTTGTCTACCCATGTTCTAATTGAAGTACTTGGATCCCCATCAAAGGTTGGGAGAATGATCTTCCCCAAATCGTCATGCACAACCATTTGTCCATAGTGCCTCTTTCCTTGTTTCCATGCTACCCATTCACTGAAGCTTGTTCCTCTTCTGAACTGGAGGGTGTGTGCCAAATACTCGTCACAGTGTTCCATTAGATCCTAACAAATTGAAGGCTGGTCCTCCATTCCCAGGGCTGATCCTCTCCCTGTCCCTTCATTGCTTGAAGGAACGTAGTCATGGTCCCTATCAACCGATCCTGGTCTTGAATAACTCTCCAACCTAGCTCCGCCCATGTCGCTATTTGACATATGCCTCTCCATCCCACAGTTAGCCAAGAAATTGGCTTTGATATCACTGTAATGTCCCCAATTTGGGACAAGTATGCAAAACTAGGGTTTTCAAACAACCCTATCAAGTCTGAAAATAAATACTCAAAATAGCAAACCCTTATCGTGAAAAAGTATATTCAAACACCACAATATTAATGCCAAACCTTAGTCTCCTAGGCTAGCAAATTAAATACAATATTCTAGCTGTTATTTGCCTCAATTTTCACCCCAACAATGCACCAAAATTCGTAAAATATTCCAGAACTGGATCACTGTCATAAATCCCTGGAAACTCCACGTGTAAGTGCCAAAACAAGGCCAAAATTATGCAATAAATTATAAAAAATATTCCTGATTTTTTTGAAGTGTATCTTAGTCCAAAATGGCCTTAAATCCCTTGGCAAATCGCCAAAGGGGGAAAATATAATAAATGCAAAAATCCACGCAGCCCTAAGAATTAGGGGTCTTCAAACCTCAGTACTCCAATGCAGCTCTTCGTGGAAGGGGTCTTCACTATCCCAACACTTCACCAATTTCACAATGGTCCAAACTCAGCTCCAAACTTGTCCCAAGCAACTCGCTAGGCTTGCCAATCAACGGCAAGCTAACCCAAGAAGTTCGCTGCCCTAGGAAAGGGCTTAATCCACAGAATTCTGAATGTTTAGTGCAAATACAACACCTGCAATGGTGCTACACTGAGAAGGATGGAAGGTTTTCGTCTCCACACCCTCGTGCCCTTGAAGGTTTCCGTCTTCAAGTGACCAATCCAAGCGTTACATGCTTAGACATGAAATTCATATTCCAAATTTCATAACCCCTCAAATGGAGGCCTTCACTTGCTTTTATAATCTTCCCTCCCAAGAGTGGCACCCAAATTGGGGGGAAACATCCTTTTTTTATAAAATTAAAAGAACAATCCTTAGAACTCCCACTTGGATGCATGATCATTCATGATCCTCAAAAGAACACCTTTTAAGTGAAAATTAGAATACAAAGCACTTTTTGCTGATTGCCTTAAAAGACCTCCGATGTTCCCTTTTTTTCCTTTGTTTTCCTTAGCACTCGGGAACGAAATAAAGCTAAGTTTCTTCCCTCACAGCTAGCTTGAAAAGGGGGACACGACGACATCGAACTACACCAATATTCTCATGAATAAAGATTTTGAACATAAGATATTATTCTCGGAGCTACAGTATTAATCTAACCCATAACTGCTCTAGTACCAAATGAAAGGTTTGGTCCAAGATAAACCAAAACTAACACACAAATTATGTTCAATATAAAATAATAGAGTAACATACAAATATATAGGGATTGGATCTCCTTGAAATAAGGAATTCTATGCTATCCCTAAGCCTAAGAAAGTGAGTTTGACCGACTCACGTAAAAATCGCACAACAGTATCTTATCATAAACCTCCACTCCCGCAGCCTCAAAACATCTCCATATAGACATTTTGTTTCAATCTCTTGGCTGCTTTGCCTAGTGAGTTCTCCATTGCTTCCATGATTGAACCAAGGCATTGATGATTGCTGCTTTTCACCTTTCTCTTGTTTATGAACTTGGTCCTGTGGGGTCTTAGTATGTCTTTCAAGAGTTTCCATGTGAGGACATACTCTAGAAAGATGCCCATGTTCATTACAAAGGCTACACTAAAAAGGAATATTTTCATAGTCAAGTGGGTGATTCCATTCAACATTTCCCAGAAGTAGCTTTATCCAAATCTAGATTGACACGTGTGCGTAGTTAAAAAATATTGGGTGTTTGGTAAACTTAGAGGCCGTAATGTATTCTATGTTAGTGGGCCTTATCATTGTTAAGGAGAGTTCTTGCTAGTATTCATTTGTGAGGAGTGGGAGTTGGACCCATATTGGGACAGTGCTTGGAAGATTCTTTGTTGGGTTGAAAGCATGAGACCAATGTTTTTTGAAAGCTCAAATTTATTCATGAACCAATGACCTCATTGAAAATCTTTTTATTTTTATTTTTTTGGAATTGAATATAACCATGAAAGATGTTATAGGCATCAATAGAAACTCTATGGATTCTAACGGCTTTCAGTTCTCATGTATGTCCAGTTGTGTCCAGGGCTGCAAGGTCTTAGGACTGGATATGGCCCCATGAATCTAGACAATAGTTCCTTTTCCATGAGGTGTCATACCCTATTTTCCATTTCTTCCATAGAGAAAGATATTTGGGCGGGGTCTCCATTTAGAGATGGCGGTGATTTTCCTTTTTGAAGCTCCAAAGAATGGCCTCTATCAGGCTTTGAAGCTTGTTGAAGTTGTGTCAAGAAGCTAAGGCACTCTTTTCTTTTGATTAACAACATCGTGCAAAGTAAGTATGTAATATTTTTTTTTGTTGCATACGTGACAACATAAAAGAGGAGTCTTCTATTTTCCATTTCTTCCATAGAGAGAAATTTTAGGCGGTGTCTCCATTTAGAGATAGCAACAATCTTCCTTTTTGAAGCTCCAAAGAATGGCTTCAATCAAGCTCCGAAGCTTGTTGAAGTTGTGTCAGGAAGTTAAGGCACTCTTTTTGCCGATTAACAACATCCTGTAAAGCAAGTATATATTATTATTTTATTGCTTACATGACACAATAAAAGAGGTGTTCCTTTCAAAAAGAGAGATGTCAATCCCCTTGTCATCAATTTTGGTAGCTACATTATCAATTCTCTAAGTGATATTCTGCAGTGCCTTGCTTATGGAGTAAGTCTCTTTAATGCTTTTTTGGGGCTGCAGAATGAGAGATTGAGCCTGAGATCTTGCAATTTTATCAGACTGAGAGGAAGAGAGCCAGTGGGGTTTATGGGGCAGCAAAGGGTTTGAATTGTCATTAACAGGGTTTGGGCAGAAGTTCCGCAGAGGAATATTTGTTAAATTGAAGGAATTGATTCCAAAAGAAGGGTTGAAATTGGGGCAAGCATTTTCAGTGTAAAACCCAACCACCGACCTAACCCTAGTGGTCTGATTGGGCTTAGGTGGGAGGGGAGGGCATGTGAAAGAGGGAGGGCTAAAAGCAGAAAAATGAAAACATATTCCTAACATCCTTGGGTTGTTTCTCGGTACTGAGAAATCTTGTTGGTGAGTAGCGAATGCAGTAATCTCTTTGTTAGTGCTCATCTTCTTGGGTAATGGGGACAGGCAAGTTCTGACTTCTGAGTTGAAGGATGCAGGCCATTTTTTTTCTTATTCTGCAGTGTTGTTTGCTATTGCTTTCCTCATCTGTTTCTTTTTGTTGTGCTTCATCTTTCTGTATAAACCTTCAATTACTTGTGTGAGTTCTGTATGCACTTGCAATTACAATACAGGAAGTCTCTTTTTGTAGATATTATCATGAGTCTGTGACTACTTTTATTTGTGATTGCCATAAATATAGTAGTACCCAGCTGTAGAAGGTCAGGTTGAAAAGACCTAATGAAATGATTGCATATCTTTCATATCTAATTCTGTGATTGGAGACCAAACAAAGCCATCATGAACTCATTGAAAGAAATCATTTTCAATCATTCTAATAGGAGCCACGTTCATATTATTGCCACCTCCATTGGAGTATACCTATCATCCTAGGTTTGAAAACTGAGGACATGCTCTGAGTCATCTTCTACCTGCACCCACTTGCCTTATTGCGTGGTGTCTTCAGATTGCTTGTCTTTGCTTCAACGCTTTAAGTGCATAACACCTTCAGAAAAAAAGAAAACTGCCAATAGAATATAACTAAGGTTTAGATTTATCAAATCCATCTGATGTCTTCAGTGTAAAGCCTCTTGATCTTCCTTGCTATGACAACAAATCCATCATACGACAATTTATGGTGAATAAACATCTGTGAAATAAAGGCCTTATGAAATCTGTGTGGGAGGGTGTATCTGTCATGACCCTGAGCGATTGCCTTTTGGGTCTTGGAAAAAGCGATTTGATTGTTTTACACTTTTCTTTTTATAAAGTCAGAATTTGTCTTTGACACATCCATGGTCGAAATAGAAGAGATCCTTGCAAAAAAGTATAATGTGGATGTTTTATATATAATTCTATTGTCATTAGGGGAATTCAGATTGCTAAGGGGTCATGAGAGGGGAAGATAAATCACACAAAAGTGAGTGGGGGATTTGATGCTAGGACAAGTGGAGGCATTGAAAGTGTTGAATGGTGTTGAAGTCTTCTTTTATAGTTTTTAAAATTTTGTTATATGTATTTTCTAAAGACAAGAATATTGTTGGTAAATATGATGGTGAGGGGGGGGCAGGGTGCCGAGGGGGGTGTATTAACTAATAAGGGGTAGACTTTATACATTTTTTTCGGCGACATTTTAGTGGTGCTAATGAACAGGTGAAAGGAGGGGCCTATTATAAAGTAGCAATTTTTTAATGTGACTCGGCTCAAAGGAAAATATTGGACAGCCCACAAGTAAAAAATAATATTAATAAAAAGAACTAGGAGAGAGGGCGTGGAATTGAATCCCACCAGACTTGGGTCTTTTTGTGTTTTAATGTTAAAGACATGGATTATGGACTGGGTGTTCTTCCTTTTAAAGGTTATCTTGAATATTGCTTGGCAGTTCTTTCATTTGTTGGTAGATAACTGCAATTGTTTTTGGCTGGTTAGTAACCAACTTTGCCAGGCATCAACTATTGAGTTGGTTTATGTTTGAGGGCAACCTGTTTTGAGTTTTTTGATGGCACTATCAATGTCTCATAGTGTTGCCTGTGTTTTGCAGTCAGCTTGAGAGTGGTTGCCTTTTCTCATCATGTCAGTTATGATTTTGGAGTCACATTCAACATTAAAAGGGGTTAATCCCATTCTACCAGCTATTTGGAGTCTGTTCTTGAGGTAGAGAATTTCAGCCATATCGTTAGTATGTTACCCGATGTGTTGGATGTATGCCGCTCATAGTTATCCCAAGTTGTTTTGTATTACTCCCCTTATTCTTGTCTATTTTTCTTTGATGCCCCGTGAAAATTGAGTTTATACCAGTTTGTTTTGGGCAGGATCTTTGTTTCTTTAAGATTTATGGTAACACACTTATATCTCTAGTAGAATGGTAGCTTCCAATTCTTTTTTATTTTAAGATTCTGCATATTGCATGATTGAAAGGTGTTGCTCGAGTTGTCTTGATTTTTTTAACTTTTGATTGCAGTCAACATTGCCATTTGATTTGAATTCTAATTACTCTTATCAAAACCTCTGTTGGTCCTTTAGTTTCTTGGAATATTATTTCTTTCATTTCCTTCCAAATGTCCTAGAGTGTGAACCTTGAAACAATATTACCTAGGTTGCCGATAAGGACATGGGTACAAATACGGGTAGGAGAATCGGATACGGGGATATGGGGATTTTTCTTTTTGAGTTTGGATATGGGTGTACAAAAATATATATAAAAATATAAAATATAAAAGTATAACCATATAAGCAAAATTAACCACATAATATGGATAGAGGAAACAAAATAATTTAAATAACCACAAAATATATACTCATAATTCAATGCCAAATATGATAATATTCAATGGTCGAACTTATATTAGTTTTGTAACGGGTACATGGTGCAAACGTTACAATGTATGGACAAAAATAAAGACAAATCAACATTTTCATGATTCACCATATTCATTTTCGTCTCCGCTGTGATGTCTTCATCATCATTTGGTTCATTAGAACCACAAGCAACAACAGTGCCACTCCCACTAGCTCCACTATGCAAGTCTGAAGTACCGTCCAGCTTTGTGTCAAGCAATGAAAGGTAGGCAACAGAGGCATCCAAATCAGAAGTCTTTAGGTTCACATCCCAACACTTTGTTGCCCCTTCCTTTGAATGAGGTTGTTTGTGTGAGAGAAGACACAAGTTGGAATGCACACAAACCAAATCTTTTGTTTTTTTTGCTGCCAGTTCGTTGCGTTTAACTGAGTGGATAAAGCCATAGGTACCTCGATTCCGCTTCGCTGAAGAGGAACTTGCAACTTATTGAAGCCACAAAGTCAATTAGAATTTAAAAAAATTAAAAGTTAAAGCAAAACATTGAAAATGTCAGAAGAAGGGTCGAGTAAAAAAATTAAAATCTTACTTGTGATAGAATTTTTATTATAAGTGGTTGGAGGTGGGTGGATGCTTGTCCATGGAGGTACTGCCAAAAGTGAATGCCCATCTTGTACTTGTCACAAATAGCGCCAAGGGAGTGACCCACCGAGGATATGAAATGCACAAACTCTTCCCTGACTTGGTTTTCTACTTCTGGATCGGGAAAGAGTCTAGAGAATGCTACCTTATTTCCCTTGGCAACTTCAACATCTCTATATGGTGCGACCCTCTTGGGTCTTGGGCAAAGAAAGAATCTCTACATTGTAGTATTTGGGTGTCAAGGCAAAAGCAAGAAGATGCAATGGGGTGGTCATTTTGTTTCATCTTTCAATGAGATGTGACTGTACTTCCTTGAAGAACCTCTTTGTAGGATCCTGCTCTTTGGCATTTCTGATGGATCTAATGCTCTTAATCATTGAGTTGGTTCCATCATAAAGCTCATCTAAACATGGATGATTCATATCCACATATCTCAACATACTGACAATGGGCTTAGTAAAACTGAGCAAATACTCCACACGTTCCCACCACACATCATAAAGAATCCACCCTTTCACCATTGTGGTCCTCTCATTGTTTGTGTGCCTCCATACACCCCAAAGGTTGTTGATGATCATGCTACTCAATGCCTCACACACCTTAACAAGTCATCTCAAGAGGAGGGTGTGTAAGGCAAATCGAGTCTCGGCAACTTAATACGAAATTAAAACAAATAAAATTAAAAAAAATGTTAAAAAAAAAAACACTACAAATTACAAACTTATAAAATTAAATTAAAAATATACAATGATACATGATTCATGAATAATAAAATTAAGAGTTACCTTCAACAACTGCAACATAGAGAAGGCCCTGAAGATGTCGTGGGACATGTGATGGTTGGTTATGAAAATTTGGATCTCGCTCGCCTCCTCGTAGACTTGTTTGATCCAGTCAATTTTTGTTCCCAATTTTTGCAACATAATGTTGAGGGAATGAACGACACAAGGTGTCCAAAATATATGCCCATACCTTGCCTCAACCAACATGCCCATAGCTCTGCAATTTTTAGCGTTGTTCGTTACAACTTGGACAACGTTTTGAGGCTCCACTGCCTCAATGGTCTCTATCAGAATGTCAACAATGAATCGTGCATCCTTCACTTGCCCCTCACAATCAATGGCCTTCAAAAACATTGCCTCTTTAGGGTTCACTGCGATTACATTAATCAATGGCTTATTTGCTGTATATTTTCATCCATTGGAAATGATGGACACTCCTGTTTCGATCCATGAATCCCTGATGGGATTCAATGCATCTTCAACGTGTTTTCTTTCTTTTGTCAATAAGGTGGTGCGCACCTTTTCATAACCTGGGCTGACAAACCCTTTAGGGGCAGCATTGATAGATCTCACCATATCTTGCCAGTATGGTGATCTAACAACACTAAATGGCAGCCCACATGCGTAAAGACAACGTGCGATGTTTTGCTCAGCTATGTCTTTGGATTCATTATGGAATGCCCCGTCCAATGGACTTGCATATTTTTTTCTCTTGCGACCAAGAGGTGAATCCTCTTCCTCTTCGACCACAACGGGTGTAGCAAGAAAGGGTGGGGTCACCACTTAGCACAAGATAGATCAACAGGTGGTGATCCTTTCTTTCTCAAAGGATGCTTCGATCTTTGCCCAACAATGACATCTGTCTCTTCTTGCTCTTTGACATATGCAAGGATATTTACCTATGGCAAGCCCTTTTCTGGCCTTCCATTTATGCCTGACCCACCACAAACTCTGATTCCAGCGTTATAAGTCACACACAAATGAGCTTTCATTCAACTATATGAGCTTTTGTATTTATAGTTACACTTTGAGCAAAGCCAATGAAAACACCCACCACTAGCTGTCTGTTCTAATATTGTCACATACTTCCAAATGAGCGTTCGTAGATCAAATTTGGGGGCTATCCCTTGGTCCACTGAACGAGCACTTGCACCCTGAGACATTCTGACAAATCCCTATAGTCCCTGGTAAAAAATATAACTATTGCTATTAAAATTTAAAACATAATCATTGCATTTGGTATTTGTGGAAATAATGGTTAAAACTTAAAAAAATAACAAAAAATAAAATAAAATTAAAACTAGTTAATAACAAAAGAAAATAAAAAGCCACAAATATGAAAACTTACCTTAAATCAACAAATCCTCTTCCTTGCAAGCTCCTTGGCGCCAAATAGGTTGAGGTAATGGTGTAGGTTTAGCACAAGGAAGGAGTTTCAAGCTTATGCAACTAGAAAAATTAACGAGACCGAACAAATGTGCAATGGAAGTGAAAAATG
This sequence comes from Torreya grandis, assembly GCA_037957365.1. NCBI lineage: Eukaryota > Viridiplantae > Streptophyta > Pinopsida > Cupressales > Taxaceae > Torreya > Torreya grandis. Next base: position 2,997,930 of record JARHVA010000217.1, read on the forward strand.
CAATGAAAGATAAATGTGTTGTTATCTTGTGAGAAAATGAGTGTGAATGCTGCTTTTAGGGTTGGGAATCCACTTTAGTTTGTTTTTAATTGTATTTTGAAGTCCATGTTTGACTTTTCATTGGGCGAAATTGAAAAAAAAAAAAAAAAAAAAAAAAAAAAACATTTTTGATGTCTGGGAGTGTGCAAATACACCCAAGGAGCATCCTTGGGTTGTGGAAACGCCCGAGTACATCGCCCAGACGTACCTGGATGTTTTCGCAGCCCATGGACGCTCCTTGGGCATATCCCCCATGCCCCCCCATGCTCCTTTGGCCTAGGGGGCCGTATCCGTTTACGTAGAATATTACGTATATAATTCACGCATTCCATATTGGCATCTATGTTGGTTTAAGATCTTAAGATGTTTGCTATAGTGGATCTATGAGCATTGTTCTTGTTGAATTGGCTTGCAAACATGCAAAAAACTTGTTTGGCATAAGAACAAATTATGAACAAATGATTTGCATTTTCTTCATTCCTTTTACAATTGGGGCATCTGTTTGCGCCTTTCCATTTTTTTTTAATTGGTCGGTTGTTAGAATTTTTGTATGTATGGTTAGCTAGAGAAAATGTTTAATGTCCTTCACCAGTTTCTTGTTTGGGTAATTTAGCCCCATGTTGTTTGATGGTTTGGAATCTTGGATATCCCATATTGCTTCCCCATCCTCTTTATTGACCACATAACTTTCGAAAGTGAGTATACCCTTTTCTTGTATTATTTCCTAGAGTTGAAACATGTCTTCCGTGGATAGAAATTTATTTTCATTCCAACTGTCCTCCCAAAACCTTACCTTTTTTCCATTTCCAACCTACCAAGTGAGATTGGAGTGTAGGATTTTCATTCCATTCTAGATATGCTTGGCTATTGCTGATAGAGGGGTTTTCCAATTCCAAGTTAAAGCTTCCTCACTTTGTCTTGAATGATATTTGCGTCTTATAATGTTCGCTTACTTTTTTTTTCAGATTTGTAGTCTCCAAGCAAGTATAGTGGCAAATACTTGGTTGAAAGGCATATGTTTTTTTTATATTTAGCCCTCCTCGAGATTTTGGCTTGTTTATTATGTCCAATGATATCAAAGGACACTTGTACTTATGAGCCGTTCCCTACCCTGAATAGATTGTATTTTTTCCTCAACTGATGTTGGTATAGGGAGGAGAGAAAGAAGATGGACAGGGACAGCTTGAAGGACATCTCTCATTAGTTGAATTCTACCAACCAGAGTTAGCTAGTTGTTAGTCCAATGTGAGAGTTTGATTTCCAGCCTTCTTTTGGTTCTTTCCCACAAAGCATTGTTGGCTTTTCCCGGGATTGGGAATCCAAAGTAGTCCATTGGTTAAGTACCTTCGTTATAGTTGAGAGTTTGGAGGAATTCCTTTTTTTTCCCTCTGTGGAAAGTTTTTAAATTATGACAATGGACTTGCTGTCATTTATCACCTAACTCGAGGCTTCTTGGTAGTTGAGGAGTGTTGTTTTTATGTTTAGGATATCAGTTTTTCTGACTGCAGAGAAAAGTATCGTATCGTCTGTGAAATGATATCCCGAGTGTTGTTATCCTCCTTCAACAGCATGCATGCCATGCATCTTGCTTTCTTATTGCATCTTTGTTATGTCTAAAACGGTTCTCATTCATTATGATGAACACGTATGGGCTTAGTGGGTCTTCTTGTCCGAGGCCTCGAGTTGGTGTGAACCATTTTCCTTTAGTGCCTTTTATAGAAACTGAATAAGGAGTGGTGTAGCAGCTCTTAATCGACAAAATAACACCATCACTGAAACCAAAAGCTTTTAAGAATGTATAAATAAATTTCGAGTTGCAACGGTTGAAGGGTTTTGACATGTCCAGCTTTAGCACTATTGCCAGTCTATGTTGAGATTTTGTCGAATGCACAATCTCTTGCACAACAATTATCTTATCCATAATCTATCTTAGTGGGACAAAGTTTGATTGTATATCCGAGGCTTTAGTCTGTTTGCGATAGTTTGAGATATGTTTTTCTAGATCATGTTGTGGAGAGCCGTTGGTCTGAATTTGTCAATTGACTTGGCTTGTGATTCCTTTGGAATTAGCACCAGTTTTGTTGCGTTGATTTGAACAAGCATTTTTTAATTTCTTCTGTATTCTTCGACTACATTTGGGAGATCTATCTAAATAATATCCTACAATTTTTGGTAGAAGAGAGCTGTATATCCATCCACTCTAGTGGCCTTGTCTTGGTTGAAGGAGAAAATAATTTTTTTGAGCTCTTATTCTATTATTGGCTGAAGCAGCTGTGCATTTTCATTCTTCTCAATCAGTTTTGAGATGTTTTCTAGGAAGGAATCCTTGGCCTCATTATTACCTTGCTCAAAAATCTGTTAAGTGACCAGATTTGTAATCCTATCTAACTAGTCATGTTTTGTATCTCAAAAGTATCTTAACCATTTTAAAATTCATGTTTGCAATATGGAACAATATCCTCCTCTCGTTGATGTCACTCTAAAGATCTGAAACGTATTACATATGGGTAAGAAGTAGGCCCCAAGCTAAGACTGCTACTTTTAACCCATGAAATACATTCAACAATTATGTAATTTGGAAAGCATATTAGCATATATCGCAGTAGCTTCCCCATAAACTATGGAGATGGTAATTTGTCTACTTATGTCAACTGTTGAGATGCATATGGTGAAACAATATGAGATTAAGTGTTTTGAACTTGGAGGCGGGGGTGTCTGCTTAGCAACCTATGTTGTAATGCTTAAAGAGTGGATAAACAAACTTGGAGGTGGGGGTGTTCACTTAGCTAGCTATGTTGAAAAATTACTTCTTTAAGCAAATGATCTCATCATAATTGCAAAAACAGCCGACAGTTTAAGAGAACACTTGAAGTGACTAGAACTCTTTTGTTAAGAAGTAGGGATAGTAAATACTTGCAAAACTCTCAAGTCGCGATTTTCTCTTTGGGGAGAAAGAAAAATAAGATAAACTTTCTATTTGAGGGGAAACCGTCAGAGATCGTGTCAGAATAGAAGTATCCCGGTCATGATTTCCAAAACAAACTTAGTTGGGAATCATGCAAGTTGAAAAAAATATGAGGATGCAAAGCATTATACTCACTATGTAATGGGTGCAAAAATGCAAAGTCGTGGGATTGGAAAACCACAAAGATCTTATTTGGGTTGTTTGACATGCTAGGGGTACTTTACATGGGGCAGCAATACATCAGGCATGAAATGGAGATAAATAGAGAGTATTCAGAAGCACTTAATCACAGGTAGTATCCAAATCAAAGCATTAGTTCCATATGAGATATTATTAGCTGAAACATCCACTTTTCCTTTGGAGGTAGCAGCTGTGATTTGGCTGCTAGACTATCTAAAGAAAAGAAAAGACATTGATATTAATCAATGGCCTAGGATGGTAGTGGGAAAAGAGTTAAATAAGAGGACGAGCACTTGGATGAAACAAAACATTAAGTGGATGAGCAAGTGGGGCATTAGCCTTTGCCAATGTGTAGAGAAGAATTCAGGCTAATTGTGTGGACAAAGAAATTCAGTAGGAAGGGAGAATACTACATCAATGAATTCAACCCCATATATGAGCACCATTGGGAAACCTACGGAGGGGCATAAGCCAAGTGGAAGATGCAAATGTTGATAGCTCAGTTGAAAACCAGCTCACATTAGCTTAGGTGCAGGATGGGTGGATGGGAAACACCGAAAGATGAATGGGAAGAGAGAATATGTGTATTCTGTAGAGACAGAGCGGCACTACATTATCAATTGCTTAGCATACAACAATGTCATAACAAAACAAACCAACAACCTAAGGGTTGGATTTTTGACTGCCCTCATTGAAGAGGAAAGACCAACAAAAATAGGGGAATTTCTTATCAAAATCAATGATAGGAGATCAAACCACAAGAAAGAAGCGATTATATCTCAAGTTTAGCTTGATAGACCTTGAGCACTTTTCCTAGTTGGTGTGGACTGTGTGCTGTACATTTCTTTCCTAGTGTTGCTTGGGGGACCCATAGACCTTTTGGTCTCAAGGACATTATTTAAATCTTTCATTTTATTTTCTCACTTGCATCAAAGTTTGATATGAATAGGATGTAACATTTAAAAGACAAATGGTGGGAATCAACAAACCATTATTAGGACGATAGAGTAGATGAATGTTCTTTAAGCTCTACGTTCTTAAAATGCTTAAAACTCTATTGAAATAATAATATAGAAATGTCACTTCAATTTGGAGGTCTTTGATCGATAACAGTAAATATTGAAGTGAAAAATCATAAACACAAGTTTAGACATTTCTGGGATGGCTGATTTGTAGTCATCAATGGTTAGCATACAGCAACATCCTTTTACATTTTTACAGAATTGTTTCCCGTTGGCAGTAGAGTTCGATATTCGACCTTTGTATAGTCTTATTTTTTATTATTCTTTTAGTGTAGTCTAGGGGTGTGCAAAAAAGAAAAAAAGAATAAAGTGATAACATTGCAGGAACAGAACAAGCCATAGACAGAACTTACGAACCTTAACACTATAAGTTCTCACCCCTTTACTCTTAGAAAGAAGAATATTCTTAAATCTCTTAACATACGGGTTTATGTAAGAAGCTACGGGGACTCCTTATGATTCCTTAATTTTCTCTTATAATATACATAGCATTCAATTCTTTGTTGCTTTTCATTCTCTATCAGTTGCTTCTTTTTACACTAATTATTGCATTTACAACATACACATTGTGGTTAGTTTTCTATATATTTTTCCTCTGCATGACACTTTTTTCGTTTAACTACACCATTGATTGAACCTTTTATCAGTGCATTGAAGAATAACTTTTATGGCCAGCTTATTTGAATGTTTTATTCACATAGGTATAGATAATTCTTCAAGCCATTTTATATAAAACATCTAAGTCTTTGATTCACATATTATATTTCTTTACATTTTATTATTTGAGCATACTACATGCCCATTCGATATTGTTAATTTTATTTTTCATGTTTCTCTCTTGTACAGTTTACGGATATTCTCTTTTGCTGCTGCTATGGGCTTATTTGTTTTGCTTCCAATAAATTACATTGGAAAACAACTAGATTTTTCTGACATTCCAAACCAATCATTAGATTTGTTCACCATAGCGAATGTCCAAAATGGATCCAAAAGGTATGACATCAATGATTTTTATATACGTAGAGCATTATATTCTAAAGATGTATATGGAATATTGGGTGCAAAGTTTTTGGTTAGCATATGATTGTTAGACTTTGGTATACATTGTATGATTATACATACCTGACATTTTAAATTGCTTTGCAAAATATAAAGAAAATTAGGAAGAGGTGATACATTGTGTTTTGGTTCAAATTATATAATATTTGCGTTGTGTGCCGAGGCACAACATATGCCATAGGATGTTGTCTCTTTTAGCCTTAGCATTGCTATTAAGTTATGTTATATTTTGGATGCTTAGATTTAGTGAAAGGTTAGGTCAAGAGTTAAGAAGGGTTTCTTGTGGGTTTGATATAAAGGGTGGAAAACCTTGAAATATGTATCTTTTTACCATTTCAAATTCTAATGAAAATGGAGAGCCGCCATTGTGTGAGAACTTTTGTGTTATAGGTGGATTTGCAAGTGTAGTTCACTCTCAAGTGGGCAGGTGCCCCCATTTTTTAATTGTATCATTTATTCTACTTTATATTTGCATGTAACGTCCACATTTTTGATCTAAACCCTCATGAGGACCCTTAGCCTATATGTGTTCGCAATGGCTAAGGGGAAAGGAAGAAAAGAGAACGTTGGGGGCCCACTTTAAGAGCAATTGGTGAAAATAGTACTTTATGATTTCTAATTTTCAATTGAGTTATGAAAAGTACTATGTTATTCTAATATTCACTTAAGTGGGGGACTTTTATGGGTCATGGACACTTAAGTGGGAGCTATAAGGATTACTCTTTTAATATTTGAATAAAAGTGTTTTTCCTCCAATTTGGGCACCCCCCTTACGGGAAAAGCTATAAAAGCAAGTGAAGGGTTCTCTTTGAGGATATGTATGTTTTGATAATGAAACTTATGCCTAAGCATGCAACGCTTGGTATTGTGACTTGGAGACGAAAACCTTCAAGGAACATAAAGGTTGAAGACGAAAACCTTCAATCTTGTTATTGTCAGCACTACTTCAGGTGTTGTATTGGTTTTTTATCGATTTGTGTGCAAGGGAACATCACTTTTAGCAGCACCTAGGGTTTGGAGGAATAATATCAGGTTTCAAGGGCAGAATATGTCTTGCAAGGGCAGCAAACCCTCCTTTAGGGTTGATGACACATTGTGAGGGTGTTTGAAAATATTCAGGGGCTGTTAGGGCAGCAAATTAATTGCACCATCTGGGCGAACCTCTCCTAGGGTTGGATTTCTTGGATGTTAGGGCTAATTGAGCCCAAAGTTCTGATTTGTCATTGGGCAAATATTCTCCTAATTTTATGATAATTTTCAGTTGTTTATTTCTATGGAAAGAGATAATTGAAGGTACTTTTTCTGAGTATTATTATTCTGACTTATTTTTAATATTTTATTGGGTTGGGTGACTTGATCTGAGGGCCTAAGATGGCAATTTGAGGGCTGCAATTATTCAGATGTGTATTCCCAGCATTGGTGACTCCCTTTCGGAGACTATTTGATGCATTTGTATGGTCATTTGATGCCCATGACTTGGCTGTAATGGTTGTCATATTTTTGGTATAATATTCATGTTTCTTGGCATCCTACTTGGTCCTTGAATTCAAATTTAGGGAAGGGTATGTATGAGTTGTATTTTCGTATGTATTTTGGCAATAAGGATAAAGAAATGCATGGTGAATGATGCCCTAATTGCCCATTTTAGTTTTCAATATTCATGCTAGGGTTTGAACAATTTAATTTCAATATTTGTGGGATTATTGCTGCCTAGGGTTTACTGTGGTAAATTCATTATTTACGTGGTTTTGGTTAGGGTTTGATGATTGATTGTTAGGGTTTGTTGCAAACTCCAATTTTGTGGAATTGTCCCATTTGGGGACATTATAGTGGTATCAGAGCCAATTTCTTGGCCAGCTGTGGGATGTGAGTGATTTCAATGGATTGGCAACCTAGGGTTTTGCCAAAAGAAAAATACAAAGATCCCCTTCAAAAGGTGGGGATGAAGAAGAGGACAATGGTTGAAGCCATGGATGATTTGTTGTAAGCCATGGAGAATTATTAGAGGGAACTAAAGGCACTAAGTCCCAAGGTTTTGGCAAAGTCTATGGGGTTAAACTCTAAACCTCAAAAGTCTTTTTTAGAAGAATAGAAGATTGAATTACAGGTGAATATGGAGATTCAAAAGTCTGAAATTGCAGGGCAGCTAAAGAATAACCTCCAACTACACACAGGGCAGCTAAGCAATGTGAATGATGAGCTTAAAAAATCAGAAAATTTAGGGCAGCCAAGTAGTGAAATTTCTGAGTTTCACAATACAAAGATTTTGAAGCAGCAACAAGAAAAGTTTTAGCTAAGTAAAGAGTAGCCAATTATTGAATTTTTTGAGCCACAAAAACCAAAAATTCAAGTGTAGCATAGTGAGGGTTTCCAACAAGCTATGGGGCAACCAATGGGGTTGCAAATAGTAGACACTAAGGTGGAAGTAACAGAAAAATTAGAACTTCCAAAGGTCAAACAAGGAGAAGCTGTTCAACAACTCCATGAGCAATCAAAAGATCAAGAAGGAAGCTTGGAGATGGATAATGAAACCATAGTGGAAAGGTATGCCATGGTTGAATATTTTTGCATTGTTTCTTATCATAAATCATTCTTTTTATCTCAATTCAGATTCAAAGAGGAAGCTTGGAAGAAACAATTAACACTTGGAAATGAAGCACAAGTCCTAACAAGATTGGACAAGGCAATGAGGTCCTTTGAAGGAGTAATGCCAAATAGAAAGAAAGAAGATTTCATTTTGCATTTGGAAAAAGAAAAATCAGATTTGTGTATGGGTAAGCAATTGAGCTGTCATCTTGGTAAGTGCTCATTGATTTCTCCTCATGCTTGGTCCTGTCATTATCTTGGTTCTAAAACTTGCGCTATCACTAAGGTTGAGGTGAAGGACACTCAATGGGGAAGAAAAATTTTCCAAGTAAATTCAAGGATTGAGCATGACAAGTATCCATCGTGGATATGGGATCTAGGTGAGTCCCACAAGCGTAATATTGCCATCATGTCATGTTGTGAGACAAAGAACACAAGTTGGGCCAACATAAATAAGGGAATAAGCAAGGGTTATCATGGTCTCAGGATAATAGTGACTACTGTTTTTAGCATTATCAGTTTGTTCCCCATAAATTTCTTGTCACCATGGTGAGTAGGGGCCCTAAGAAGGTGTGTTTCTCACACCTCAACACCATGGGGATGGTTGAAGTGTGTATTCGTGGATTTCCAACCACTAGGAGGAAAAAGGCATACTACAACCATGCTAATAAAAAGCTAAGACACAAAAAGGAAGTCCATATCATGTTCATAAGGCATTATGGAGTGAGTGGAAAAGTGTTGTTAAACACTATTGTTTTCACTAACTTGTTTGCTTCATGTGTAGGACCTATAGTGGGGCCGATTGCAATGGCCATGAGAGGGGCAGAGAGTGTTGTGATTTCCGTGCATGGGCAGCCACTTGGGTCTGGTAGAGACCACCCAACTTTGTGTTTGAAGAACTCGGTGAATTCTGAAAATGATGAAGGTGAAGGGGTAGAAAGAGGGTTGCAAATTCAGCGGGTCACATACTTAGAAAATTAATTTTTTTTTGGCATGTTACAGCCCTACATGAATTTTGGAAATACATATGCAAAGTCTGATTTCTTTTGCTCAGAAAACTATAAAAATGTTGGCATGTTACAACCCTGCATGGATTCTGAAAATACATGTATGAGGACTGATTTTTCACACACAAATTTTTGAGTTGGTAAGAAGATTCCAGCCACCTATTAAGACCGCAAAAATTGAATTTTTGGACAAAGTACAACTCACGTTAGGCAAGAAAAGTGCACCAATCAAATCTGAGTTTTGTCACTCAGAAAAATCAGACCTTGGAACACTACTGCAGCCACTTCACATGGGTAGGAGGTCTGAATTTATATAGCTGTTATCAAATTTTGAAAGTGTCTATGTTTGGGGACACTTGCATGGAAGAAGGGTGAAGAAGTGACGGTACAAAACTATTCCCTTGGTCACAATGAGTTCCTTTTGAACTCACATTTGGTCCTACACATGCATGAGGGTGTGAAGAAAGGGCAGCCCATGGGTGAACATATAGTACGCATGGAAAGGATCATCCAAGAGGGTTGGCAAGTTGTTGAAAGTGGTTTCCAAGGTATGTTCCCCAAGAATTTTTTTGTTCTTTTGTTACAAACTCGGATGAGTCTACCATGCCTTGTAGGAGCTACCCAAGTTTTGTTGAGGGATGGCCACAGTGATAAGCACACAATAAATGACGAGCAAATGGATCTTTTCATTCGGGGCAGCAATGTATCATTTTTTGGATGCATTTCTTTTTGCCACTCTTGGCTACATGGTTGCACTTCATGAGGGCTTTGAAGAGAAGAGCTTCGTCATCTACAGACTACAACCCAATATTGAAAGAGTTGGTAGCATGGGGTCATGGGAAGCCTCTTGTAATGCCCCCAAATGGGACGATTCCATGCAAAAGAGGTTTTCCCCAAAATCCACAAATCTGAAAATGCAATCAACAAATCCTAGTTTGCAATTCAAGCTCACCAAACCCTTATTAAGCCCTAAAAATCCTAGATGCTAAAATAGTAGGGTTTTATGGGTAAATTCTAGCCAATAATTTATTCCAAAATAAATGAGAAATTGTAGGAAAAATTTAGAATTTAGTTTGCACGAAACAAGTATCTTTTTACCCAATTTTTGAAAATCATACGCCACCCTTTGACGGTAGAAAATTCTGATTAATTATCAGATTACAACTGCTGTTTTGAGTGATTTCCCTCTTCAAACCCGTGCCAAAAATAGCCACAAATCCCCGAAAAATACAAGGAAATTATGCCCTATTTTGGGCATAGAAATCGTCAAACTTGCCTCTCCAAGCTAATCGCTCCACTTCCCAAGTGCAGAGAAAAATAGTAGAAAATTGGAGAATGAATTCTTGCCTTCGGCAAGTGGAAAAACTTTCAAAAAACTTGTCAAATAATTAAATAATAGTTCTGAAAATTATTATTTAATTTTCTCCTTCAAACCCTTCACAAATTCGTCCAAAACTTCACACCAATAATAAAAAAATTAACAAATAAAATCAAATTATTTAATTTGCAAATTTTAGTTCAAATGAAGCCTCCAAACACTAGATCCAAGCTCTCCAAGTGGTTCGCTCCACTTGCAAAAATAATATAATTAATTAGCAAGCTTAATATGCAAGGAAAAGACCACGAAACGCTCACAAAAATTTGCACAACCCTCCAAAGCAATTCATCCTACTCTTTAGGGAAAGAACAAGATCTCCTTTAGCAAAAGGTGGTGTCAAAAGACACCTTTTTAGATTGATCAATCACCAACAGTAGCGAACCTCTATTGGGTATGCATCCCAATAGTTTTCTTTAAGCATGACGAACAATTTTATCAAAATTCAACATTCCTCCATTGTAGCCTTTCACCATGTATTTATAACTTCCAAAGAGGGTGAACCACTTTGAAAAGATAAAACACCTTTCTTTTCCCTTGCTTTAGTTCTCATGTCAACATCTCATTTTTAAATAATATATTAATCAGTTGCCTTAATTTTAAAATAATAATTAAAATTACTTTAAGGCAAATAAATTAATAATTAATTCATTGAAGCACTTTGGTGGTGAAAACTATTTTTTAAATATTTTATTAATTAAATAATAATTACCTTATTATAAAGATCACTGTTTCAACAATTAATAAAATATAATCCCCCAAAAGGGCTCCTTTAGTCTATGGGAAAATAGACTAAAGGTTTTCAATACTTGTTTAATCATGATGTGAAAATGGGGACATTACAGTTCTGTCCACCCAAAAATTGCTTGTCTTCAAGCAATTGCAAAATCCAAGTGGGTGTCCCAACACTTCTTATCAAACAATGCCTATATTTACTTGTTTTCCAATGAAGGAAATCCTCACGTCTTCTTCATACTGTTGTTCTTGTACTTTGAAGGCTGGCCCCAAGTGCTAGATGTGTCCTCATGACTTTTCAAAGGATCCACATGTTCCCAACGAAAAACTCCTTTCAATACCAAGTGGTGGATGAGGAATCTCTTTTCCCTGATACCCTCCAAGGAGGGGATATGTGGCCAAAAGTTAGAATAAAAAACATAATAGAATTTGATTATCTTGCTGACCTGAGGGTAATGACTCCCCAAATGCCATGTTATAACTTTGCAATCATGCAAAAAGAAATCAGCTAGGTACCATCTTGTAAACTTACCATGATGTGAGGTCTCAAGGTAGTACAATTCAACATATATGGGCTTTCTTGTGCACGCCACGTGCCCTACCAAAGGCTGCCCCTTATCAACATTCCCATGTATGAATGTAACACTCCATAAGCTCATCAAGAGTCCCCAAATGCTTATCAATGAGAGCTATATCCTCTTCGTGCATGTGCTACTTCTATTACTTGCGAATGGAACCCAAACATACATGTTTCCAAAACCTTGCAAAAGATGGAATGTACCCCAAAAATCAGTTTTTCCTCTATGATACTGCTGTATGTACATGTCTAATTATGATTTTTCATGATGACAAAATTCAGAATCAATACTTGTGCTTTCTTCTTTTCGCAAGATCTGTGGGATGCCATCAAAACTTCTTACATTGCCATACCTATACCTAGCATGCTGCTCAAGAGAATTCAATGTGTTATGCAACTCAAAATCGTAGCTATCATATCTCTTATCATGCTTCAAACTTATCCACAAGGTCCTCTTATGAGTTGAAACCTCTCCCCATAGATTGTGTATGCAAATATGTTGGCTGTCATAGTAAAACACAACCATGCCTTATCTCAGAAATTTAAATTAGCTTATTACCAAGCTGATCCTTAATGGGCTCTCTAACTTCATGCTTCCCCAACAAACCATCATGGACTTATGCCTTGTATGAGGAAGATTAGGACTGCAAAACTGAACCAAATTAATATGCTTAGCAAGGCTGCCCATAATTAAATTCATCTCATGGAAAAGTACTAGAGGATGTGTGCTCCCATAGTGTGCATTTCAAAGTGTGCTAGGACCTTCGTTATACCATATCAATCCTTCTTCATTTTGAAAATATAGTTCTTCCATTTGTAGAAAGAAAACAAGCTTAACCAAATTGGAAAACATACCTTGCAAGTGCATATCATACCCTTCTAAACCCATTGGTAGGGATCCCCTTATGTAAGATGTATGTCCTTCCTTTGGATGCCCTTTGTTAGCTTCTTCACACATGTATGCATTATCAAACGAACACCACCCATACTGGATTTTATGTACCTGCCATGTTAATTCAAAATTTTGGGAGCAATTGATTTCAGGGTTTGTCCATGCATGAACTCTCCTCCTTGTGAACCGAAACATATTCCGAGAGGGCAATATTATGCTTGTATGTAGGGGCTGGAATTGACTAGATGTTTCAGAAATTTTCAAGTCATAAAATTCAGATTTCAATCCAACATATGCATGATAAAAATCAGAACTAGATAAACTTACCAATTGTGTTGTAAGTTCCCCGCTTTTGCAAACACATGGCTGTCCATGATGCCTCATAACAGTCCTATCATTGTTCCTTTCATCCCCCTTCTTCATATTCATAAAATATTCTCTTATTATGTTGATTGATGAAGATGAAGGAGCCTTCTTGTCATTCAGACCATGCAAAATGTCCTCATAATCTTCCACCTTAAACTCTAGTTCTAATGTAAATTTGTGCATGCCTATATTCCTCCATGCCTCAAACGATTTTGATTCTTTCTTTATTCCCATGGAATTAGTCATAAAGAATTTAAAATCATAATTGAGAACCTTTGTAAAACTTAGAAAATTACCAGGATCCCATACCTCTTGGTGCCAATAATTGTGAATTTGAATGAAGGAATCCTCATGCTTCAATTTGCAAACCATATCCTTCATTTTATCACTTTTAGTGACTTGACTGTCATGTATACAATCATTAGAAGATAAATAGACATCTCTTATCAATAGAAGATCTTTACCTTGCACTTTTTTTATTTCATGCTCCTTGGTTTCTTCTTCTCTTTTATCATCTACTCGCACCCCTATGGGCTGCCCCAAAGTGTCATCTTTTTGTAGCTCACCTTCCTTCTTCAAATCTGATTTTTCTATTTCATTGGGTTTTTTATGAAGGGCGGTCCCTTCATTCTTTTCCTCCAATGCTTCATGTAGTTCAATACTCTTTTCTTCTATGTGCTCCACTATCAATAAAGGCCTTAATTTTGTCTCACAAATATTTTCAACTTTTTCAAACAACATTTGGGCAACTGAAAATTTATTCTTTTCTAACCTTAAACCTGCCAATAAGATAGACAACAATGGCTCGAAAAGATTATCACTTTCATTGAGTGTTAATGTCATCACCTTTTGTATGAAAATTATCATACCTTTTGTAGGATTTTTACTTGCAGCTTTAAGGAAATGTTGGAACATTTCAAGAATAAGTGTATTACACTTTAAGTTTAGCATTAGCATACAAGATCTGATCTTTGCCATATTTTCCAGAATATTGATCCTCTTAAGTAAAAAACGAACTTGTGATGCCACCAAGACCTTCAAAACTTTCCACCATCAACTGAAATATTTCTTTCATGATATTGTTACGGTATGGTTGTTCCGGAGTTGTAATCTTTGTAATTTCACTAATACAAATGATAACTACAAGTCTCACATCCGAATCTGAATGTCTCAAAATTTTGGGTCTAGCCAAATAAACCACCAAAGGACTCATTGCCCAAAACATAGACTTAGAATTTGATTGTCCTATCATAGACAAACAATTTGTTGCTTCCTCCAAAATATTGAGCAAAACATTTTTTAAATGATGTGGATGCTCAAGCTTTTTTTCCAATCTGTGAAACTTTGTTCTGAATTCATCTTCACTAATTAAATCCACGATTTATAGATTATGCATCCAAATCTGCAATCACAAATCCTCACAGGCTAGACAAGATCGGTGCTCTGATACCATTGTAATGTCTCCAAATGGGATGATTTCATACAAAAGGGTTTTTTTTCTAAAATCCACAAATCTGAAAATGCAATCAACAAACTTTAGTTTGTAAAACAAACTCACCAAACACTTATTAAGCCCTAGAAATTCTAGACGCCAAAATAGTAGGGGTTTATGTGTAAATTCTAGCCAATAATTTGTTTCAAAATAATTGAAAAATTGTAGAAAAAATTCAGAATTTAATTTTTTATTGAATTAGGGCTTCAAACCCTCCATGAAACTCCTCCAAAACCTCATGCCAACACGCTGAAAATTAACAAATAAACTTAGAATATTTAATTTGCATAAAATAGACCAAAAGAGGCCTCCAAACCCTGAAGCCAAACCTCCAAAGTAGTTCGCTTCACTTGCAAAAATAGGACAAATATTATGCAAAGTCAATATGCAAGAAATGAGCCTCAAACCCTCACGAAAACTTCACAAGAACTCCTCAAAGTAAATCGCCCCACTTTTAAGGCAAGAACAAGATCTCCTTATCAAAGGTGGTGTCAAAAGATACATGTTTTAGATTGATCAACACCAAAACAACGAACTTCTATTGGGCATGCATCCCAATAGTTTCTTCAAGCATGAAGAACAATTATCAAAGTTCAGCATGTCTTCAATTGTGATCTTCACCTTGTATTTGTACTTTCTAAAAGAGGGCAAACCACTTTGGAGAGGTAAAATACCTCATAAGCCTCACTTGCCCTTTTTAGAATATATTTTTATTTCTTTATTTTATCTCTCAAAACGACATTCCTTTTAATCACTTTAGGCTTTTTGAAATAATTAAATAACTTGCCTTAATAAATTAGTAATTAAAATAATTTTTTTAGCAAATTAAATAATTAGGTCCTCAAATAATTAATTAAATTGCTCTAATAATTAAATTGATAAAAATCACTTTTCAGGTAATTATTAATTATAAAGCCCCTTAAAATAATCATTAAAATTACCTTAATTTTTTAAATGGTTAAAACCACTTTTCCAGTAATTCAACGAACCCCACCAATCAACTCACTCAATCCTCTAGGCAAGTCGCAACACAATGAAATGACCTTCAATACCACGTGCAAGCTCTCAAAGTAAATCGCCACTGTCCAAGACCTACAAATTCGTAAAAAACTAGTGTTCTATAAAGTTTGAAATATTCTTCAATATAAGTGGTGTCGAAAAACACCTTTGTAGATCCACTTGCATGTAAACATGTAGTTTTGAAGCTCAACTACAATGTTTGAATAGAGCTGTCCAAGTATTAGGAATGGAGGTTTTCGTCCCCAAACCTTTGACACTTCTTGAATGTTTTTGTCTTCAAGATGTGGTAATCAAGCTTGACATACTTGATCAAAGATTTCAATTTAATATTCAACATACCCCTCCAAATGACAACTTTCTTTTTATATCCCTTCTAGAAGATAACTCTCCCTGTAAAAACTTTAAAAGAATATTCTTTATAATCCTCCACTTGACCCTTAAGCACCCATGACCCTCAAAAGGGCCCCAACTTAAGTGGAACTGAAATTAGATTAATATTATTACTTTATTTTTAAGTATTTTAAAATACTTTTATTTTAACCATAATATTATTTTAATTTCAAAAATGGGGACGTTACAATTCTCCCCACCCAAAATTGCTTGTCCTTAAGCAATTACAATATCCCAAGAGGTGTCCTAACACACCTTATGATGCAATGTCCTCCGGTAATACCTTCCCATGGAAGAGAAGTTCTGAACTGAAATCTGGTCCTGTGTTTTGGGGGCTGCCCCCAAGTGTTCCAATTGTCAAAAGAGTCATCCAATGACTTCCCATGTCCCCATGCCAACAACTCTTTCAATATCGAGTGGTGCATGATGGATTCCATAGCCATACCAAGCCAATTATTGCACCTGGAAAGTGCCTTCTTGTTGCCTTGTATGCAGTAGTTGCTGGTACTATCCTCAAGGAAAGTAAACAAATAAATTTAAGGCCACCAATTACCTTACTAGTTCTTTTAGGCCATGAGGGAACCTCCCAATCTTGCAAAGAATTAACCAAATGAATCACTCTAAGCAACATACCTTGCAAATGTCTCACCTCCATATGTAACCCTTCGTGAAGAGTCCTCATCATGTGCAAAGTGAAGTCCACTCTAGGCTCCCCTTTCTTGTGGCTTACGTGCAAGTAAGTGATCAAGTGGTCATCAAGGGAATGCTCAAGATGCAACCACATACACTGCTGTTCCTTCCGTACATATTTCATCCTTGTGCAAACCATGATCCCAAAGATGTCACTCTCAGAACTTATTAGTAGCTAGAAATATGCAATGAAATCAGCCATATAGCTCTCATATGGGGGCGGTGTGGTAATGTCAAAAAAACAGATTTTTCTGATTTTAAAAAATCAGAATTAAATAGTACACTAATTTCTCTTGATTTGAAGGGTACCAAGCTTCAAAAATCAAAATTTTTGAATGTGATAGGTGGCTGTAGTATGACACAACTCAGAAATTCTAAAAACAAAATTTTCATACTTTCCAACAGCAATTTTAGGGCTCTTAATTGGCTGCCATGTACAAACAATGTGCCCTTTTTTGGGGGTCAATGGCCAAGATTGTTGCCAATAATTTTTTGAATTTTATGAAAAAAGGAGGACCAATTTTTTTTCAAAATCATACCCTATTACCAGTTGTTCACTACTTGGGCCTTTGCCCAATCCAAGAGGGGTTTCATGCCCTCCATGCACTCAACTTCACCCCTTGCATTGCTATTGGTGATGGCAAGTGATGTCATTAATGAACCTACACATGAAGCAAACATGTTAGAAAAATCATTAGTGTTTAGCAACACTTTTATAATTATGTCACCATGCCTCATGAGCATGATATGGGCCTCCTTTTTATGTTTCAACGTAATCTTATCTTGGCTGTAGTATGCCTTTTTCTCCTAATTTTTCCGTCTAGTGGTTGGAAATCTGCTACTACACACTTGAATCATTCCCATAGTGTTGGGATGTAAAGATCACAATCTCCTAGGAACCATGCACA
Source organism: Torreya grandis (assembly GCA_037957365.1). Taxonomy (NCBI): domain Eukaryota; kingdom Viridiplantae; phylum Streptophyta; class Pinopsida; order Cupressales; family Taxaceae; genus Torreya; species Torreya grandis. The sequence goes on from JARHVA010000217.1 coordinate 3,015,233, forward strand.
CCAGGTAAACAAAATTTCTCAATGGAAATAAACTGAAATGCAAAAGATAGCAATCACTATGATCCTAGGACCATGATAACCCTTGCCTACTCCCTTCTTTATGTTAGCCCTATACATGCTAGCAACACTATGTTGATAGAGCTCACCTGGATCCCATATCCATGAGGGTTATTTGTCATGTTCTTTCCTTGAACTTACTAGGAAGACTTCGTCTTCTCCTTGATTGTCCTTTACTTCTACCTCCATGATGGCACAAGCTTTGCAACCAAGGTAATGAGAGTACCAATCATGAAGAGAAAACATTGAATGCTTACCAAGTTGACTAAATTGTTTTTCCATCAAAATAACTAATTCCCCTTCCTTTATAAGCAAGGTGCATCCTTCTTATTTCCTTCTTGGCATCACTCCCTCAATGGACTTCTTTACCATGCCCCTTCTTGTTAGGGCATGTGCTTCCTTAGCAAGACATAACAAGTGTTTCCTCCAAGCTTCCTCTTGCAATCTGAATTTAGACAAGGAAAATGATGCATGAAAGGAGCAATACAAAAACATTCTTTCTTGGCATACCTTTCTATTATGATGTCCTTGTTCATGCTTCCTTCTTGACACTTTGTTGGCTCATGAAGTTGTTGAACAACTTCTCTTTGCTTCAGCCTCAGAAATTCTGATTTTTCTGTTACTTCCCCATTAGTGTCAACTGTTTGCAACCCCATTGGTTGTTCCATACTTTGTTGGAACTCCTTATTTGGCTGCCCTTGAATTCCTGATTCTTTTGGTTCAAAAATTTCAATCATTGGCTGCCCTTTACTAAGCCGAAACAACTCTTTTTGCTGCTCCAAAACCTCTCATTCTTCTTCTGTTTGATGCAAGCGTGTCAACTCCTCAAAGTAAAGTTTGGGATTGCCACAATCAAATCTCCCGATGAGCCACTTGCTAAATTCGTCATAGGTATCTATGAGATGGTGTTGTTGAGTTACCAACCCGTGGTGCCACCAATCATAGGCAACCCCATCTAAATGTGATATGGCAAATTTCATGGCCACATTTTCCTCCATGGGATGAAGTGAAAGGTATGCATCTACCTTATCAACCCATGCCTTAGCTGAAATACCTATAGAACTGTCAAATATGGGAATAACAAATTTCTCAAAAGCATCCTGTACTCCCCTTTGTCTATGTTGGTCCCTCTTATTACCACCTTTTCCTCTCATCCATATCACAAACTCAATGAGATTTAGGGCCTTTCGGATAGAGGGTGGAAAGGTCATGTATTCTTCTTAAGTTTTCATGAGATCAATTTGAATAGAAGGCTGCCCCTTTATATCTTCCATGTCATGTAACCCTTCAATTCCCACAGTTATCCAAAGTGTTGGCTTTAATGCCACTGTAATGTCCTCAAATTGAGACAATAATGCAAAAGAGTTTTTCCAATAAACCCTCAAACAAATCCCAAACAAAATCTGAATTCTAAAAATAAAAACAAGCCAACCCTAGGGTTGTATTTGCACCACCAAACTGAAATTTCACACTTCCAACCACTCAATAAATAAATAGAAAAATACCTTATGAAGTTTAGTCAATTATGGCTCAGATTGAATGAAGAAAGGGCGCTGAATTGATATATTTCCACCCCAAACCCTCAATGGCAACTAGTTGATTTTAATGCCCTCTTCTTGTCACCAAATCCAACTCATAAAACTTTCTACAACTAAAGATAAAATACAGACAAATTCCAACATGCATATCATGTAAAACTTGGCCAATGTTAGGGTCTAAAACATGATCAAATCTCTCCAAACCAAGTCCTCACAATTATGAGAAAATAGCATGTAATAATTCAAAAAATTAAACTCGTATTCATGTCAAACCTGCTGGAAATAGGTTATAAAATTCATCAATTTTAGCAATAATTAATGCTCTATTGTTTAAGGCTAAACAAGGCACTCTAAACCTTTGCACACCTTCAAGTGAATTGCCCAACTCAGAAAATAAGGATAGAATTTCAGAAACAAACCCTAGGCTTAATCCTCCAAAAATCCTTCAAATCTTTAGGATTTATCGTCAAATAAATAAAAAATAATATAGCAATTGTACCTTGCCAAAATGGAGTCTAAAAACCCTCTGAAGATGTCCAATTCCTCAAATTGATTCGCCCTACCTTAGAAAATTATATAAAATAAATCAATTTTTTTAAACTTACCAATGGTCCTCCAAATGACCTTCAAAGGCTTCTAGGGCAAGTCGACCAAGCTGGAAAAATAATATAAAATATTATGCAATATTTTATGCTTCATGAACACTCCAAATCAGTTCTAAAATCCTGAAACCAATCCTCAATCCAAGTCACCAAAGCTGGGAAATCAAATAGAATATCATGTAATATTTTTAGGCTTCAACGAACCCCTCCAATCAGCTCACTCAACCCTCTAGGCAAGTCGCCACACAATGAAATGGCTTTCAACACCATGTGCAATCTCCCAAAGCAAGTTGCCACTCTTCAAGACTTGCAAATTCATCAAAAACCAGCTTTCTATAGGGTTTGCAATATTTCTTAATATAAGTGGTGTCCAAAAACACTTTTGTATATCCATTTGCATGTAAACATGCAGTTTTGAAGCTCAACTACAGTGCTTGAATAGAGCTGCCCAAGTATTAGGAATTGAGGTTTTCTTCTCCAAACCCTCGACACTTCTTGAAGGTTTTTGTCCTCAAAATGTGGTAATAAGCTTGACATATTTGATCAAAGATTCCAATTCAATATTCAACATACCCCTCCAAATGACAATTTACTTATTTTTTATATCCTTTTTAGAGGATAACTCTCCCTCCCAAAACTTGAAAAGGATATTTTTTATAATTCTCCACTTGACCTTGAAGCGCCCATGATCCTCAAAAGGGCCTCAACTTAAGTGGAACTCAAATTAGATTAATATTATTACTTTATTTTTAGTATTTAAAAATACTTTTATTTGAGCCATAATATTATTTTAATTTAAAAAATGGGGACATTGCAATCCTTCCCACCCAAAATTGCTTGTCCTTAAGCAATTGCAATATCCCAAGAGGTGTCCCAACACACCTTATGATGCAATGTCCTCTTGTAATCCCTCTTCGTGGAAGAGAAGCTCTAAACTGATATCTGGACCTCTGTTTTTGCGGTTGCCCCCAAGTGTCAAAAGAGTCATCCAATGACTTCCCATGTCCCCATGCCAACAACTCTTTCAATATCGAGTGGTGCATGATGGAGTCCATAGCCATACCAAGCCAATTCATGCACCTGGAAAGTGCCCTCTTGTTGCCTTGTATGCAGTAGTTGCTTGTACTATCCTCAAGGAAAGTAAACAAGTAAATTTAAGGCCACCAATTACCTTACTAGTTCTTTTAGGCCATGAGGGAACCTCCCAATCTTGCAAAGAATTAACCAAATGAATCACTCTAAGCAACATACCTTGCAAATGTCTCACTTCCGTATGTAACCCTTCGTGAAGAGTCCTCATCATGTGCAAAGTGAAGTCCACCCAAGGCTCCCCTTTCTCGTGGCTTACGTGCAAGTAAGTGATCAAGTGGTCATCAAAGGAATGCTCAAGATGCAACCAAATACACTGATGTTCCTTACATATTTCATCCTTTCCTTGTGCAAACCATGATCCCAAAAGATGTCACTCTTAAAACTTGAGTAGCTGGAAATTTGCAATGAAATCAGCCATATAGCTCTCATATGGGGGCTGTGGTAATGTCCAAAAAACTGAGTTTTTTGATTTAAAAAATAGAATTAAATAGTACACTAATTCCTCTTGGTTTGAAGGGTACCAAGCTCCAAAAATCAAAATTTCTAAATGTGATATGTGGCTGCAGTAAATGACACAACTCAGAAATTCTAGAAACAAATTTTTCATACCTTCCAACAACAATTTCAGGGCTCTTAGTTGGCTGCCATGTACAAACAATGTGCCCTTTTTTGGGGATCAATTTATAGGTTCATTGTTTTGTTTGTATTTGGGTCTTGACATTTGTAATACTCTTATAGTCATTCATTAAATATTAAATCAAAATGTCTTTGTTCTATATTAATTTATTAAGTTGTTTTGAAATATAGCACCGAGCACGTAATCTATATTGAATATATATTTTTAATTTGTGTAGTTTGTTTTATTTTTTCTTTAATTATAAAATTTATATTATTTTAATTTTTATTTCATTAAATTTACATTTAATGATTTTAAGCCTTTGTTTGATTTTATTTTTTTTAATTTATATTTATAAACAATGATAAAAACTTAAACATATGAAACAAATTTATATAGTAAATGATAATTTATTTTTTATGTTTTAGTATATAAATATTAAAAGTATTAAAAATGTTAACATTTGTAGGTATAAAGGTTTCATTAAATTTCATCGTTGAGATCATAAATTCAGAATAATGTATGCAAGGTTGAGCAATGGGTAGTGAGGTTACAATTGACAACATGTCTAACTGTCTATTAGAGATGAAATATATTGTCCAAAGAGATGACAAAAATAAAAAAAAATATGTGATCAACCTTGTGCAATCGTCATACCACAAGAAATATAACTAGAGTTTGGTTTCATTACCTTTGAGGATCTCCAGATGTGAAACATTATGACAACAAATAAAAATTCAAAGGAAACATAGTATGCATATTTCATAAATCGAGTGCAAGCTAAATATGATGTGAGTTGTGTTGTATCATTTTATTCAGAAGCAAAGAAGGCTAAAATCCAACACTCTCTCGCAAATTGGCTCCTTCAATGGTTTAAGTTGCTCTTCATCACCATTTCCAAGTGGAACTGCAAGTGAAGCTGAAAAGTCACAAGGTTCATTGAAGTACAAGTGGAGGCCACAACAAAAACATGATATAGAGGTTGGCAGCTAGATTGTTTTATGCTGAAGCTATTTCTTTCATTGTTATTCATTCTCCACATTTCAAAACCTTCCTAAATGTAGCTATTGAATTTATGAAGGGTTACAAATTGCCTTGTTATGAAAGAGTAAGAACTAGTCTTCTTGAAAAGGAGGTGGCAGCCATATGCACTGACCTAGATGAAGTGAAGAAAAAATGGAAAAGAACAAGGTGCACAATAGTAAGCGATGGATGGTCCGATTCAAGAAGGCCCCTACTAAATGTTTTGGTAATATCCCTTGATGGTGCTATGCTTATAAAATCAAATGATAGTAGTAATGAACATAAATTTCTCTTCTCGTTTCCAAATGCATCAAATCAACTCTTTTGGAGATAGGAGAAGAGATGTTGTTCATGTTATTATAGATAATACAACAAATTGTAAAGGACTAAGTGATATACTCATGGATATATTTCTTCATCTCTTTTGAACACCATGTGCTACACGTGTTGGATCTTTTGCTTGGAGATCTATCAAAATTGGAGTGGGTAAATAATTTTGTGACTTAAGAAAAATAAATTTCTAAGTTTATTCTCATCATTGCTTGACATTGAACTTGTATCGTTACTTTGCAAAGCACGAGCTTCTATCCCCTGTTGAAACTAGATTTGACACCAACTTCATTACTTTGCAAAGGGAGGTAAAGGAGATGACAACATTGAGAAAATTGGTGGTTACTGACGACTGGGTAGAGTCAAAGCTTTCCAAAGGAGTCAATTCAAAAGATATTGAAATAATTGTCATAGGGGACACATTTTGGAAGGGAGAAGAAGATCATAATGGTGTTTGAGCTACTTTTTAGAATTTTGAGTATGGTTGATGGCAATTAACCTTTTATAGGTCTTGTATATGAGGGAGTGGACAGAGCAAATGAAGAAATTTAAAAGTTACTTGCCAGGTGTATTTTGAATTTTTATACAAACGATGGTTCATGATGCATTCTCCTCTACACGCGGCAACCAATTATTTAGATCCTTAATTAGTAGAGGTAAATCATGATGTAGATGAAGAGATAAATGAGGGATGTATTTGCAACAATATACAAGTTGGTTCTTGATGAAGATTAGAAGGTAGTAATGAGAAAACAACTTACTATTTTCACGAACCAACTGAAGATGTTTGACGTCAAGGACGCAAAGCCAAGCAGGATGAGGTGGGAACCATCCAACAGGTGGCATACTTATAGGGCTTCTACTCTAGAAAAGCAGAAGCTAGCCATGTGAATCTTCAGTGAGTGTTCCAATGCCTCTGCATGTGAAATAAATTAGAGTACACACGATTTAATTAACACTTATAAGAGGAATCGACTAAGGGCCCAAAAACTCTTATGTTTTTGTGTTTGTCCATAGCAATTTACGATTTCTTACTCATTTTCTTGCAAATGAAAATGACAACTCTCTCTTTGGTGAACCATGCTTTGAAGATAAAGAAGATGTTGATGAGTCTACTAGTGTCAGATTAGATGAAGATGCTAGTAATACTTTTGATGTAGATGCAAGTTTTGATGTTGCAGATATTTAGAATTTCATTCCCATTTTTAGTTAATGCTCAAAACTTTAGAGTTAAACAATGGATAATTCTCTTTGTTATATCTTATATGTATGAACCATTGAACATTGAAGTCCAACACTCTATTGGATTTTGCTATGTATATCTTTTTCAGTATACTAATGTTACATGTGTATATTTATTTATTTTTATAAGTGGCATTTTCTTTACAAATATGTATGATATTGATATTAATACATTTATAAAATTTTCCGAACTGAACCAAACCTTTTGCAAACTCTTGAACTTTTAATATATTTATAAAATTTTCTGAATCGAACCAAAACTTTTGCAAAATCTTGAACTTCCGAACTTTTTTCCTCTTTTGGATGACCCAAACTTCTTCAACATGGTAACTATGCTTTCTGCCATGATAGGGTTGGATAGTTTGGACACCTTCAAGTTCTTTGCCCGTGTTGAGAAAGCGTGGGTGTTGTTCATGGTTGATCTAGTAAGTACACTTAAGATTCTAGATAAGAAACATGTCCATAGACTTGTTCATGGTTGATCTAGGAAGTACACTTAAGATTCTAGATAAGAAACAAGTCCATAGGCTAGGTTAGACACCTTTGAGAGTTTCCCCTATTAAGTTCTAGGGCACAAAAGCATTTATTGCCTAGGAGTAGTGCATAATGTGGAACTTTCAATGGTAGATTATGTCTTCAAGAATAAATTCTATGTTGATATTTGGGGAGTGAATTTTGTTTTGGGGGTTCAGTGGTTATACTAACTTGGATCATGCTCCACCAATCATCAAAAGAGATTATTGACATTCAAGAAAAGTGATCGTGAGTATACTATCAACTCTTTGCCCCTGAGGGAAATCAAAATGGTTGATTCTAGTCAAATGGACAAAACTTTGAAAATGGGGCATTTTGGGTTTATGGCTCACCTTTATTGTATGGATGTAGACTTTTCTATCCCACATGAATAGGCCCTAGGGATTTTAGAGCTGCTTTGGAAATATAAGGCAGTTTTCCAGGATCTACCAACGAGCCTACCACTTGACAGGGAATTGGAACACATTATTGAGCTTGATCCTACTAAGGGCCCATTTGTGGTACTCTCATATAGATACAGACATTTTCCGACATCTGAGATAGAAAATTTGGCAAGCGAATTTTTGGAAGTTGGCATCATCTCCCTAGTAAGAAATTGTATGTTGCTCCAGTGGTCCTACCTAGGAAGATGGATGGGTCGTGTAGGCTCTATATTGATTATAAGTCCTTGAACAAAATCACAATTAAAAATAAATTTCCTATGCCAAGGATTGATAATTTGCTTGATGAGTTGCATGTTGCAAAGTATTTCTCAAAGATAGATCTCAGGTTTGAAGACTATCAAACACTGGTTTGGATTCAAGACTAGGGGAAGACTACATTAATAACTCATCAGGGACACTACCAATTTGGAGTCTTAGCAATGCTTCAACTAGGTTTCAGGGACTAATGAACAAAGAATTCGGTAAATTCCTACGTCCTTGTATTTTTTGATGATATCCTTATTTACAACACTTCATTGGAGTCCCATATTGAGCATCTAGACATTGTGTTGGATATCTTGGCTAAGGAGTGGTTGTATGCCAAGGCTTCTAAGTGTGAATTTACTAAGGCATCTTTGGAATACCTTGGTCACATTATTTATCTTGAGAGGGTACACATTAACCCTACAAAGTTCGAGGTTATACGTGATTGGCTTGTGCCCAAGACTCTTAATAAATTTCATAATTTCTTACTCTTGGCAGGATTCTATAGAAGGTTGGTAAGGAACTTATCAACAATAGCTTGTCTTTTGACAGACCTTACCATGAAGGAGCCTTCAAGTGGTCCACTGAGACACAAAAATCATCTGAGAATCTTAAACAAGCTCTTGTCTCTACTCTAATTTTAGCAACACTTGATTTCTCCACGTCCTTTGTCATTGAATGTGATGCTTTTGGATCTGGACTTGGTGCAACACTTTCTCAGGATGATCATCCCGTTGCATTTGGAATTTGGAAGTTGAATGAGAGGGAACGACGAATGCCAACATATAGCAAGGATATGCTAGCCATCCCGCAGGTAGTGACCAAATGATATCAGTTTCTATTGGGGGCAATTTTTTTTATTAAGGTTGACCATCTTAGTCTTAACCACTTGTTGACTCAAGGAACCTTAACAAAGGAGCAATAAAAGTGGATTGATTACCTACAAGCGTAAGATTTTGAGATCCCCTAAAGATAGGGAAGGAAAATGTGGTGGTAGATGTAATGTCACGCCTAGGGAAATCCCCTATCTTTCGTGCCATCTCCATAAGTTAACCTACTTGGATACAAGATCTGCTACAAGACTACTCAATTCACCATGACACAACCAATCTCGTACAAGACATTGAAGAGGGGAAAAAATGTAAAGCTTGGTCCATTCAGAATGGCATCATATTTTTTGGAGGATGCATTTACTTAAGGGAGGATTCCCACTTCGTTCAAAAGGCACTTGAGCATGGGCACAAGTCTCCATCTGTAGGCCATGTTGGATTCCAGACAGCCTACAAAATCATCTAATTTTCTTTGGAAAAACATGAAGGTAGACATTCTGCAATTTGTAGTTGATTGTGACATTGAGCAACATAAATAATGTGGAGAGTGTTCCTTCCCATGACTTCTACAACCAAATGTTGTACCAAATCAAAAGCAAAAAATTGTTGCAATGGACTTTATCTTAGGGCTTTTCAACTCTGAATTAAGGAATAATTTTTTGTCGTCATAGATCAATTGACTAAGTATGCCGATTTCATTCCCACGAGAAATGAAAGAAACAATGGCCCTAAGGTTGGAAAAATGTAATACCAACATGTGTTTAAGCTACATGGCATGCGAAAGGTCATTTGTGATCAGGATAGAATATTTCAAAGTCATTTTTGCCAAGAATTCAATATTTAACATGAGCATTGCCTACCATCCCTAAACTGATTGTCAAATAGAGGTGGTGAACAAGTGCCTAGAAGGGTATTTGAGAATGTACGCATGGGGTAAGAAGAGCAAGTGGGTGGGGTTACATTTGGCTAAGTATTGGTACATGTTTTACCTTATTTTGATTATGGTGATCTTAACAAAACAAAACTTATGAATTCATTTAGATTATATGAAGTATAACAACAAAACACTAATATGAATGTAAAACATAGAATATGATTGATCAATTGCAGTTGCTATAAATAGAAGTGACCTAAGGGATTAAGATACTTAACGTATTTACTGTTTTGTGTAGGACTAAAACAATGTGCAAATGACAAGAAGAGTTGAAAGTTGTCGGAGAATCGCTTAGATCAGGAATTGGGTGTTTGGAACAGCCATGACGAATCCGTTAGTTTGTCGATGCCTGCACTAGACGATAGCATCTGTCTTCTACTAGATTCATTTGTGTACAATGCTTCTCTATTTTAGTATAGGCCATTGTGCCTGCTTGTAATTCGTCTGTGTGTGATATCAAGGCTCCAATAAACCTTTCTCTTTGAAACCCTAGGTCCATTTTTGACACTAGGTTTAGGTTTGCAAAAGGGGAAGGTGGTGGCTTGAGCTGACCTCAACCACTCCCTAGTGAATTATTGAGTGTTGCTTACATATCCAAACTCTGAGAGGGAAGTCAAATTGCATGTAGTTGTCCTCGTTAGTTGTATGTGTGCACTGGTGCTTCTTTAATGAACGCAACCTATACTCTAGCTATCAACACTTGACAAATGGTAAACTTGGCTTGGCTTTAGTGTTTCAAACTTGGCTAGGACTTGCTTCTTGTAACTAATTGCTGAACTGGAAAGTTAAGGACAATCCTTTTGAATGTGCAAGTGTTAGAATAAGCTTGCTTGAAAATGCTAGACCATGAAATAAATTGACTTACTGTGCATATGTATGAGACTCTTTTGGTACTTTCTCATGCCACTGACATGCTAAATATGCGAGCCGATCCATAAAGATGATTTGAATTTGAAAAATGACCGTTGCTTGGTGCGGGGACAAGTTCGTTAGAGTTGGACACTTGTGGAATTTCGTAGGCGTTTGAGTCTATCAGACTTTTTTGAAAGACCGAAATACTGATATAATGATCTAGAGACAGTCTAAGTAGGATAATGAATAGGTTAGGCACAAGCCAGGGAATTCCTATAGGTGATTGATAGTAAATCAGGAAGGTCAGACCCATAGAAAGTATGTGGATGTGAGAGAAGGGTGTGTAAGAGCCATATGTGTATGTACAAGTCATGCAAGGTGAATGTAGGTCAAGATTGATATTGGCAAGTGTCTAATACCAGATTTTAGTGTTTACAAATGCTCCCCTTTTATTTTACTATTGAAATGAAATACAATGCTAGAGTAAAAGGATATAGAGATGTACTTGAGTGAGTACAACACACCATCTTTGGGAGGAGGCTCCACGTGTGCAACTTGCTCCAAGAAAACCTGAAATTATCATTTAACAATTAATGTCCATATAAAAAAATAAAATCTGAAATGAAATTAAAAACTTTTGAAACTTAAAGAGCAATTAAGGAATACATCTAGAAGTGAGTGAATCGTGTTGCCCCTCTATGGTGCTATTGGTGATGGTGCTTCCTGTTGTCAACCTGGAGCTGCGCCCTGATTCAAGGACATGCGCGAAACTGCCAGTCCTTTATCTGGCTGAAACAATGGGATCTTCTCACGAGGGTGGGTGCCTCAATAGTGAGAAGAACCTCCAGAGAAGGTTGGTTCCTGTATGATGTATCAATGAAGATTCCTACTCTATGTTGCTGACTACCGCGGAAAAGGGAGAAAGAAAACTTAAAGGGGAAATCCTACCTAAAAGGGGTGATACACCAGAATTATGATCCTACTCAGCTTGGAACCTTGAACACTGAACGAACAAGGGAGAAGGAAGACCTTAGACTTCAAATTAATCACTTGTGCATAAGTATTTCATGCAGAGGTTCGATTCAATAACTAAAACCTGAGGGAAAACGATGGAGACAGGTCCGATACAAGACACTTTGCAGCCACCTAACATCCACTTACAATTTCAGCAAAAGACAATAAAGAACACTTTAACATGACCTGTACAAGGATAATATAGCAACTAGGTATGAAATAGAATTTGGGAAGGGAGAGAACTCTACAACTTATGCAAATTGCTGAAGAAATATGCACTATGCCAACGCTTGAAATCTAAAAGTACAGTCTTTCTATTGATCGAAGAGGTTACACAACTCACCAATGGCAGAGTCTGGTCTAACCAAGAGAGATTGGATCATTTTTAAATCAACGCTGAAAGCCATTATATAGAGAAAATTACAAAAAGCCAAAGATTGGCGTAGAACTTGAAGAGAAAGATTCACTTTAGTTAACTCCAAGCTTTACTTGGCCTTTCAATAAAATCTATTTTACTTTTTTGTCCTTGCATGAAGCTTCTTCGTTTGATGAAGCGAAGTTATCTTTGTCATGAGCCGCCCACCTCTTTTTTGCATGAAGATGCATGCAAATGTTAAATTTAGAACTCCATGCGAGCTACTTGATTGCCGAGTTGTAGCGTTTGAAAATTGAGTTAACCGTTTGATAAGCTGAGGTGGGCGAAGAAATCATTCTCTTTTGCATGGAAAGTTTCTAGAGGAGGTGGCGTTTAAATCAATTAGTTAACTCTAAATCTGGAATAGTCAACTCCTCTTCGAATTTGAAACTCTTGCTGAAGCTGGATTTAACCTTCGGATGCATGGGCTGAATGGAGACGAACAGGACCTTAATAATCAGTCAACTGAAACTTTGACCGTTTCTTCGAAAATAGCTCTTATGTTTGAAAACAGCTCTTGCTCGCATGTATTCTATTCTAATTCTGATCGTGTCTATTTCTGGCCCATACTCAACTCCTTCGTCGGATTATCTATTTTCTATTCTTTTCTGCACAGTCGGCCTCCATTTATTTCGGATTTCCTGCTATCTCCTTAGTCTCAACGGTTACTTCCCGCAGGAAAAATTTTGACGACCTGCGGGACGTCACCAGACGCTATCGTATTTCCTTCGGCTATATTTCTTCGGGCTTATTTCGGTCATTTTTCCTTTACTCTTATTTGCTCGGGCTTTTTCCCGCAGTCTGTTGCTCTGTCGGCTCTTTTGTATTGGTCGCTAAGTCATATTCCCGTGGACTTTTTTTGATGACATGTCTTTGCCTCTTTCCCGCAGGTTTATTTTCCTCAGGGCTATTTGTCCGAATTTCTTAGGACTTTTTGTTCGAAGGAATTCCTTCGGACAAAAAGTCCGAAGGTTCCCTTCGCTTTATTTCTTGCAGCTTTTTTTTGATTTGTCTAAATAAAGCAGCCCTTTTTTTTTGATTTGTCTAAGCTTTCGAATTCCTTCGGACAAAAAGTCCGAAGGATTCCAATTGTTTTTTGCCTTTGCTTTTTTGAAACGTCCTTGGTCTTGTTTATATATTGACTTATGCCATTTCCGAATTCCTTTGGACTTTTTGTGCGAAGGATTCTTTCTTTGCCTTTGCTCTAAAATGTGCCCTTCAGGATTTAAAACATGCCCTTCCGCCAGTGACCAAGTGCCCTTCGGGATTTCCAAGTGTCCTCCGCCAGTGCCCTTCGAAAAAATTGGAGGGCACCCGGGCTTTCTCCAAAGGTCCGTGCATTTGGTCTTTCTCCTACCCGAAGTGTAGGTGCCCTTCGGGATTGTTGTAAATGATCCTTCCGAAGGGTAGGTGCCCTTCAGAATTCTTGAAATGGACTTTTCCTTGATTTTTTGCAACTTTTCCAATTTTTTTCGGACTTTGTCATCAGCTCTTTGTCTTTTCTGCCCTCCGCAAGGGTTGTTTGACCTCTAAAAATTGCCTAAGTGTCGGGAGAGTCCGTAGAAATTCCCTGATTGAGTCCGTAGAAACTTTCTGAGCGAGTCCGTAGAAAATTTCCTGAGTGAGTCCGTAGATAATTTCTTCTGAGTGAGTCCGTAGATAATTAGCAAAGGAAAACAATGCATTCTTCCTTCCTTGGCTAGAGACGAGAACTTTCCAAGTGGCAAGAAAAAATCTGACTCGTGGAAGATTTGTCAACACTTCCTACTGAAGCATTAGAGACTGTTTCCTGCTGAACATTGGAGAATTGGGCTTCTTGCTGAAGCATTTGGAGAATTTGGGGTGATCATGCTCCGATGGAGAAATTAACTAAGGCAAGGGCCACGGGTTGAGAAAATAAATGCCTCAACCCTCGGGAGTAGAGTTGTATGTAGAATCTTAACCCCACTACTCATTTAACAGTTAACTGATCTTGAACCTCAAGATGGAAGGGGAAGCCTATGCTAGGCTCTTGAATCAACCACTGTAGATGGACTTGTAGATTCAATATGTAACATTTGGTCCATCAATGCCATCTTCTTAAATAGAAAAATGTAATAGTGTGCGCATGAAGAATGTTTACGCTCCATAGTCTAATCCAATCGGTGCCAACATGATAAAGAATGCAATACATCTATATCTCATTTTGACCCAAATATGAAAATTTTGAAAACTTGTAACTTATGTTTTTGTAGAATGTACATATGCATTGCATATGCCCTCAAAATCTATCTCAATCTGCAAACATTTGTCCCATAATGTGAACCAAACTGATAATCTATACCAATTTGAATTGCCTGATTCATGTAATTTGTCCCAAAATCTAAATTTTCTATAAATGGATGTTTAAATCTCTATGAGAAGCCCACTAATATGTCCCCTTTTTGAGGTGAGGGATGTTTCCTATGAATTACTCATCTCAGAAGAAAAGAGTTAACCACATTATGTTATGTAAAAAGATGTAAACATATTAGAAGCATGTGCTAACATGCAAACAATATGTCATAATAGTGACAAATAGATCGTCAAAGCATATATGAAATATGTAGTGCAAGGCATACAAGTGTTATGTCAAGATAGATATAACAATTAGGCATGTAGTAGTAACCATCATTGAACTAAATAATAAACTACATAGGATTGTGCATGATATGGATCATGGCACCACACACAAATAGGGAGGTGTGTGATATAGATCATGGCACCACAAACTCAACAAGCTCAGTAAACAATCCTAGATTTATCCACTCATAAATATACAATGTCATGGTTAAGACGCACAATAAAGCACATGCAATAGCACTCAATGTCACACAAGGCAAGCGCCACACACAATGGGCAACCAAATGTCACACAAGGCAAGGGCTCAAAGAAAGAGTCATGCAACAAATTTTTTTAATCAAACAAAAGTAGTAAAAGAAGGCAAGGGCCCAAAGAAAGAGACATACAATGATACACTCGACCAAATAAAAGCAATAAGAAAATGTGAGGGCTCAAAGAAAGAGGCATATGATGATACACTCAATCAAACAATGACAATATATTAAACTAAGAACTAAACAACCATAATCAATGATTTGCATATAAGAAATGAAATAGCAAAAATGAAGCATAGAACAAGTTAAACTAGTCTACAGCATCATTTATATCAATGTCACAACATAATAAAGTAGCATATCCATGAAATGTAGCACTGTAAAAAATATAAACAAGGCAAAGCACGTGTAAGCAATCAATGTAGTTCAACATGATAAATGGAAAGGTCATATAAAGATATATCCTGTAACAATGTAACCTATGGAATTAGGTGCCCCCAACATTGGCATGGCCCTTGTGTATATGAATGTTCAACATCCGTGCATCTATATATCGTGTCAAACTTGTATGTCCAACATCTCACTCATGTATATTATGAAATCCACGTGCGTATGAAAAATGATATGTAATCTACCAAACATGTGATTAATAACATAAATGAGTAATATAAACTAGTGAACATGTCGTGCTTGGGTGTTGACTTTTTGATTTCTGAAATATATATATATATATATATAATATTGGTATTTTTGAAATATTTTACTTATGTAAAAATGCTAATCAACTATCCCATCAAAGGGATGGTCATGTATAGATCTTGTATCAAACATGGAAATGGTCACCTATTGTGAGTGAGTATTATCATATGAAGTTGTATTTGAATCTAAGGAATGATCTCGTGCTGTAGTGTAATTGTCATCATCATCATGACTCATAGGATCCTGTGTATGATGAGTTACTCTAAGGAGCATAGTATCCTATGAAATCTATTGTATAGTAGGAGCAACATGTGCTTGTGTTTGCCTTGGAAGATGTTGAACTATATGTGACACTAGCTTAGGACATGATAGAGTAGATAATGGGCGCTATGAGTCCCGAACAACTCTTTGATGTAATGGGTGTTGAAGCATTGGTTGTTTAGGAAAGTAAACTACTTTTCTTTGAACTGTCTGGATAAAATGAACCTTAGTAGGTTGTATAATTAATTGCATAGAATGATGCTGAGTATTTTGAATAATTGATTGTAGTGGTGGTGTGGGTGGAGGAAATGCTTATGGTTGAATAGGATACTCATATGGAATAATGGAACAACCGATTGCTATGTATATACTTGACACATCTATGTACTAAAGATAGTACTGTGTTTTGAGCTTATGTATCAAAGGGCGTCCTAACATGTAAAACACACCTATACTTGGTAAGAATAAAAATAAAGTAGCAACTACTGTAGGGCCTACTTTAAGTGGTAGCACAATGCGCCAAAAGAGGGTTTTGTTCCATGGCATCAAATCCTTTGATTATCCTTGTATCCATCAAATTCTCATGTGTGTATCCAAGAGTAGGAAGAAGTCTCATTGTATAAACATTTTCACTCGAAGCATTGTCTACCATTACACTATGTATAGACTGCGAATCAATGTATGTTCATATAAATAGTGATGTATAAGTAGGATCATCATCCACAATCTCACTATCATCAAATATAATTATAGTTGTACAAATGTGCTTGTAAGTGTACCAAGTATACCATTCAATGGGTGATCATACGTCAAAGGAGAAGGATGTGCATTATATGCCATATGCACCTTGGAAGTATCCTTAGTTTTTGTTGCTACATGATTTGAAAAATCATTGAAAAAATATTTTCAACTTTGTATTTCCATTTGGTTATGGTCTTGAATCATTTGTAAGTGTCCTAAGCTCAATAATGTTTTCATCAATGAGACCTTGAATCGTATATATTAGTCCAAAACATGTGTTTGTAGAAAGTCCATATCTATGGTAAGCGTGATATGCATTAGTATCATGTCCCTTAGGTAGAGGTCTACTCCTATCATGTAATATTCCAAATCGGAATATTGTACATTAATTTGGTTTTCTTGGAAAACCTATTTTTTATAAATATAAATATTGCATTTAAAATAATAAATTAAATAAAATATAAGTCCACAAGGGGTTTCGTCCTTGGGCTGCTATAATCACAAGGGTTTTTGTCCTTGAGAGTGGTTGTATAGCATGACGCTTATACAAGTTAGATGATTAAATTCATAATTGAATGATTTTCATACTTCCACATCTCTTCTCCCTTATATAGTCTTTAAAAACTTCTCACAAAGGAGGTGTCCCATCCAAGAGGCACCTCTTCACCAAAAGATGCGACTGCTGACATTTTCGTCGACAATTCTGTTAACATTTCTGTTGATATTTCCGTTAATTTTTGACAACAATTCCGTTCGACACTTCTGACAACAATTCCGTTTGACATTTATGTTCATATCCATTTAATGAGTGCTGTATTAAATGGCAGCGCTTCTCTTTGGCAGCGATTTCTCCTTGTTAGCGATTTCTTCATGTGAAATGGCAGAGCCGCTCTTCAAATTCAACGATCTCCTTCTTGGGGATATTACATATCAACGTCCTTAGGTGGAGGGAGAGATATAAGGTTGCACTCAAATAACTTCTACAAAGCATATGAGGAGGTTGAGGCAATCATGAAAATTGCCTCCTTTGTGGATTGGACAAGTCAAGTCTATTGGTACGTTGTGACTTTGCATTAACCATTGTTTTTGCCTCATTCTTAGTATAGTTTGTTTTGACCTTGTATAACTGGGTTTGCTTTGAAACTTTGTAGTTGTAGCATTAAGCACAATTTTAAGCTTATTCAAAGCAATGAGTGCAACTTCTTGATCTCTAACTTTGTGGCATAACTCATCAAATAATTTGAATTTCTTGAACATAATAGACTTATGGAGAGGGGAAAACAAACTTTGCTTTAAGGTATCTTGTAACTCATTGTTGGCTATAGGATTTGTCATCTTAGAAAGCATGGTCTTACATCGAGCACATAGTCACTGATTGGTTCATTGGATCCTTGCTTAAGTTTTGCAATTTGAGCATAAGACAATTTCTCACTGATATTGATAAAAAATTGTGCTAGAAACTGATTGGCAAAGAATTGAATGCCTTAACTGATTTTAATGGGAGGTCATAGAACCAACGCAAAGCATGGCCCTTAGACTTCTTTGAAATAACATACTCAACAACTTGTCATTGAAGGCACAGTCTAAGCATGTTGCGTAAAAAAATTTTAGTTATTGCTTTGTTTCACCTTTACCATCATATAACGTAAGCTTAGGAGCAATAAAACCCATAGATAAGGGATAAGCTGAAATCTTTAGAGCTAATGGATTATAAAGCATTGCGCAAGAATCCGTTGAATGACTTGCTCTAGAAGCACCTTACTCTAATTGCAACACCTTAGCTTGTAAAGCTATAACAATTTACTCGAGGGATCGTACAGTAGGCAAGGATGATGATGTAACATGGGTAGTAATCGTAGGATGTACATAGGTTGACTGTGTATAAATAGGCATAGTAATTTGATGGAGACCTTGTGTTGCCTCCACACCTTGCATGGGCATTACATATGTAGCCAAAGGTGTAGACAGGAATAATAGTAGTAGTAGTTTGAACACTTATGGTGGAATCAACACCTCCAAAAGGTAAATTAGTGACAATGAAGGGCTTATGTTCTTCCTCGATATGTGAACCTTAGCTTTTTGTGCAGCTTTAGCTTCTAGGATTAATTTTAAAACCTTATCCAAGTCACGTGGTTGTTTACAAATTTGATTTTGACAATTAGATTGAAGTATCCCGTTCTGGATAAATATGAACAATCTGGATTTGCTGTGAAACCCTTATTTTGATATTTTATTCAAATTTGGAATGTCACTTAATAACAGGCAATAACACAAAACAAACTTATAACCGGAAACCAAATTGAATCTTATTGAATATTGGAAAAGAACATCATAATAAAGACATACTAATTATTTTTGAATTTTTGATCAAACCCTAACTTGACATAAATTGAAAATGCATAAAGGCAGAATATTTTATTGAAACTCTTGGCAAATAAACCTTAGAACAGTATGACACCCTGATGTGTCTGGATATGATGAATTTGGGATGTACAACTGCAACCAAAAATGATGCCAACAACTAGATGTGATGCCAATAGATGCAAATGCTCGAAATGGATGGTTGTACGATCAATAAAAGTGTCAATTGGTATGACGCCAGCAATAGTGGATGCCAAAAAGGATGACGTGCAGCCAGCAGGGGGTGATGCCAATGGTGTAGACCCTGTACGACCAACAACTGGTAATTTGAAGTGTGATGCCATAGACCAAGAATGATGCCAAGGGTGATAAACCACGAGAAGTGTGACGCCACAGTGAAATAGTTAGGTACAACAATATTAATTGCTTAGAAATGGGATGCTTCGCTGCCAATGATTAATTTATCTAGATATCTGAAACCCTAGATGCCTTCATCAAAAAATACACGCTCTAAACTGAACTAGATGAACCACTATTTTCTGCATCGATGTGACTTCTGTATGAAGTCACCATGAAGGGACAAGAGGGTTTTCATCATTGATTCCGTTCACCAGGAGGGTTTTTGTCCTTTGATGGAAAGCCGAAGCTGCAAGCTTTTCCTCTGGAAAAAAGGTATTGTTTTTTGTTCAAGTGTTTGCATAATGATTTCTTTTCCACCTAATTCTTTTATTATTCATTTTTCTATTCCAACCCTAAAAGAAATTAATATTTTTTAAAATTGAATATTCACATTTTTCCAACTTATGAATATTAATTACTTTTTGGCCATGTATCCAATATTTACTCTTAGCCCCATTCAATAATAATAAATTAAGGGTCATTTTTCAAAGTTATAACGTAAAGTACCTTTTTGGACAACTTAATAAATTATTATTAGATTATTTCCCTTTTAAATCCCCCCTAAGCCTAGGGGAAATAAATATAGGCTATGGGTCCTCTAATTTCATTAATTTGAGAAAGGGGACATTAAGCCCACCCTATTTAGAATTGCATGCCCACAAACAATTGGAAATAGGGATGCTCAAGAATTTCTGCACCCTCCCAAGTAGCATCCTCTGTTGGTAGATTCTTTCAATGCACCAGATACTCTGTGATAGTTCTGTTCCTTAATTTCTTTGCCCTGACATTCAATATTAGCTTCAAGAAACAAGATGAGTTTGGTTTCAGCATCTAAGGGTGGCAACTCAATGGAAGGAATGACATGTTGCCCCAATGACTTTTTTAGGCATGGTATGTGTAAAACATTATGTATTCTGCTATGCTCTGGCAGTTCAAGTTAATATGCAGCCTCCCCAATTCCTCTGATGACTCTGTATGGCCCATAAAAATGGGGTTTGAATTTCCTAGCTCCATTCTTTTTGATAGAAAACTGTTTGTATGGCTGCAATCTTAAGAAAATCACATCTCCCATCTCAAAACTTCTCTCTGTATGGTGCTGATTTGCATATAATTTTTACTGGTTTTGAGCATGTTGGAGGTTTTCTTTAAGCACACCCAATATGTCTTGGCTTTGAGAAACCAAGTCTCGTGCCCTTGGCACTCTACTATCAACAATAACCAAAATAACAAAGGAAAGAGCATCATCCCTATATAGAGTTTTGAAATGTGACACACCAATGGACATGTGGTAAGTGGTATTGTAGCAATGCTCTTCCATGTAAAGTCATTTAACTCAAACTGATTGCTACCCGCCACATAATTTCTCAATTAACCTTCAAACCATTTATTAACAATTTTAGTTTGTCTATCTGTTTGTGGGTTGTTGCTAGTGCGTGATATCAATTCTGTCCTTGCCAATTGAAAGAGTTCCTATCAAAACAAATTAAGGAATTGGGTGTCCCTATCACTCACAATGTTCTTAGGTGGCCCATGAAGTTTTAAAACTTCCTTGAAAAAGAGATTAGCCACTACATTGCCCCTGCCCTCTTCACTTGCACCCTTTAAGACAACAATAACTTCTTTCTTTGCAAATTCATTTATAATGAATGCTTTGCAAACAGCTGCAGTTACTGTCTAAAAGCAAATAATGGATGAATAACCAACAACTTTACAAGCTAATACATATTCCAATGTGGCAATGGGATGTTCCCTTTTCATATAATTTAAATAATTAATGAAATGCCTGCATAGTAATTTTAATCATTTGAAAATACAAGGCAATTGATTAAATATTAAAATAAGAACTATCTTGGATAATTATTCGAATTACTGGAAAAGTGGTTTTAACCATTTGAAAAATTAAAGTAATTTTAATGATTATTTTAAGGGGCTTTATAATTAATAAATTGCTTGGAAAGTGGTTTTTATTAATTTAATAATTAGAGCAATTTAATTAATTATTTGAGGACCTAATTATTTAATTTACCAAAAAAGTTATTTTAATTACTAATTTATTAAAGCAAGTTATTTAATTATTTCGAAAGGCCTAAAGTGAAATTAAAAGGAATGTCGTTTTGGGAGCTAAAACAAAGAAATAAAAATATGTTCTAAAAAGGGCAACTGAGGCTTATGAGGTATTTTACCTCTCCAAGGTGGTTTGCCCTCCTTTGGAATGTACAAATACAAAGTGAAGATCACAATTGAAGACATGCTGAATTTCGATAATTGTTCTTCATGCTTGAAGAAACTATTGGGATACATGCCCAATAGAAGTTCGCTGTTTTGGTGTTGATCAATCTAAAACATGTATCTTTCGACACCACCTTTGATAAGGAGATCTTATTCTTGCTGTAGAAGTGGGGCGATTTACTTTGAGGAGTTCTTGTGAAGTTTTCGTGAGGGTTTGAGGCTCATTTCTTGCATATTGACTTTGCATAATATTTGTCCTATTTTTGCAAGTGAAGAGAACTATTTTGTAGGTTTGGAGGCCTCTTTTAGTCTATTTTATGCAAATTAAATATTTTGAGTTTATTTGTTAATTTTCAACGTGTTGACGTGAGGTTTTGGAGGAGTTTCATGGAGAGTTTGAAGCCTTAATTCAATAAAAAATTAAATAATAATTTTCAGAATTGTTATTTAAGTTTTTTGATAGGTTTTTAAGTCTTTTTCACTTGTGGAAGGCAAGATCTTGCTCTCCTAATTTTTCTGCAGTTGACAATTTGGGTGATTGGTTTGGAGGGACTTTTTGGCCATTTTTATGCCCAAAAAGGTTCATTGGAATTTTTTGATATTTTTTGGGTACTCGTGACAATTTTTGGCATGGGTTTGAAGTGGAAAAATATTCATAACAGTAGTTGTATTTTTGAAATTAAATCAGATTTTTCAACTATCATAAAGTGGCATTTGAGCTTCAATAATTTGACAAAAAAGTACCTGTTTCGTACATTTAATTTTATGATTATTTTTGCAAGTATTTAGTTAATTTTGGGACCCGTTATTGGCTGAAAATCATCTACAAAACCCTACTATTGTGGCGTCTATGATTTCTAAGGTTTGACAAGAGTTTTCTGAACTTATTTTGCAAACTAGGGTTTGCTGATTTTATCTTTAGAATTTTGGGATTCAGGGGAAAACCCCTTTTGTATGAAATCGTCCCATTTGGGGACATTACAGGCAACCTCACGCTTTGTTTCAACCTTGTTAATCTTCACCATTTCATCTAAGATGTGGACAAAAATTGTATCCAGAATCTTTTACAAAGACAAAGGAGCTGTACTATCGCTGTTTGTGACTAATGACAACAGTCGACGATTGAAAATCCTGGGACTCAACGAAACAAAATTAGTGAAGCAACTGTAATACTGAATATACTTTTGCAAAAATTATTAATTTTAGTGAAATTGGAGCTAGAAACAGGGAAACAATGATTAGAAATACTTCATTAGCAACGACAAACTGAAGATCATGCAATGGAAGCTTTTTTATGGCTGCAAATGTTGTCATGTGACAGCGGGAAATGGTAATGATTTTGGCCTTCAAGTTGAAGGTTTGCAGCACAACTGTCCTCATCATTACTTTGTAATGTCCCCTTTTTCAAAATAATGGAAAACAGGGTGAAGACCTTTAGCCTGAATTTCCCTGTAGGCTAAGGGATGGTAATTGGGTAAATTTATTTTAATAATTAATTAGAGTTGCCAGAATAGTGATTTTAATCTTTTGTTATCTTAAGACAATTTTAATTGATTATTAGAATAATAGAACTATCATGATTAATTATTTAATTTACCTACAAAGTGGTTTTTACCACTCCAAAAATTAAGGTATTTTAGCAAAAAAATTGGAAAGTATTTTCAATTAATTAATTGCTCAAATAGTGATTTTTATCATTTTTGCAAATACAACAATTTAATTAATAGTTAGATTATTAGCCCTAAAAGTAATTTTAATTATTATTATTTATTAAGACAAATTAATTTAATAATTGGAGAATGAATTGTGACTTTGTCAGCGTTTGAGTTTTTCCAAATTGGAACGCCATCTTTTGGGTGGAATCCCAATGTGGAAAAGACGAATTAAAGGTCGGCAACAATTTTAATTCATGCATTGGACTCCCTCACATGGTTCACCGCATTTGGGAAGGTATTTATTGCAAGCAAGGGATCCATTTTTTATATGCTATGTTTTGAGTATTGAATTTATGTCAAGTATGTCAAGCTTGGCTAAAGCATTTTGAGGATAAAAACCCCCAAATTGTGAATAAAGGTGTGAGGACGAAAACCTTCATATCTTCTATGTGAGTGGCTCTATATCAAGCGTTGCAAAATTGTGCTTCAACCTGAAATTTTAGATTGTGGATGCTAGGCGGCTTGTTTTAAGGGTTGCTTTATGTGTTTGGAGGTCATCATTTGGTTGGCGAATTGTATGGATGTTTGAAGACCCCTTTTTTAGGGCTGCTCTACAAGGAAACCCTCTCTTAGAGTTTGGATATTAATTTTGATTTATTGTTGATTTATTCCAAGTTGGGCGATTGGGTTTGAAAGGATTGTAAGGCCTTTTGAGTGGCCAAAGTATGCCTTAATTTGATAATAATAATTTTAAAATTATTATTATATTTTTCTAATGTTTATCACATTGATTTGAGGTCATTTGTCGCCAATTGTGGTACATTAAATTCTGAACGTTGCGAGTATTTTCATATTTTCATCTAGGGCATTGACTACATACTTTTAGGATTTGGACTCGGTTTTGGGTGACTTCCACCAACAAAAAATTCTGATTTGTATTTCATTTGAAAGCTTCTATTTTTAGCTTCGATTTGAGCTATTATTCAGTTGGAGATATTCTGTTTTGAAGGAGATATTGAATTTCTTCATATTCAACAAATTCTTAAAAAAACAATTTATTTTTAATTTTGAATTTCATTTCTTATATGAAATTTGATTAGGAGAATTATTTGCAAAAATTTGAAAGTGGTTTCATGCATTTTAGTTGGATCAAAGTCATTCTATGATAAAAATCCTAGGTGCTAGGGTTAGGGCAACAAATAGAATTTTTTGGCATTCATTTTCAAAATTATGGCATTGATTTTCAGATTATTTCTTGGACTGAATATTGTGCATTTTCAGAATTGTTAGGATTTTTGGAAAACCCTTGTTTAAGTCATTTGTCCCAATTTGGTGACATTACAGTGGGATTAGAGCCAATTTCTTGGTCAGCTGTGGGGTGTGAGTGACTTCGATAGATTGGCAACCTAGGCTTTTTCCAAAAGTGGAATACAAAGATGACATTTCAAAGGTAGGGATGAAGAAAATGACAATGGATGAAGCCATGGATGAATTGTTGCAAGCCATGGATAATTATCAGAGGGAACCAAAGGCATTAAGTCCTAAGGATGTGGCAAAGTCTATGGTGTTAAGCCGTAGACCTCAAATGTTTCTTTTAGAAGAAGAGTAGATTGAACTATATGTGAATGATGAGCTTCAAAAATCAGAAAATTTGGGGCAGCCAAGTAGCGAAATCTCTGAGATTTACAATACAAAGATTTTGGAGCAGCAAGAAGCGTTTCAGCTAAGTAAAGGGCAGCCAATGATTGAATTTTTTGTGCCACAAGAACCAACAATTCAAGGGCAGCCTAGTGAAGGTTTCCAACAAGTTATGGAGCAACAAATGGGGTTGCAAAGGGTAGACACTAAGGGGGAGTAACATAAATATCAAACCTTTTCAAGGTGAAACAAGAAGTTGTTCAACAACTTCATAAGCCATCAAAAGAAAAAGAGAAAGAGGAAGAAATCAATGAGCATAAATAAAAAAAAGTGCAAAGTAAAAATCTTTTATTGGTAGAAAATGTATGTTTTTCTTCTAATGATTGTATGCATGACAGTGAAGTCACTGAAGGTGAAAACAAGGAGCTTGAACCAGAAAAAGATGAAATTGAAACAAAAGGGCATCACTTGTATACAAACGGTTTAAGCTTGAAGAACTTGCACCAACTTTTGAATATCCATTGACTGATTTTCAGAACAACCCTACAAAGAATCATGTGATCGAATAAAATATTGGAAATTTTGAGGATATAAGGGTTGCAGGTATTTCCACAAACCCCACTTCATCCATGGAGAACAAGTTTTTCATCACTCCAAGTTATGAGAAGGTTGGTAACACTTCAGATTTGTTGTTTCATGCTATGCCATTTTTGTTCTGTTGTGCTCATAGAAAGCATGCAAGAAAAAGTGATAAAATGAAGGTTATGGTTTGTAATATGAGGCATAAGGACTCCTTGATTCAAGTTCACAATTATTGGCACCAAGAAGTATGGGATCTTGGTATTTTTCAGAGTTTTAAATTTTTTTAATAGTTGATTCCATTGGAATAAATAAAGAACCATGATTGTTTAGGGTATGGTGGAATATAGCATGTATAAGTTGACATTGGAAGGTTGGTATACAAAAAGAAGCTTCTTATTTGAAAACCATGGTATTCACAAGGTTGGGGGTGTGGAAGACATCTCAACCCATGTCTATTCAATAAAGAAAGACGAGTGTTATGATGGCAGCCAAAGGTATGCAAACAATTCAAATTTATGGCTAGCACTTATGTCATCACTGTATTTTTGTCATCTTGGACAGCATGCACATATTTTGGTGATTGGAGATGACTATCCTTTAATCAAGTCCCAATGTATGCTGGATGGGACAACAACATTCTCATTTTACATTGGTTTTGATTCAGTGGATAAGCATACTCATGAAAGGGGAAGAAATGTGTGTTATAAGGGTGAAGATGTTGTGTTGGCAAAGAGAGACAAGCATGCTAATCACAAGATAACGTATGGAGGTCCTCTAGATGGTTGATAAGTTATCCTATACATCCAAATAAAATTCATAAGTGATCATACATGGAGTGTAGTGAATTCTAACAATTTTGTGAGGGGCCAATACACACAATTCATGAGTCCCTCATTGGAGCCAAATTGTAAGTTTGCTGTCATACAAGTAGTTGCAGTCATTAAGGTGAGAGATTTTCAGTTTGAAGCTACTTTTAAGGGATTTTCTATCACATGGTGTGAAGAGAAGTTCAAGAGGAATGTATTGCTTCAAAAGACCAATGATATCGCAAGAGCCAAATTGTAAGTTTGCTGTCATACAAGTAGTTGCAGTCATTAAGGTGAGAGATTTTCAGTTTGAAGCTACTTTTAAGGGATTTTCTATCACATGGTGTGAAGAGAAGTTCAAGAGGAATGTATTGCTTCAAAAGACCAATGATATCGCAAGTAGGAAGGCTCCTGTCATCTTCATTTTTGGGCAGCCCAACAACTTGTATGCAGTCTTACAAGTAAGTTTAGTCGTACATTGGGATAATCTTTCATTTGTTGATGTTGTTGGAGCATTTTTAGCTACTGTATGGTTGGTTGCAGCCACCATTATCATAATTTTGTATGAGATAATGCATTGCTACAGCTATGAATATGATGATAATCTCTATTTCACATATAGCAATGCTATTGTTTTCTTTGGACAGCTGTAATTTGGGATCAAATCCATTGGTGGGTAACACCAAAAACCAAGTTTTGGAAGTGTCCCACCGTCAAAAGATAGAGGTAAAACAATGGGAACAACAATAAATTTGGGTTTTAGTACCGTTGTCAACACCATTTCCAGCCAGCACTCGTAACTTCATTTGCTCTCATACAAGTGGGCTTACAGTTACTTTCAATTATGGAAAAGAATTCTTTTTTGTTTGGGGTTACTAACATGATATTTTCAGTCCTTGCATGGTTGTTTTCATCGGGCAACTTGTTGAATGTTGAAAGGACATGCTGGGTTTGTACCAGCTGCATCATTTTCATGTTATTGGCCATGAAGATGATAGGCATAAGGCTGCTGTTATCAGTTGTGAACAACAATAAGTTTACATGAAATAAGAGGAAAACATTAATGGAAATGGGTGGAGGAAGGGTTCAGCTGAAGGGTATCTTCAGGGCAGCCACCAAGGCACCTAGTTGGATGAATTTCTGAGTGTTGTATGGCTGTTGTGACTTGTTTTCAGCCCACCCACAATCTGATTCGCATCATATATTGAGTGGGACACCTTGCCAAGTCAGGAGAGGATATATGAGAACTCATGGGTTTGGTGTTCCAAAACCTTCATTGCATGAGAATAGCCCAATGGAACTGCTACAACACAATGATTGCGGATTCCATCATTTGAATGAAATTCATGAGATGATTGGAAGCAATGGAAGAAAGCTAGTTGTCATGTCTATGAAGCATAATGAAGGTGTGATCACAAAAGTGTTGTTAAACACTACTTTGTTCTCTAACTTGTTTGTTGCATGTGTAGGTGTGAGAGGTGAGACTTTTGATTTCAATTGGGATTCATTCCCGATCCACATAGAGTCTCATTCGTACCCAGTTTTGGAAGGTACAACCCTTCTTTCAATAGGCTTGCTTGACAATCCTAGATCATGAAATAAACTTAAACCTACCACTCATTTATATGGGACTTTTTGAGTACTTGCTCATGCCACCGACATGTGAAATTTGCGGGCTGACCCAAAATGATGGTTTGAATTTGAAAAATAACTGTTGCTTGGTGCGGGAATGAGTCCGTCAGAGTTGGACACCTTGAGGAATTCGCCAGGCATCTAAGTCTGTTGGACTTGTCTGGAAGATCGGAATAACGATCTGATGATTTAGAGACAATTTGAGTAGGATAATGAACATGTTTGGCATAGAGTAGGGAACTATTGTAGGTGATTGGCATCAAATTGAGAAGGTTGGACCCATAGAAAGCATGTGGACGTGAGAGAATGGTGTATAATAGCCATGTGTACGTACAAGTCATGTAAGGTGAATATAGGTCAATACTTACATTGCTAAATGTCTAATACTAGATTTTAGTGTCTAGGCCATCAAAATGACACCCTTTAAGGCTCTATATGGGTATGGGCCACCATCGCCATTGGATTGGGTAATACAAAGGGGCAAGATACCAATGATAGAGGAAGCATTGGAGGAGATGCAAAACATTGCAAATTATGAGGGATGCCTGTCAGTAAGGTTGAATAGGATGAAGCAACATTCAAACCAACATAGGACAAAGAGGACATTTGAAATCAGGGACATGGTATTTGTTTGGCTACAACCGTCTAGATAGGCCACATTGAAGCATTCAGGAAATCAAAAGTTGGAGCCAAAATATTATGACCCATATAGGGTGAGAGCAAAGGTTGACGAAGTTGCATATACACTGAACATACCAAACAAGGGAAGATTGCATAATGTGTTCCATATATCATGTTTGAAGAAGAAGATAAGAGTGTGTAATGTCCCCAAATGGGACGATTTAACAAAACATGGGTTTTCCCCTAAATCCACAATTTTTGAATTTTGAATTTAGTAAAATCAACAAACCATACTTGCTATAATTGCACCTCCAAACTGAAAATTCACTCCAATTCACCTTGAAATGAATGATAAATAAATACCTTATGATTTTGGCCACCAATGGTTCTTTCCACAAGAAGAAAGAGCTTGAAATGGATGTTTCAATCCTCCAAACCCTAGCACCACACTAGTGGAATTGAAATCCTTCTTTTTCACTCTAATCTCTCGCAAGCTTAGTCCAATCCAATCGTCAATATTCAGAAAATTACAAGAATAATTAAATCAGAATGAAACCCTTGCAAATCTGCCCTCAACAAATATTTCTTACAAACAGTTGAAAACTTTAAAAGTTCATAACTCCCTCAATATTTTTTGGAATTATGATGCAAGTAAGAGTTCAAAATGATCACAAAAATAATTTCTATCAAATAAAAATAATTTCAGAGTTTTCCTTTCATGGGAAGGTCACCAAAACTTGCTCCGAAATTCTGAAAACCCTAGTTTTTAGAATTCACCTTTTCAAACATTGAACCCTCAATCCCAAACAAGTCGCTAAGGTGCAAGAAAAATAGAGGAATAATTATTGAGCAAGATCCCATCTTTTGCAAGTGAAAAAGATCAAGAAACCCTGTCAAAATAATTAAATAATAATTTGAAATTCTATTAATTTTGAGCCTCAAATCTTCCACAATTCTTCTCCAAAACCCCACACCAATATGCAAGAAATTTTATAATAAATTTCAGAGTATTAATTTGCATAAATAGACCCTAAAAAGGATTTACAAACCCTCAATTAAAGCTTCCAAAATAAGTCGCTCCACTTGCAAAGTTAGTACAAATAATGATCAGAAATAATATGCATCAAATTGACCTCAAATACTTCACCAAAACCTCACAATAGCTCATAAAAGCAAATTGCCCCATTCTAAGGCAAGCAACAAGATCTCCTTTAGCAAAGGTGGCATCAAAAAACACCATTTGTAGAATGATCAACACCAAAACAACAAATACTTATTGGGCATGCCTCCCAATAGTTTCTTCAAACATGAAGAAACAATTATCAAAATCAACATGTCTTCAATTGTGATCTTTACCTTGTATATGTTGTTAAGTACAAGCTTATATGAGAGGGGGGTGAATCAGTATAAGATATATTTTTTTTTCGCTTTTGACTATTAATCTTAAATCCAAAACCTCAAATTACTCCGCTATTAATATATTCAAAGCAATTAAAGAATACAATGCAAAACCACACAATGCAAATAGACACAAATTTGCGTGGAAACCCTTTCGAGAAAAAACCACTGAGAAATTCTCAAAATATTAATATTCGTAGGCACCAACTTACTGGAGCACCTACCCCAAAAACAATTTTGTAGGCACCAACCTACATGAGCACCAACCCCTTTCACTGAGCACCAACTCAGCAAGAGACACCAATCTCTTCAAAACGAAGGCAACATTCTCAGAAAAAATCACTCTTCTATCTCAAATTTGTTGTCAAAACAACGGATGATAGAACACTTGCGTTATCTCCATTCGATTCGATCTACACTTAAGTGTTTTCGCTGCTATACTCTTCCTTATACTTGCTGGTTTTTTCTTTTAATAGTCTCACAAAAATTTGCCTTTAAAAATTTTGCTCTTTTATATCTTCTACATTCGAATCTACACTTTTGCCATTCGTTATGCACTTATTTATAACCCACAGAAAGCCACAAATTAAGGTCATGCCTCTTCAAGTGAAAAGGTCCATTCGAACGGTCACAACTCCTCCCAATAGGTCGGCCAAGGTCGACAATTCCGTTCACTTCCGTCGACATTTTCATTCACTTTCGGCAACAATTCCGTTCACTTCCGTCGACATTTTCGTTCATTTCTGGCAACACTTTCGTTCGCTTCCGGCAACACTTCCGTTCACTTCCGGCAACAATTCCGTTTGACATTTCCATTCATATCTGTTACAATTCCTTTGACATCAATGACAATTATTCCAACAATCTTCCCTTTGGTCATTGATGGCAACCTTCCAAAAAGTTCATCTTTTTTGCAACCCCCCATCTTCTTTTCTGCAACTCCCCCTTACTGTAACTCCCCATACTGCCATTCTCGCCCTTTGACATCAGTGGCAAAGGGTCATTCAAGGAGCTGAAAAAAGAAATTTAGTTCTCCCTTAACCAATGCTTCTCTTGATTTTTAATGAGTAGAAGCAAAAGATATTACTCCCAACTTCTGTCGTAGGTACTCAAATGTTTCCTTTGAAAGTGGCTTAGTGAAGATATCTGCCATCTGTTCGGATGTGGAAACATATTCCAATTTTACTTATTGTTCTGTCACCCGTTCTCTCAAGAAATGATATTGTATAGGGATATGCTTAGTTCTGGAATGCATAACTCGATTCTTCGAAATACTTATCGCACTAGTATTATCGCAGAATATGGAGATTGGATGATCATACTCTACTTTGATATCTTTCAAGGTTTGTTTCATCCATAAAACTTGTGTACAACATAGCACTGCCGCTATGTAGTCTGCTTCTGATGTGGATAGAGATACAGAATTTTGCTTCTTACTCAACCATGATACTAGGCTATCTCCAAGAAAGAATGCTCCTCCACTTGTACTTTTTCTATCATCTACACAACTTGCCCAATCTGAATTCGTGTACGCTACTAATGTGAAGTCTTTACCTCTCGGGTACCACAACCCATAATCCAAGGTTCTCTTTAAATATCTGAATATACATTTCACGGTTTGCAAATGTGTTTCTTTTGGAGCTACGTGAAATCATGCAACCATACCTACTGCTTGCATGATATCTGGCTTAGATGCCGTCACATATAGTAAACTCCCAATCATTGATCTATAAAGAGTTTGATCAGTATTCGGAGATTCATCATCTTTGCTCAACTTCGTACCTGTAGCCATAGGTGTGCTAACAGGGGCACACTCCTCCATATGAAATTTCTTCAACATCTCCTTCACATACTAGCTTTGGGATATGAATATTCCTTTGTTGAATTGAAAGATTTGTAAACCAAGGAAAAATGACAACTCACCTAACATGGACATCTCAAATTCCATTTGCATATTTTCGACAAATCTCTTAGACATTTTCTCATTGTCTCCTCGAAAGATTATATCATTGACATACACCACAACAATTAACTGGTGATCTCCTTCAGTTTTGATGTAAAGATTACTATCAACATATCCTCTCTTGAATCCTTGGTCTTGTAGGTATTTATCAAGCCTAGCATACCATGCTCTAGGAGCTTGTTTCAATCCGTACAAAGCCTTCTTCAACTTACACACATAATCCTTGTTTTCTGATAAGAGGAATCCTTCTGGCTGTTCTATGTAAACTTCCTCTTCTAGATTGCTATTTATAAATGCTGATTTAACATCCATTTGATAGACTTTGAAATTTTTGAATACTGAAAATGCAAGAAATATTTGAATTGCTTCTAATCTAGCAACAGGAGCAAAAGTCTCTTCAAAATCTACACCTTTTACTTGAGCATACCCCTTACATACCAACCTTGCTTTGTTTCGAGGGACTTGGCCATTTTCATTCAATTTGTTTCGAAAAACCCACTTAGTGCCAATCACATTCTAATCCATTGGCCTGGGCACAAGTTCCCAAGTCTCATTCTTCTCAATTTGATCTAACTCTTCTTCCATTGCTTTTACCCAATGTTTATCATGACTAGCTTCAAAAAAATTCTTAGGCTCTACCTTGGATAACAAAGAGAAATTTACATGCTCGGGTATACTTACAATTCTTTTTCTAGTTTGCACCCTAGTGTCAATGTTGCCAATGATTTGACTTTCAGCATGATTCTTCTGAAGAAAGCGAGATGGTGCTTTGGTGTCTTGCCTTTCAGATTCACTCAATTTTTCTACATTTTCTTCCTTCCCTTCTACAAGATTGAGTATTTCTAGAGGCTCTTCTAAAGGTTCTTTTGTCTTTTGATTCATGATCTCATCTATTCTAATACTAGCACTTTCTACGATAGTTTGTAGCCTTTTGTTATAACATCTATAGGCTTTGCTTTTGATGGAGTAGCCAATAAAAATTCCTTCATCAGCTCTTGAATCAAATTTGCCCAAATTTTTTTCATTCCTGTTGATAAAACATTTACTTCCAAACACTTTGAAATTTTTGACCGAAGCTAGTTTTCCTTTCCACAATTCGTAAGGAGTTGTCATTATTAATTCTGATTTGCCCTCTATTCAAGATATATACTGCTGTATTAACTGCTTCTCTTTAGAATCTATTTGATAGCTTAGATTCATTCAACATAGTTCTAGCCATCTCTTGAACGGTTTGATTTTTCCTTTCCACCACTCCATTTTGTTGTGGAGTCCTTGCAACTAAGTATTGTCTCTTAATTCCATGATCTTCGCAAAACTCAATGAATTCATTTGAAATAAACTCACCTCCTCGATCTGACCTTAGGCATTTTATTTTCAACTCTTTTTCATTTTCTATTAATGCCTTCAAAGCTTTAAACTTTTCAAATGCTTCTGATATTTCTTTTAAAAAGCCTACCCACGTCATTCTAGTATAATCATCAATGAGCAACATAAAGTAGCTCTCACCTTGCATGCTTTCAGTTCTGGTAGGACCACAAAGATTCGTATGAATCAGCTCTAGTGATTTGGTGGTCGAATATTCTTTCGTTCTGAACCTTGCTCTGGTTTGCTTTTCGTGTTGGCATTGCTTGCATAGAGTGCTTGAAGGTTTCGTTATCTTGGGCATATCTTGCACAGCCTGTTTGTTGCTGATTTTCACAAGATTATCAAAATTTATGTGCCCTAACCTTGTATGCCATAGCCAACTCTCTTCAAATTGACTCAGACAACATTTCTCTCCTCTCATTAGTTTTCCCGTGTCTCTTTTTCTGATCTCGCAACCTTCAGAAAAGAACTTGAGTGTTTCCTTGATCGCACATTTGGCTGACGCTTAGAAGATTATGCTTTAACCCTTCCACATATAACACATTTTTTGTTTTGGTTTTTTCATTATCGAGACTAAGTGTACCTTTTTCTGTTATTCTGGCTGTAATTTTGTCGCCGAACTTTACCATGCCTTCATTGACCCTTTTTAACGAGATGAATTTGCTTTTATCTCCAGTCATGTGTCTCGAACATCCACTATCAATGAACCATTGTTGTCCTTCATCTCTAGCATGGAATGTTGTTTGAACGATCATGGATTCTTCTTGATTCTTCTTCTAGGTCTTTGATGGTTCTATTTTCTTTATCACTGGAGCCTTGAACTTTTGATCTTGTCTTACAGATTCAAAAACACTTCTACAATAGCGTGCTATATGTCCATAGTTGTTGCATTTGTAACAAACTATAGCTTCATCAAAGTTTGATAAGGGAGTAAACGAATTGTAGTTTTTGTTCGAAGCTCCATAGGTTCCTTTGTTTCTGCTCCTGACCTCAATATCCTTGGCTCTCTTTCTACAATCTAATTTCTTATGACCAAAATGATTGCAATAATAACAATATCCATCAAAATAATTACCAAACCTGGTTTTATTTGCATATCTTGGAGCAAATGGTCTTCTGAAGTTTTGTTCTCCTTTGCTTTCTTTGTTGATAGAGCTGGTTTTTGTATTCTAGGCTTCTTCCTTCTTGGTCTCCTTTTTCATTGGTTCCTTTCAACACAATGTTTAGCTTTCTCTTTTTCCTTCTCATACCCAATAACTGACTTGTTAGATGGTGATCTTTGACTCTCTAGAATCTTATTCAAAACTTGAGTGCTTTTCTCAGATTTCAAGTCACTTGTTATTTTAGAATTCGCCTTTTCTAGATCCCTTTTTAAAACAACTATCTCAGATTCATACCTTTCACAGTCTTCTCCTTTCTTCTTTAGCTGATCCGTTAAATCTTCTTCAATTTTCTTTGCTTCTTCGATTTGGACTTTTAGATCAGCAATTACCTTGTTTGATTCCTCAAAGACTTATGATGTCTTCGCTTTGAAGTCTCGATTCTCTTCATATTTTCGGAGCTGTAACTTCAATTTTTGATTCTTCTTCTTAAATGCTTTCATTTCTTCCAACGCCCAAATAAGTTATTCTTCAAGGTTCAACTTCACCTTCTTCCATGTCTTCGTCTTCCTCCAAATTATCTTTGCTGGTGGCGGCATTTTCTTTTGTAGCCATGAATAAAATCTCTTCATTATGACTCTCAACATCACTTTCTTTGTTTTCTTCGGATGAGCTATTATACCTCTTGGAGTATAGGCTTTTCTTTTGTTTCTCAAATCTTTGCTTGTCTTTGCTCGGCTTGAATCCCCTTTTGTACTTTGGTTTGTTTCCCTCATCATCGCTATTTCCTTTATTTGGACATTTAGCTGCAAAATGACCAATTTTATTACAATTAAAGCATTTAAATGGTAACTTTCCTTTATATTTCCCTGATCCTTTTTTTAGCTTTTGAATGGATAGAGCTTCATTTTCGTCTTCTTCACTACTTGAATTTTCACTTGATTCTGGTTCTTTGATCTTCTCTTTCTTCGAGACCTTGAATGATTCTTCCTTCTGCGACTATCTCTCAGATTCGGTTCTCATTTCTTATGTCGTAAGAATTCCATGGAGCTCGTCCATTTTCATCGTGTCTAAATCCTTTATTTCTTCAATGGCGGAGACCTTCGCATCAAATTTCAATGGTAGGGATCTCATGACTTTTTGAACGATCACAGATTCTTCAATCTTCTCTTTGAGTCTTCGAATGACATTAACAATCTCATCGACACAAAGAAGATACCCAGCAATGTTTTCATCATTCTTCATT
Source organism: Torreya grandis (assembly GCA_037957365.1). NCBI lineage: Eukaryota > Viridiplantae > Streptophyta > Pinopsida > Cupressales > Taxaceae > Torreya > Torreya grandis. The sequence continues at coordinate 3,050,549 of JARHVA010000217.1, forward strand.
TTTAAACTTTCAAACTGCCTCCGGTGGGTTTGGAGTTTTGCTTTTCTAACCTTACTATCACCTTCATAAATAGTGTTGAGTTTATCCCAAATCTCTTTTGCAGATTCACAATGCATAACCTTAACAAACTCATTTTCTGAAAGCCCACATAAGATTGCTTTCATAGCTTTCGCATTGTTCTCACTGGCCTTTTTTCCGGTGGCATCCGTCGGTGTAATTTGTGGTGTTGTGTATCCTATTACCACTGCTTGCCAAATATTGAAACCTAGGGCCATCAAGTAAGTCTTCATCCTTATGCTCCAAAATGCGTAATTCATTCCATCGAATAAATGAGCCGTGTTAGTGGAGAAACCATTCAGCACTTGAGATCCTGCCATATGTGCTTTCCAAGATCTACCTTCTAGCAGTGGTGCTAACACTGAAGGAACCGATTATGATACCAATTGTTAAGTACAAGCTTATACTGAGAGGGGGGGGTGAATCGGTATAAGATATATATTTTTTTCGCTTTCAACTATTAATCTTAAATCCCAAACCTCAAATTACTCCGCAATTAATATATTCAAAAAAATTAAAGAATACAATGCAAAACCACACAATGCAAATGGACACAGATTTGCGTGGAAACCCTTTCGGGAGAAAACCACAGAGAAATTCTCTTAATATAAATATTCGTAGGCACCAACCTACTGGAGCACCTATTCCAAAAACAATTTTGTAGGCACCATCCTACAGGAGCACCAACCCCTTTCACCGAGCACCAACTCAACAAGAGACACCAATCTCTTCAAAATGAAGGCACCAACCTTTTCAGAAAAAAACACTCTTCTATCTCAAATTTGTTGTCAAAACAACGGATGATAGAACACTTGCTTTATCTCCTTTCGATTCGATCTACACTAGAGTGTTCACTGCGATACTCTTCCTTATACTTGCTGGTTTTTTCCTTATGTAGACTGTGTTGGAGAAGCCAATACAACAAAGGGAGATTCGAGGGCAGGATATCCGGAAATCTCTGAGTCTTCTCTCCTAGCAAATGCAGCTTGGACTTAGGGCAGCAAGGGCAAAGTGAATGGGAGTAACATTTTAGGGTTTGGAATGAGGGATTGACAACAAGGAATGAAGATAAACTACAACAGGATGGAGGTGGGCCAGAGGCTTTGCTTGGTAATGGAGACGCAACAAGAACAAAAGGCCCTGCTTCAGGGCAGTGATTGATTACTGTTAAGGAGTTGCAAACCACGGTAGAAAAGGAAGAAACCAGGCATTCATTTGGCTTGATCTCGACCATAAACGGAGCAGCAAATAAGGAGAAAAGAGGAGGCATTTCTAGGGAAGGCAGGGCATCCCCAGAACTACCGATAGGCAGGCTGCTACCAAAGAGAATGGATCAACAGCCATTGATTAAGTTTAAGCTTTAATGATGATTACAGATGAAGATTTCGAGATAGATGTGGAAGATTTTGAAAATAGGACAATCATCTGCTGGGTCAGAGGTAGAAGACCGAATCTAGAGGATGTAAGGAAAGATATCAGAACTCTGTGGACTGACGATGAGATCCAAGTTACCTTCCTTCCTAAGAACTTCTTTTGTGTTACTTGCTTAGAAGCCAGGAATTATATCTTGGAATACAGATCTAGTTGGTTCTTAGGACAAAGAGGGATATTAATCAAACCATGGTTTCGAGGATTTAACCCTCAAACTAAAAACACTGATGCTGTCATGTCCCCTTCTTCAAAAAGCTTAGGAAATCTTTAATTGAAGTTTTTATGTTGACTTAGTGATGTACTTTTTACTTTATTTTTAAAAGACAATTTAATATTATTTTATGATTAAAATAAAGGGTGAGAAAAGGGGAAAGTGAAAAACTAAACCTAAAAGTTGTATTTGAACTCTATATCTTGAGAGTTCTCATTGTAAAATCATCCACTTTTTATATTATTAATATTTTTTCCTATTTTGTTGAGCTATTCAGTTCTTCTGAATTTTCAGCTTCTGGACGAAACCCTGTGTTTGCTGAAGACGGTTTGTGGGGACGGAAACCTTCATCATCTGGATCCCGATCTGAGGAGGAAAACCCTCAAGATCGTTTGGGGTAATCTAATTCAGAGATTACGTTTGTGCTTTAGAGATTGGATCGGGAACGAAACTTTCATTTCCATTTTGTGCTGATCTCAACCAGAGATTGCAATTGTGCTTCAGCAACATCCAGTTATGGTAATTCAATTTATTACAGTTGTAATAGTTCAGTTTTGTCTATCCGAATCAAAGGAGAAAATATTATCATCTTTGCCGAAATTTATCAGTACTCAGATCTGCAAATGCCAGAATCAAGTATGCATATGAATTTGTCTGAAAGAAGTCTACAGAAGTAATACATGGCAGTTTTGAACAGCAGATCACTAGATCTGAATTAGAATTGCCAGTTTGTATAAAAAGTATGAATCTGGTAGGCCGTGATAGAGGAAAGCCAGATCTAAAGATAGTAGGCTAATAACCACCACATAAGGGTTCCGCATCTTATAGCAGCTGCCTCGCTGTTATTAATTCTGATGCCGGACTTTCTAACCACCTATCTGTTATTATAATGTGTTTCCCATCCTTTATATCACATTATTTGAAAGTAAATCTGACGTGAAGTCTGAAATCAAATAGCAGTCATTTTTATAGTAATTAAAGACAGTTGAAAGACATATCAGTTCGTAGAAAGGGGATTACAAACCCAGTGCATCAATCAGCAAATAAAGACAATTCCAGCCGCCTCCGATAAGAAATCGCTGCCAGTATTAAAGTTGCCCTTCAGATCTGCAGGTAACTCAATAATATCTGAAGATTTGTGTGAATAGAAGCAATGTTTTGTAACCAGTTTATAACTGCAAGTTGTTTAGTTGTTATAATATTGGAGGAAGGTTGTTAAATGAAGGAATTTTATACATTCTTGGCTGAGGAATTATTTTATTACAAATTTGAGATGAGGGTTTTCTGGGAAATCAGGAATTATCTTAATTTGTCCGATTGGGGACATTACAGGTGCCATTCCTGTATGGTTGAACCTATATGCTCTTCCCACAAAGTTTTGGGGTGAACGTATATTCACCAAAATAGGGGATTCCATTGGTCATTACCTGTTCATGGATGAGCAAATAGAGGAGAATTTGAAACACAAAACCAATATGAGCAAAGCTAGAATAGCGGTTTTAAGGAATGTGACTGTTCTAGGTCCACAAAGGATAATCCTTCAGTCAAGAGACGGCAAATGGACTCAACTGTTAGACTATGAGAATCTCAATATTCGTTGTTATGGATGTCAACTAATGGGTCACGTTAAGAGAAAATGCCCAATGCCAACCATCACATAGAATCAATGGTTAGTAAGAGAAAGCAGAGGTTTGACACCTTATTGGGTGTGAAAGAGCACAAAATTCATGGTGAGGAATCAGATCGGGATGAATCTCATTCTTGCTAGATACCACAGGGGACCTTTCATCAAGGGAGGATTCTAACCAGCAAAAAGGAGAACTCCAGTTAGGGTTTTTAGACCAGCAGAGAAACCCCTCCAAGAAGGAAGGGTGCAGTTCATTATGCCCATAGGAGTCATCTTTAGCTGATTATGAACAGTTGGAAGATAATACAAAATTAGAAGGTATACATTTAGTTGATAATGATTCCCCAAGATATTATCTTAGAAGTTTAAAATGCAAAATTACATTTTCAGATCTTTCAAACCTTGATGTTGAGGAGTCCCAGCTTCTTAGGCATGGTAAAACGTAAAGATTAACTTTGTTTCCTTGCTGTTGGTGGACAGCCGTATCCTTTTTGGGTTTTTTAGAAACCCGGTTCTATTTTGTTCAGTATGCTGATCTGCTGCAGGCTGTTGTTTAGCTGTGTGTCTTTAGCTGGCAGTTGGAAGTTGAGTTCTGTCGTAGTGTTTCACAGATAAATCTTTGGATTTCTATGCAAAAGGGTTTGGGCCCTTTCAAAAACCTACTTTTTACCTTTTATCAAAAAATAGAATTGTCAAATTAAAAAACGGGATTTAAATGTCAAAACAATGACTAAAATGAAAAATTCTCACAATTCATTAATCATGACTAATGCATCTGCATCTGCATCAAGTTCGCCATCATCTATTGGGAATGAAGTTTTCCCTTTCTATGCGTGTTTGTCAATTAGACGTGACTTCCCAATATTGTTGGACCCTGTGAATAAGATGGTTTCTTCTGCTTCAGTATTCATTGGAGCTGTTTATGTAGACACATTTCAGTGTTTTTTTTTTTTTTTTTTTGTTTTCTTCTTTCAACATTTTATGTATTTTTTAGTTTTCAAGCCCTTTTTCATCTTAAGGCTTCAACTTAAAAGAGAAGAAAACTGCCCCACAACTGCCTGAAGTTTTGGGCTGCTTCTGGAAATATCCAAGAAACTTCAGAGCAGTTTCTGGAAACTGACAGAAACCTCTAAGCAGTTTCCAGGATGTTTCTGTGTTGGTTTCCTTCTCTTGGAAACCATTTTGTAAAGGGAAACACGTTTCTGGTTTAACATTATGAATTTCTTTGTGTAGTCCTTTGCATTATCAAATGTGTCTTGCAGGTCTCTATTCTTTTAATGTTTTTGGCATTGTGTCTGGAACAACATTATTCAAGAATCAAATAAGAGGAAAATACCGTGGAAAATTGAAATCAATTGTTTTTATAGTCAACACTTACAAAAGAACCCAGAATTCATAGCGAACCTTTGTAGTACCCACTAGTTTATCTGTGGTTTCTGATCTTTAAAACACTGTGGAACAACTAGGAGAGTTAATTAATTCAGCTAGCATTTTTGCCCTTAAAAATTTCAGGCATTTTTGTTGATAGGTTATGGGCTTTGGTCATTATTTTCTGTCTCATTACACGTCCTTTGAGTCATCTAAGTTTCTGTTGTCTTCATTTCTGAACATATTAGGGCATTTTTCATTTCAGTTTAATATTTGGGGATTTTGGGTGCAGGCTGTGGGTACACTTTTGTGCTGTTTATCTTATTTCAGGAGCTGCTTGTTGTCTTCTTTATTTAGTAAGTTTTTTTTGACGCTCATGCTATCTGCTTTCTAATTGTATATATACTTCACTGTGAAACCATGGCCTTCCAACATAGTGGTTTAAAACACTAAATGTTGTTTTTCTGGAACATTTAGGTGACTATGCATTTATGAAACAGTCTCTTTACTTGGTAAATTATCAATCTAAGTCTTAGATCCATATTGGAGTAGGGAAATTTTATTACAAAAGACTTGCTGTAGGAGTTTCAAAATATTCATGAAAAAGTAATGCAAAATATAAGAAATTTATGATGGATCTAGTATTCCTACTAGGAATAGGATATTGATGCCAAACATTATAATGTGGAGTACATTGTGAGTAATATTGGCATGAAGGCATCGACGTGTAGGATTAGAATTGACATTGAGTGAGTGATTCTAATCACATAATTGTTTGCAGGAATACAAAGGTATTGCAGCAAAGCGATTTGCTTATTTCTATTCATCTCCTCCTCAACCAAATCACTTTACTATTCTTGTCCGTGGCATACCCAAGTTTGATCAGCACAGTATGAGTGACACAGTGGAGGATTTTTTCACTCAGTACCATCCTTCAACTTATCTTTCGCATCAAATGGTTTATCACACTGGCAAAGTGCAGACACTCATGGTGAGGATCTTTTCCAGCTTGTGATTTTGCGACAAAACTCTAAATGGTAATACTTGATTGTTTTGAAAAATAGATGGTTAGTTATAAAACTTGGTCACTTTGAAACATGCTGTTTCTGTTATGTTTTTCCTGCATGGAATCTTTTCTCTGTATGCTTGTCATTTGCAGTGACATTTTTATCTTGGTTTCAAACAAATAAAAAAAACCTCTTATTAAGTATGTTTACAAAATATTAAAACATAAAACAAAATATTCTTATCCTCCTTTGTTTTTAAGAATATTTGATAAAATTCTTGAGGTCCTTTGATAGTTGTTTGTAAAAATCAACTATGAGCAGTGATTTCATTTTTATTCAGATAGAATTATAAGTTGTTTTAGAGGGCCTTTAAGAAATCAAGAAATTATATTAATGTCCTATAATAACCATGGTAGGTCAATGGTAAGAGGGAATAAAACACTTTCTTAAATGAGACAAGAGGCTACAAGCTAGAAGCACAATTTGAAAAGATTCTAAGCAATGGTTGGGAGGTAGTTGCGTTGAACTCAAAATGGGTAAACCTTAAACATGTCAGAAAAGACAATGTCATGTATGACAAATAACCATAGTCAACGCATTCGAATTCGTGTTTGAATTCACCGAGGAAAAAATTCGGAAGTAAAAAATTTGAGATAAAATTTGTGATTAAATTCGGCTAATAGAAATATATTTATTTTTTAAAATATAAAATTATAAAATATAATTTTAGATATATTATATATAATATTTTTATATTCCATATTATAATATAATATTTTTATATTCCATATTATAATATAATATTATAAACTATAAAAATAACCCTATTCTATATTCTAATAACTATACATATATGTTAATGTAAATGTATTTAAAAAAACAAACAATGTAGACTTAAAAAAATATATACATGCATGAAATTAATATAATAAGGTTACTTATCTTATAGCATATAATAATAATATAATAGGTTAGTTCACAGTTCGTGTGGAGTCTGGACGAGTCACGCACAGTTACTCAGAGGCAGCCTGCAAGTCGTGGACGCAACAGGGAAATGATGCCACAGAGAAACGAAAAACTTAGGGCAGTCACATTAGTCGTGACCCATTGAGGGTTTGCCATCACGCAGCGGAGAAACGGCGTCAAGGACGGAAAACGACAGGCAACAAGATGAAAAATTAACCCTAGAATCCATGAATTTCAACTGAAACGAATTTTAGACGAATTTAATAGTGTTTACTGAAATTCAATGAATTTCTGCAATAAAAATCGGTGAGTGCGGTGACTATGCAAATAACCATGTGATGTCCACTTCATGCTGCCATGTCATGTCCCCCTTTTGGACATGAGGCAATTGAAGAACCTTAGCCTCACTTGTTTCCCAAGAGCTAAGGAAAAAGAGAAAAAAAAAAGGGTAACACTTTGGTTTCTAAGAGTAATTATAAAATTCACTTTATTATTCTAATTTTTGCTTAAGTTGTGTTTTTTTGAGGGTCATGGGAGCCCAAGGACTAAAGTGGAAATTATAAGAGTTACTATTTTTTAGATTTAAAATTAGATCCTTCTCTCCAATTTGGGTGCCTCTATTGGGGAGGTGTATAAAAAGAAAGTGAAGGATCATTTGAAGCATATTAGCAAAAATCGTTTGGGGAAAATATTGTTTTTTCAAAAAAAGTGTAAGTGTTTTTCAAAAAATTATGATTAATCGGAAAAAAAAGGGAAAAAGTCAAGAAAACATAAAACCATTGAAAAATTATGGAAAAAAGAGAAAAAACAGTTTTGATTTTTTTTTAAAGGCATAGAGATATATATTAAGCATTTCAATTGCATAGAGAATAGACACAAATTATGAAAGAAAGTTAAATGAGATTGTACGTCATCAAAATCAGCCCACTGTTTTCTTTCATTAATTTCTAGACTATTTAATTTGCATTATACATTTGCATTTCAAAATGTATACTATTGTCGTTTATAAAAGAACAAAAAATGGGAGTGACTCAATGGCAATGAGGTAGACTAGGGATCAACAAGCCTAGATGTTGAATCTCTAGGGTTGGAGCCTCTCCTATTTTGAGAGATAATCTCAATGTTGTACCCCACCTTCTCCAATAAGTCAAAGTTAGCATCATCATAAATAGGGTTATCATTATTTGCAAGCCATTCAGATTTTGGATTGATTTTGTTAAGTTCAATCGGTTGATCTTCCTTGATGGTACTTAACATTATCAAATTGAATGCATATATTAGTGATCGGAGAATAATACTTTAGAAGAATATAAATCAACTTTCCATATGAATTGAGAATTAGAAATGCAACATTTCTTAACTTTGAGTTTTTTTTATCTTTAAATAAAGATTGTGGTGGACAAATACCAAATCATTAATCCATTCTTGAGTGCATCGATTGCATTTTTTGGTGAATTTACATGTTCAAACACACTTCAACTACGCTCATAAGCGGGTGAATTGCATGGTTGGCTCAAAATGTGCATTGCCATCCATCAAAGGTGTTTGGTTTTTTTGCCAAAAAAATCTCACCATTGTGCTGCGAAAATAGATTTTGTCAACATTGTAACATGTACAATTCAATTAAAATTTAACATTTTCATTGTACGTATGTAAAAAACTTGTCTTCGTGATGGTTGCCTTGCTAGAGAAGAAACCCCTTGCTTGCTTGTACCTGGACAACTCCCATAGCTGCCTCAAAAGATCCCTAGGAAACATTCTTTCCATGCACTTAAATATGCTCTCTGTGACCTCTGCATCATCTGAAACTTAGTTGTTAAAGAACAACGTTGGATTCAAGAAATATCTAGCTGCATGGAAGAGAGAATGTATCTATCGATTCCATCTTGTATCAACTATCTCCCATAATGGCATGTACTTGGCCTTGTTATTCTCCAATATGCTCCTAATAGCACCTTTGGCCCTATAAATTGTCTAATATAGATAACCCATGGGGGTTTATTTCCATCGATGAATCTCAAAATTTGAACTAGAGGCTCAAAGAATAACAAAATTTTATCTACTTCCCAAAAAGATAGTGATAAAACATAGTCAGCCACCATTTTTTCCTCCATATGTTTCACAAAAGAAGATTTCGTCCACTCAATTGAAATGAACATTCATATTAAATTCATTTGTTGTTGAAAAATAGTTTGCAATGCAAAAAAGTGGGTTGTAAACCTTGTCACCCCTCGTCGAAGAAGTTTTTTGGCATCTATGAATGTGTGCATTATATTAAGAACTCTTATGTGGGCCTTTTGCAACCCTTCTTTCACCCATGAAATTTTGCCTATGTCATTCAAAGTCAAATTAAGACTTATGTGCCACATATAGAATCTAAAGCACAATTTCATTATTTGTCCATAAAAAGCCTCCTAGTAGCCATGTAAACAACAATATTATTTGTAATGAATTGGACTACATTTTGTAGCTTCACCTCAATCACAACCTCATCAAATAGATGAAAGAGTGTCTTGCCCGATTTTATCATCTCAGATTCATTGACACTCTTAATAAAAATTGTGCCAATGTCAAATGACACAAGGAAGTTGATGACTGTGCGACTTCATTTGTCTATCCATCTGACATTATAATGCATCTTAATTTTTTTCCATTCCTTACGATGTTTTGCAAGAACATCGCTCACATCTTGTATAGCTTCCTTCAACAAATCAGTATGCAAAGTCTCGTATGATGGGGCAGTGAAGCCAAAACTTGCAATTACATTTGCCATATTTTGCCAGTATGGAGATTTGGCTACATTAAACGATAAGCGAAAGTTGTACCAAAATTTGGAGATTGTCTTCTTTGTCTGCTCATGAACAATATTTTTCCAACCTATATTCTCAAGTGTGGTTTGCACTTCATGCGTAGTGTGAAAGCTAAATAAGGCTTGAATGTTTCCTCTACCTACATCTGGGCCACGAGATACTAATCAAAGGGTAGATTATTAAAGAGATATAATGAGAAATATTTCCACCATATTTCACAACGAAAAATATTAAATATGTTCAATTGAATGTCAAATATAACATCTACTACAAAGGAGGGTTAGGTTTACTGGTTAAGGTTAGGTTTAGTTTTAGTTTTTTTAAAGTTTTTTGGTGTATTTAAGTTTTTTAAACTGTAGACAATATTTCAAATTGACACATCATACGAGGCTTTGCGGATTGATTTTTTGAAAAAAAGTCAAAAAATTGGCTTGAAAAAATCGTTTTGGGCCAAGTATAAGAATTAATCTTGATTAATCACGTTTAAATCACACATTTTGCTACTATGATTTGAAGGCATGCTAATTTGGATATTCAAATCTTGGACTTTGAGCACGAAATGCTTGAGCCATTGCCTTGAAAATGGAAACCTTCAAGGCAAAGAGATTGAGGATGCAAACCCTCTTTCTTCCATGGGGCAACTTCATTTAGGAGCTGCCATTGCTCTTCAAATTCAGGAAAAAGACAAAATAAGGGTTTTTCAGGTGGACTACTTGCTTGTGGAGGTTGGCGCTTGGAGTGGGGAGTGAATTGTTGTTGTTGGAGGGTCATTTTGTGTCCTAACATCATTTTAGAATTTATTGTGATTTTCTACAGCTAGGGCAACTTGGTTTTTGACTTGTGGGAGAGGGTTGTTGGGCTTTTCCAAGCCTAAATAATATTTGTAACTTTCCTACATATATTTCCCTATTTTTGAGGAATTTTCCAGCACTTTTGGGAAAAATTCTGTATTTTATTTAAATATGCAGATTTTACTGTGGTATAAATTGGCATATTTCATGGTTGAGATTTCATGATTTAGTGCTCCATTAGTCATTGAAAAATTGTCAATAATTCTAGTAATTTATTTCATAATTTATTGGATCATTTGCGAGGTCTTAAAGTACTTTTCTTGGAGTTGTAAGGGCAAGTATTAATTGTGCATTTTTCTTCTAAATTTGATGCCTAGGGTTTGAAGAGGAATCTCAGTTTTTGGGAAGAAAAAATCACTTGTTGGCTTGCCTTTTTGTGCCATTTAATTTGCCCTATTTTTATGCTAATTTTGGAAGGATGATTTCAGCTAGGGTTTGGTATTGGAAGAATCAGAAAACTGATTTTTATCCTAGGGTTTTGCATAAATTTCAGAATTCAATGATTTGTCTAGGTTTGAGACATTACATGCCATCCTAGAACCTACAAAGAAGAGATTGAGAAAGCCATCAAAGAACTATTGGACATGGGGCATATAAACCCTAGTTCAAGTCCTTTTACTTCTTTGGTTGTCCTAGTGAAGAAGAAGGTGAAACTATGAGGATCTGCATAGACTACCACCTGTTAAACAAAAAGACCATAAGAAATAGATATTCCATACCTAGGATTGATGAATTGATTGATGAGCTACATGGGTCATCTACTTTTCCAAGATTGACTTGAGGACTAGCTATCACCAAATTCAGGTAAGAGAAGAGGATGTTCAAAAGACGGCTTTTAGATGTTATTATGGGCACTATGAATTTTCGGTTATGCCCTTTGGATTAATTAATGCCTCAACAACTTTCCAATCTTGTATGAACAATGTCTTTAGACAACACTTAAAGAAGTATGTGTTGGTCTTCTTTGATGACATCTTACTATATAGTAAAACATGGGAGGAGAATCTTCAACACTTGGATAGTGCTGGGGATTTTGCAACAACAAACACTCTTTGCAAAAGAGTCTAAATTTGAATTTAGAATGTCTGAAATTTTATATTTAGGACATGTAATTAATACCTATATGGATCAACAAAAGATGCAAGCAATCATAGATTGGCCTCCACCTATTACTGTTGTCAACCTAGAGTTGCACCTTGAATCGAAGATGTGCTGAAATGGTTAACCACCCTCTCTCTAGTTGAAACAATGGATCTTCTCACCAGGGTGGGTGCCTCAATGGTGAAAAGAACCTCCAGAGAAGGTTGGTTCCTGTAAGATGTATCAATGAGGAGCTCTACTCTATGTTGCGAACTACCATGGAAAAAGGGGAAAGAAATTTGAAGGGGAAATCCTACCTAATGACGGTGATACACCAGAATGTTGATCCACCATACTTGGAACCTTGAACACTGAACAAAGGAAAATGAAGACCTTTGATTTCAATTGATCACTATGCATAAGTAGTTCATGAGAAGGTTCGATCCAATGACAAAAATGTGAGAGAAAACGATGGAGAGAGGTCTGATACAAGACACTATGCAGCCACCTAACATCCACTTACAGCTTCAACAAAAGACATAAAACACTGAACATGACCTGCATAACATGATAAACTAGCAACTAGGTACGAATCAGAATTTGGGAAAAGAGAAAAATCTACCACATATGCAAATTGCTAAATGAATGTACACTATGCTAGCACTTAAAATCTGAAAATACAGTCTTTCTATTGATTAAAGAGGTTACCCAACTCACCAATGGCAGTCTGGTCTTACCAAGAGGGATGGATTTTACAAAGCTGAAAAACCATTAATATAGAAAATTACAAAAAACCAAGAGATTGGCGTTGGAAAATAGAGAGGGAGTAAACTCAAACCAACTCAGCGTTTACAAAAGTCTATTGTGTTTTGCATGAAAATTCTTTGCATTGAAAAAGAAGAAGACGACAAGCTTTGGATGCATGAAATCTACGAATAGATGTCTTGACTTGAAAACCAGTCAACTCCAAAACAAGAGTAGTCAAATCCACTCGAACTGCTGGAACGTTTGAAAGTCTCCTCTTTGCATGAAATCAATGCAAATGCCAAATTAAGAATTATGTTTGAACCGCCGAAACGTTTCAAGCTTTGAGACAAATGAGAGTGCGTGCATGGAATGTGTGGCTGTTTGAAATATTCAACACTTTGCCCATTCATCATGCAAGACAACTCTATTTTCAGAACTAAAGCATGCTTGTTTTCTCAAATTTGTTCACTTCGTTGGAGTCACTCATGTTAGTCTGTGCATGATCTTTGTTCATCCTGCCTTTGTTTTTATTCTGCGTTTGTTTTAGTCATTGTTCATGCTTATGTTCATGTTCAATTGCGCTTCAATGTTTACTCATGCCTCTATTTCTGTGTTTGTCTTACTTCTTGTTCAGTTCTGGTTCAGTCCTGTTTGTGCTTACGTCTTTGTTCATGCTATTGATCATGCTCAGTTCACTTCATGTTTTCTCTGGCTTTCTCTGTGTTTTGCTTTAATTCGGGATTCGAGCTTTATTTTGATCTGGCCTTTGTGTTTGTATTTTCCTATGCTTTGGCATTTTCTTTTCTCTTTTTTGGCCTTTGCTTACACTTTAGCCTTTGGGCTTTTGTTCCTTGTGGCCTTGTCTTTTCTATTGGGCTTTTGTCCCTCCCGAATTCCTTCAGACAAAAAATCCGAAGGAATTCATGTCCTTGTGCCTTTGCTTTATTTCTATCGGGCTTTTCCCCAAGTATATCCTCCGTCGGGTCTTTTTCTGAATTCCTTCGGACTTTTTGTCTGAAGGAATTCGTCTCCTTTGGCTATCTTTCCCTGAAGGGCAAGTGCCCTTCGGGAACTTTGTTTTTGTCCTTAGCTTTATGAAGGTTCCCTCCGCAAGGGTAAGGTTCTTCCAGAAGTGCCCTTCGAAAGAATGGAAAAAGTCCACTTCATTGCATAGTGCCCTCTGCAAGGGCTATTCGTCCTCAAAAGTGCCTTTCAGAACTTTTGAAAGGGTCCTGCCACTGACCAAGTGCCCTCCGCAAGGGCAGGGGTCCTTCGAAAAAATTGGTTGTCCTTCAGAACTTTTGCCAAGGTCTTCTTCGTGCTTGAAGTGTTTCCCTGCAAGGGCACATAGCCTTCGGGGTTTCTGAAAATGACCCTTCGGGAAAAATGAAAGGTCCTCTCGCTACCTAAGTGCCCTCCACAAGCGCAGTTGCCTTTAGGGCTTTTTGAAGGGCACCCGGGTTTTTTGAAATTGTCCTTCAGATGAATTGTCTTGACTTGAAAACCATAAAGTGAACCAACCCGAAGGGTACATACCCTTCGGGACTTTTGAATTGGACCTTCCCGAAGGGTAAGTGCCCTTCGGGTCTTTTCAACTGTGCTTTTCCTTTTTCCTTCGGACAAAAAATCCGAAGAAAAAAACTTTGAACCACTGCCACTTAGTCATTTTTTGGGGCTTTTACATAGTCCTTTGAGAGCTCTTTCTCTCGGACAAAATGTTCGAAGAAATAGTCCACCTCTTATAGCCTGAAAAAATCCTTGGGAAGACAAAATAAATAAATTTATAGCGTGTATGTCTTGGCTTTTAGTTGTATGTGATACTTAGAAGAGGAGGAAAACCCTTTCAAAATTGTTGTAGATGGCCACTTGGGTAGCTGCAAATGCACATTTAAGAACCCCAACATTGATTCACAAGACAAACTTGGCATCGTAGCAAAGTTCCAAATAGTAAGGGTGACAGTTTTCCCTGTGGGGGCAAAATTGTCAACTTTTTTGGCGACTCAACTGGGAAGCATGCCTGCTATGCTAGAGAACTCAGACCATATGATGCTATTCGAACTCTCAAATGGTGACTCTGATTTTTGACTGAAAATCTCCTCCTGACCTTGGCTGAAGTAACCTTTTCCCTCAAAATAGGAAGGGAAAAACACGAAAGCAAAAAAAGTAACTAAGAAGCAAATGTGCAAATAAGCACTTATTGGACAAAACTGAAACAAACTACTGTGTCTGAACAACACTTGGAGGAAAGCAAAAACAACTATGTACATAGAGCTTTGCTCTTCAATAACAATGTTTCAGATGTATCCCATTGACTGGGATTGGAAGCTCTTGGCCGTCCATTTTGGCAAGTTGGAAGGCATTGTGGGATTTGCAGTTGGAGATCATGTATGGGCCACTTCAAAGGGAATCAAACTTCGTGTGCTTTCCTGGTTTGGCTCGATCCTCATCCCACTTGAGGACCAAATCTCCTTTATTGAAGCTTCGTGAGGAAGCTTCTTTGTCAAATGTTCTTTTCACCTGTGCCTGATGACTTTCTATGGCTAGCATGGATTGATTTATTGTCTCTTCCAACTCCATAAGCTCTGCATACCTGATTTTCAGAGGTTCATTCTCCAACAACTCAAGTTGATGCATTAGTTCTAAAGCTGAAAACTTAAGAGAAATAGGTAACCTTGCTTCTTTACCATATACTAGTTTGTATGGAGAGTTGGCTATTGACTTATCGTAAGTGATCCTATCAGCCCATAGAGCTGACTTCAACTTGAGATGCCATGACCTTTGATTATCTTCAATAGTCCTTCGTATGATCCTTAAGAGGTTCTTGTTTGTAGATTTAGCAAGGCCATTTCCTTGTGGATAATAGTTTGATGAAGTGTTGAGATAAACTCTGTGTTGGACAGCCCATTTGCTGATCTTAGATCTTACAAAAGCCATTGCATTGTCAGAAATAATGGTGGAAGGAACTCCAAACCTAGTAAGCAGATCTTCATAACAATAAAGAACGTTAGTTTCGTTTGCTTCTTTCAATGCAATTGCTTCCATCCAATGTGTGAAGTAATCCGTCGCTGTTAGAATCCACTTATGCTCTAAACTCAGAGGATTAATGAGACCAATAAAGTCCAATCCCCACTGGACAAAACGTTGATCCACTGCATTTTCCTGAAGGGGCAGAGATGTAAGTTTAACTTTTTCTACAAACATAGTGCATTGTTTGCACTTCCTAACCTATGTATGGCAATCGCCAAATATAGTAGGCCAATAGTTTCCACCTCTCATGATTTTAAGTGTTGTAGTTCTTGTGGAAAAGTGTCCTCCACCATGTCCATCATGGAATTCTTTAAGTAATCTTTGAGTTTGGCTTGGTTCTACACACCTTAGTAACATTCCATTAATATTCTTTTTGAACAAAACACCATCAACGAGCAAGAATGGAATTGATTGCAATCTGAAATACCTTCTTTTTGAAGCACTTAGGTGAGAGGGGTAAAAACCATCTTGCAGATAGCTTACCAAATCATGAAACTAGCTAGAAGGTGAGGTGTGAGCAGCAACGATCTCTTCATCATTCGACACTAAAATAATTTCATTAGTTTCTTGCAAGTCCTGAGCTAGATGCTCACAAAGTCCTTTGGCTCTAACCAGCTTTGTAACTTTAATTTTCACGTTATATTTCATTACCTTGGTTATCCAACCAGCTAGCTCTCTTCTCATTTATGTCTTTGTTCAGAAGAAATTCTTTGATGCTTGGATGAGCAAGCATTAGATGTATTTTATTATTAGACAAGTGCCTAAATTTTTTCAGAGATCTTATAACTGAAAGGACATGCTTTTCAACAAAAGAATACCTTGTTTCATACTCCTCCAAGCCTTGGCTGTGGAAAGCTATTAGCTGCTCCAAAACTTCATGATTTTGTTGCATAAGAATGCTTGAAATGGTGTCCATATTAACATACGTATACATTATGAAATCTTTCGTAAAATCCGGATGTAAAAGCGTCGGAGCACTTATGGCTTTCATAACATATTCAAACCCTTTTACTCCCTCCTTGGACCAGCTGAAGTTCTTATTTTTCTTCAGTATTGCTGTAAGTGGTTTAACTAAAATAGCGAAATCTAAAATGTATCTCCTTATAAAGTTGATTTGTTCAAAGAAACTTTGCAAAGCCTTTTTGCTCTTAGGCAAGGAGAGTGCAAGAATGGATTGAATCCTTTCAGAATCTATGTTTAAACCATGCTTTGAAACATGTCCAAGAAGCTTACCTTTATGAATTGAAAATACACACTTTTTGGGATTTAGAGATATCCCAAATTTCCTACACCTTTCAAAAACTTGCTTGAGATGAACCATGTGATCTTCTGCATCTTTTGAAAACACTGTTATATCATCCAAATAAACAAGCACAAACCTGTTAAGAAGGCCTTAGAAGGCCATAAATTTGCTCCAACATTAGACAAACCGAATGGCATCTATCTGTATGCAAATGTCCCCCACTTAGTCGTGAAGGCTGTCTTGAATTGGTCTTCTTTGACCAAAATCTGATTGTAACCACTATATTCATCCAACAAGGAAAACCTCTCTGAACTTGCAACAAGCTGTAAAATTTGTTCCATTAATGGCAATGGATAGTGGTCTTTAAGCGAAGCCCTATTTAAATCATAGAAATCAACACACAAACGAATCTCACAATTCTTTTTCCATACTGGAATGAGGTTCACCACCCAAGTTGAGTGCTTGATTGGAAATATAATAGTTAATTCTATGAGCTTGTGAAGCTTAGCTCTCATCAAAAGCTCAAGCTTTGGATTGATTGGCCTTTGTCTTTGTCTCACTGGTTTAGTTTCCTCTTCTAACGCAATAGTGTGTTGAGCCAAACTTGGATCAAAACCTTTGAGATCTCTATACTGCCATGCTAATATATCAACAAAACTTGTCCATAAATCAATGAAAGCTTTCTTTTGTGGAGGAGTGCATACCTTGCTCAATTTCAAAATTTTACCAGCTGCAATCTCTACGTTAGCATAGTGCTATTCCTTTGTTGACAAGGATGATTTCTTTTTCTTTAGCTCATCATCTTCACTGAAAATATTTTCAAGAGTGACCAATCCCTTGGGTAGCCTATTCGTTTTTAGTTGTACAATCTGATCCCCATACTGCTATAAGTGTTTCGACTGATTTCTTGAAGAAAACTCAATCTCTTCTTGCAAAAATTTCACAATTTGATTGTCATTTTCAAACACCTACCAATTCTCTTGGTTATCCGGAACATAAGGCCTTACAACTACTTTTATATGTGATTGAAAATTGTCACTTTTTACATCCGCTAGAGTGTTAAATTGTGCCCCAACAACAACCAACCAACCTATCAACATGTTTATTCCTATCTCTTGGTATTGCCTGGATATTAAAACCTTGAAAATATTCAAGTAATTCCCAAACTCTGTGTCTGTAAGATTTAAGCAACAGATTCTTGCATACATTCAAACCTCTTACTTGGTGGACTACAAGTTTACTATTTCCAAACACTTGCAAACAATTGACTTTCAGCTTCCTAGCCCACTGTTAATCGTGAACTAGTGCTTCATATTCAACAACATTGTTTGAACAACCAAACTGAAATTTAATAGAGGAGAAATACCCTTTTTCTGTAGGGAAATTTAACATCATTCCATCTCCGATTCCATGCTTATTTCTTGATCCATCAAAGTACAATTGCCACAAGCCTTCATTAGATTCGTCTTTTTTGACTGTGGCTGGAATTGGTGCATCGTTCTCATGAAGACAATAGACACCAAGACCTTCCTCTTAAATCAGCTTGTAGGGATCATGTTTATGCAAGATAGAAGCCCACTCATCAAGAAACAAATCTGGAACTCCATCTAAATGTGAGTTCTTTTCTACATCACTAGTTTGTAATATGTTATCTGAGATGATACGATTTGCATTGACAACACTTGGCGTATAAGGCTCCATATGAAAATGTGTAATAGGCTCTGAATGAATTGTTATCTTTGTACCATACCTGGTTCTGAACAACAAATAGGTCCAATCAGCTGATAAATATCCCCCAATCTTTGAGGTGAAGTCCCTTGAAACGCACATAACGAAATAAGGAGGCAAGTCCACCACTACATCTTGCTGAATAGTAACGTTAGGACAAGCATGTAATGTCAATTTCAAATATTTGATAATGCCTATTGTCTTTGCTGGTGAACCATCCAACTACAGTACCCCTTTAGTATTTGGCTCATAAACAAGGTTGAGCTTGTCTGCAATTTGTTTGGGCATTACTATACTGCTAGCTCCTGAGAAGAATGGAATACTTTTTAGCGTAGATACAAGAATGTCATCATACTATGCTAGATTCAATGGACTTCCTCTATTGAATGGAGCAAACACTTGATTTCTAATGGCCATTTGGATAGTGGGGATTGCAGTGTTTAGAACGATAGGATGAGGGGGAGGTAAATATTCTCTTTGAGGATATGGATTTGCCCTCCCAAACCTTGTTGTTGGAATAATTGTCATTGATGTCAAATGAATTATAACGGATATGAATGGAAATGTCAAACGAAATTGTTGCCGGAAGTGAATGGAATTGTTGCCGGAAGTGAATGGAAGTGTTGCCGGAAGTGAACGGAAATGTCAACGGAAGTGAACAGAATTGTTGCCGGAAGTGAATGGAAATGTTGACGGAAGTGAATGGAATTGTTGACTTTGGCTGACCTATTGGGAGGAGTTGTGACTGTTCGAATGGACCTTTTCACTTGAAGAGACATGACTTTAATTTGTGGCTTTTTGTGGGTTATAAATAAGTGCATAATGAATGGGAAAAAAAAGTAGATTCAATAGTGGAAGATATAAAAAAGAAGAGCAAAATTTTTAAAGGCAAATTTTTGTGAGAATATTAAAAGGAAAAAACCGACAAGTGTAAGGAAGAGTATAGTAGCGAAAACACTAAAGTGTAGATCGAATCGAAAGGAGATAAAACAAGTGTTCTATTATCCGTTGTTTTGACAACAAATTTGAGATAGAAGAATGATTTTTTCAGAGAAGGTTGGTGCCTTCGTTTTGAAGAGTTTGATGTCTCTTGCTGAGTTGGTGCTCGGTGAAAGGGGTTGGTGCTCCTATAGGTTGGTGCCTACAAAATTGTTTTTGGGGTAGGTGCTCTAGTAGGTTGGTGCCTACGAATATTTATATTAAGATAATTTCTTTGTGGTTTTCTCTCGAAAGGGTTTCCACGCAAATCTGTGTCTATTTGCATTGTGTGGTTTTGCATTGTATTCTTTGATTGCTTTGAATATATTAATTACGGAGTAATTTGAGGTTTTGGATTTAAGATTAATAGTCAAAAGCAAAAAAAAAATCTTATACTAATTCACCTCCCCTCTCAGTATAAGCTTGTGCTTAACACTTGCTCTATTATAAGATACAAATTCAAAAGGAATACTTTTATTTGCTGATCTTGTGGTAACCTTTGGCATGAACGGATTGCCTGAATGATGCTATGAACTCTGCAACTGGATGTAGATGAATATTCTTTGATGCTGCGAAAACTCTTCGGATATGCAAAGAACTTTTTCATTGTCCTATTGGGCGTGCCAAAAACTGTTATCAACCTAGAGTTGCACCTTGAATCGAGGACGTGTTAAAATAGCTAATCGTCTCTCCAGTTGAAACAATGAGATCTTTTCATGAGGGTGGGTGCCTCAATGGTGAGAAGAACCTCCAGAGAACGCTGGTACCTGTAATATGTATTAATGAGGATCTCTACTCTGTGTTGCGGACTACCATGGAAAAGGGAGAAAGAAATTTGAAGGGGAAATCCTACCGAATGACGGTGATACACCAGAATGTTGATCCACCCTACTTGGAACCTTGAACACTGAACAAACAAGGGAAAATGAAGACCTTTGATTTCAATTGATCACTATGCATAAGTATTTCAAGAGAAGGTTCGATCCAATGACAAAAATGTGAGGGAAAACAATGGAGAGAGGTCTGATACAAGACACTATGCAGCTTCTTAACATCCACTTACAGCTTCAACAAAACATAAAACATTGAACATGACCTGCATAACATGATAAGCTAGCAACTAGGTACAAATCAAAATTTGGGAAGGGAGAGAAATCTACCACGTATGCAAATTGTTGAATGAATGTACACTATGCCAACATTTGAAATTTAAAAGTACAGTCTTATTGATTAAAGAGGTTACACAACTCACCAATGGCAGAGGCTGGTCTTACCAAAAGAAGGATGGATTTTACAAAGATGAAAAGCCATTAATATAGAAAATTACAAAAAACTAAGAGATTGGCGTTGGAAAATAGAGAGGGAGTAAACTCAAACCAACTCAACGTTTATAAAAGTCTATTGTGTTTTGCATGAAAATTCCTTGCATTGAAAAAGAAGAAGACGACAAGCTTTGGATGCATGAAATCTACGAATAGATGTCTTGACTTGAAAACTAGTCAACTCCAAAACAAGAGTAGTCAAATCTATTCGAATTGCTAGAACATTTGAAAGTCTCCCCTTTGCATGAAATCAATGCAAATGCCAAATTAAGAATTACGTTTGAACCGCCAGAATGTTTCAAGCTTTGAGACAAATGAAAGTGCGTGTATGGAATTTCTGGTTGTTTGAAACGTTGAACACTTTGTCCCTTCATCATGCAAGACAACTCTATTTTCAGAACTGAAGCATGCTTGTTTTCTTAAATATGTTCACTTTGTTGGAGTCACTCACGTTAGTCTGTGCATGATCTTTGTTCATCCTGCCTTTGTCTTTATTCTGTGCTTATTTTATTCGCTGTTCATGTTTATGTCCATGTTCAATTTTGCTTCAGTGTTTTCTCATGTCTCTATTTTTGCGTTTGTCTTACTTCTTGTTCAGTTCTGGTTCAATCCTGTTTGTGCTTACATCTCTGTTCATGCTATTGATCATGCTCAGTTCACTTCGTGTTTTCTATTGCTTTTCCCGTGTTTTGCTTTAATTCAGTATTCGGGCTTTATTTTGGTCGGGCCTTTGTGTTTGTATTTCCCTGTGCTTTGGCATTTTCTTTTCTCTTTTTTGGCCTTCGCTTACGCTTTAGCCTTCGGGGTTTTGTTCCTTGCTTGTGGCCTTGTCTTTTCTATTGGGCTTTTGTCCCTCCCGAATTCCTTCGGACTTTTTGTCCGAAGGGATGCAGGAAAGCCCGATAGAAATAAAGCAAAGGCACAAGGAACTGAATTCCTTCGGACGTCTGAAGGAATTTAGTTCCTTGTGCCTTTGCTTTATTTCTATCGGGTTTTCCCCAGGTATATCCTCTGTCGGGTCTTTTTTTGAATTCCTTCAGACTTTTTGTCTGAAAGAATTCATCTCCTTTGGCTATCTTTCCCCAAAGGGCAAGTGCCCTTCGGGAACTTTGTTTTTTTCCTTCACTTTATTAAGGTGCCCTCCGCAAGGGTAAGGTTCTTCCAGAAGTGCCCTTCAGAAGAATGGAAAAGGTCCACTTCGCTGCATAGTGCCCTCCGCAAGGGCAAGTGTCCTTCAGAAAAATTGGTTTTGTCCTTCAGAACTTTTGCCAAGGTCTTATTCGTGCTTGAAGTGTCCCCCGCAAGAGCACATACCCTTCGGGGTTTCTGAAAATGACCCTTCGGAAAAAATGAAAGGTCCTCTCTCCACTCGAGTGCCCTCCACAAGGGCAGTTGCCCTTCGGGCTTTTTGAAGGGCACCCGATCTTATTTAAGGGCACCCGAGTTTTTTGAAATTGTCCTTCGAATGAATTGTTTTGACTTGAAAACCATAAAGTGAACCAGCCCGAAGGGTACATACCCATCGGGACTCTTGAATTGGACCTTCCCGAAGGGCATGTGCCCTTTGGGTCTTTTCAATTGTGCTTTTCTTTTTTTCTTCGAACAAAAAGTCCAAAGAAAATAAACTTTGAACGATTGCCACTTAGTCATTTTTTCGGACTTTTACACAGTCCTTTGAGAGCTCTTTCTCTCGGACAAAATGTTTGAAGAAATAGTCCACCTCTTATAGCTTGAAAAATCCTTGGGAAGACAAAATAAATAAACTTACAGGTTGTATGTCTTGGATTTTCGCTGTAAGTGATGCTTAGAAGAGGAAAACCCTTCTAAACTGCTGTAGATGGCCACTTGGGTGGCTGGAAATGCACATTTAAGAACCCCAAAATTGATTCACAAGACAAACTTGGCACCATAGCAAAGTTCCGAATAGTAGTGGTGACAATTTGCCCTATGGGGGCAAAATTGTCAACAATTACCATGACACATTTGACAGGGTTTCTGGGTTTGTGCAGCGGCTAGAAACGGTTTGTCAAGGGATTTTCTCAGCTTGCTGTTCTATTTACGAATTTAACCATAAAGGGGGCTTTCAGCTGGTTTAAAACAACCCAATTAGCATTTGATAAACTCAAGGAGGTCATGAATTCGTGCTAGGTACTTGCTCTCCCAGATTTCTCCATTCCTTTTGTGCTGGAATGTGATGCTTCAGGTGAAAGTATATGGGTTGTTTTAATGCAAAAAGGGCACCCAATAGCCTTTGAGAGCCAAAAACTCAAAGAGGTGGAGCATAGGTTCTCCATTTATATTAAGGAATTGTTGGCCATCATGCATGCTTTGGCCAAATTCAGGGAGTATTTGATTTGTAGTAGGTTTGTGGTCAAAACTGATTTGAGTGATAGGCAACAAAAGTGGGTAAGCAAACTTCAATCCTATGACTTTGATATTGAGTATGTCAAAAGGAAAAACAATATAGTTGTTGATGCATTGTCTAGGAAGCCTACTCTTTGTTTTATGACTGAAATCACAACAAATTGAAAAGTTTTTATAATAGTTGAGTATGCAAAGAATGAATTTACTATTGTCCTTGAAGATAAAAAATGAAGATGAGAGGTACAAGGTAATAGATGCTTTGATTTTCTACAAAAATAGGATCTTTTTGGTCCCTGAATTTAAGATGAAACTATAATGTCCTTAAAATCCACCAATAGTCAGAATCGCAGCAATCAAGGATCATTTCCCTAACACTTAAGCAACATTCAAGGAAGGCCTAAACATAGCTAGCCACAATGAAGGCAAGCATGCAGCAGTTAAGGATCAAGCGCAGTCAGTCATCAAGTAAGTTAAATTGCTGCCATTTTTATTAAACAATTTGCCATGGAAGGAGTGCTTCCAATTATGAAGCAAATCATCCTTGATAGAATTCATACAACAATAATTATTATTTATCAATTAATTAATCAGTCATTAAACATTCATTTGATGAAAGGTCACGATCCCTTGCAAAGACATGTCATTTGGATGGGAAGCAATGAGGGTATTTATATTCAACGAATTGATGAGAAAGAGATCATCAAATTATGAGTTCAAATATTTAATCATGTATAAGTAGCCGCTTACAAGTGCTTTTAAGGACGAAACCCCTTAAACTGCATAATCCAGATATAAGGATAGAAGCCCTTGTAATCAAACCTAAGGACGAAACCCCTTGTGGTGTAACTTTGTAATATTCGAAATCTATATTCGAAAATAAACAATTAATCCAATTCGACTTTATTATTATTTAAATTATTATTTTATAAAATATTATTTAAAGGAATTCCAAAAAATCCAAATTAATGTAAAATATTCCGATTTGGAATTTGACAGTGGTATCAAAGCTATTTTTCTTGCCAGCCTGTGAACCATGGGGTCACTACATAACGAAATTATGGATAGTTACGGGTCGTACAACATCCTTTCAACAGAGATTCGAAAAGAAATATCTTTTTTAGAGTTTTTGGATTTAAAAGTCATGGAATGGAAACGGGCACTATGAGGAAGATGAGTTTGTGAATCATAGTTATGACTGTGTTGAATATGAAGAGAAATTCAATTTTCAAGAGGTCCAAGAAGAAAGGAAGATGACAAATTCCAAGACTGACTTCCCGATCTAGGAGCAAATGAATAAGGCATCCAATGTTGAACTAAGGGAATGCCCAAACATACTTATCCAAGAAGTTGATATTTATGGAGACTCGTCTATTGGGAAGAATGACATAAAAACTCTAGATATTAGAGATGAACACGAGTCATCTATCCAAAACACTAATGATGATGTTGTTATGTGTTGTCTGCATCAAAGTGAAGAAAAACTTCAGTTTGTGCAAGAGAGAAGTTTTGAAGATTGTTCCCCGAACACAGGTTCCAAGTTTAATAAACCAATTGATTGTCTAATTAATACACATTATCAACAAGATATCATGGGCTATGGTCTTAAAAATAAACAAGATGGAGAGCCAACCAAAATAATTGATAGAATATGGGAAAATTAGGATTCAAAGTCACGGAATACTAGAGGAGAAAAGTTTATGGAGGAGGTTAATAAAAAGCTTAATTTTAGCCACGATTCTCAGCGATCTACAACAAAAGATGATCTGGGGGAGCTTAACTTTTCTTTTAATAAATTGGAGACTATACCCAACAATGTTGTTGAGTTAATGCCATTGAAATCTTGGAAAATGGCAAGCAATAAACTAGTGGGGCTGTCTCTTAGTATATCTAGTCTATCAAGCTTGACAATCATTGATGTATCAAATAATCTGCCCCTAGTCACTTTACAAATGGCAAATTTGGATCAATCAGAACAGTGGGATCCAACCCCTTTGAGCTTGGTTGGTAATAATAGAACATTGCAGATCAATTAGCCTGTGCAAATGCACCATCAGAGCTATGTTTTCACATAACAACTCATTGTTTTTAGGGTTCAAATATTGGCTTCCAAACAATTAAAACGTGGACAAACCATACCACCAGATATATTCCGATGCATTAGGCCGCCACCATCTACCCAACATCAAGATCAAGTTGTTTCAACAATAGTATCAACTAATAAATTTACTCTACGTATCAAACTAACAAATGGTTTAAAGAATGAAATTAGAGGCCAAACTTTGGTGGCAGCCAAAAGAGACCCCAACACTCTATTTTTGAATGCAGAGACGAGGCATATAATTGCTAACAAAGATGGAAATGCATGTATTCAAGTAGAAGCCAAATCATACTTCATAAAAAACATGCAGAAAAATTCTCGGTGAATTATGGTGAGAAGAAGCAAGTATCAAATTTACTTTTGGGAATGGCATTAGTTGGAAAGCAGATTAGATTCAAACTTGTTCAAACACTCCAAATTGAAGAATGCAAGCTCCGTCTATTATATGTTTAGAAGCGGTTAAGGGAAGAAATTGAACAACAACAAATTATGTTGATGTTTGACAGGCCATATCATAAATTTGTGCGTCTTTGTGAACACCCAAGAACTGATCTTGCCAGGCATGTCACAGTCTTCCAAAAGGAAATTCGCGAAAAACGATTGAAGGAAGAATTTCAAGATCGTAAAAAGTTTTTTGGAGCTAGTTGGACAAATAGGCATGCTAAGGCCATTCGTAATAGAGGAGTCGCAAAATACCATGAGAGAATGTTGAAGGAATATTCAAAAACAAAGGACAAGTTTGAATGGCATGGTTATAGGGATCTTGATGTCATTCAAGCTGAGATATCAAACATCAATATGGTTGTTGAGATTGATGGGAAATTGGGTAACTCTATGATACAAGAAGCTTCTAGATTACATATTAAAGTATGTCGCTCTTTGCGGGATGTTTTCAGAAAGGTTCCAGAAGTGACCATTAACATATAGGTTGACTTATGGTGTGGAGTAATGTCTGATAAGAAGTACATAGTTATCATAGACTATGCTTCTTCGAATATATCTAAAGAGACAAATTTTCCTTCGAATATAAGAGAAATTCAAAAAGGGAAGTCACGTATACGACAAGTGAGAATTGGTTATGACTACATGACCAAAGTATTGAACAACATAGTGCAGATCTTTGGAAAAAAACAAGTGCACTAAGCTTAATAACATAAGCCAAGGTGGTGAGCAGCTACAACAAAAATCACAACTTCGTGTGCAAAGATTAACTGAAGATGCTAGGGTAGAATGTGAGAATGCCTTGTTCACATGTGATTATGATAGTACACTTGTAGAAGGAATATTACTTTAGTGCTTTGTGAATCTGACTCCAAACTTGGATACTGTTGCATTGATAATGGAAATTAAGGGTACAATTACTCCAGCGCATAGCCCAATTTTGGCTCGATAGCGAGGAGATAATAGATTCAGATTTGAAGAGATGGGTGTACCAAAAAGGTAGATAATAGATTCATGTTCCTCGCTTCTAGAAATGCAACCGTATTCCAACAAGATTAAATTAATGGTGAAGTTGGGTATATCATGGCTACAAAGGGATTGTAAATCTGATAGTATTATTGAAGCATGCCTTTATGACTTTGCAAGAGAGACACATTTGGATCAACACAGGACCACTAAGGAATTCATGTTTGCATTCTATGAAAGTTCTACATGTATTTGGTACTCTATCATAAGGAATGGCTTAAAGGGTTTGAGTAAGACAAAATACATGTTTGCTGGAAATATACATTGCAATGGCATCTACCTTTCGATTGATATAAGTTATTCATATTTCTATTGTTACTCTTCGCTATTGAGTAAAAATGATAAAACTACAAATTATAGAGTGTTGGTTATTTGTAAGATCTTCTTCTGGAAAAAGTATACAAAACCTTCTTACATTTTGATGGTTCCCACTACGGCTGTTCTTGTCTTACGGTATTTGATCACATTTGTGAGATGGTCAATAACAGAGACAACGTTGAAAGGAGCATTGATTCTTAAACTCCTCAATTTACTATTGCTTGAGGACAAGCAATTTGAGGAAGGGAGGTCTGTAATGTCCTTAAAATCCATCAACTGTTAGAATCGCAGCAATCAAGGATCCTCTCCTAAAACTTATGCAGTGGTCAAGGAAGGCCTAAATACAGCCAACCACAATGAAGGCAAGCACACAACAGTTAAGGATCAAGCGCAGATAGTTATCAAGGAAGTTAAATTGCTGTCATTTTTATTAAACAATTTGCCATGGAAGGAGCATTGCCAATTATGAAGCAAATCGCCCTTGATAGAATGCATACAACAATTATTATTTTTCAATTAATTAACTAGTCATTAAACATTCATTTGATGAAAGGTCACGATTCTTGGCAAAGACATGTCATTTGGATGGGAAGCAACGAGGGTATTTATATTCAGCAAATTGATGAGAAAGAGATCATCGAATTATGAATTCAAATATTTAATCATGTATAAGCAACTGCTTACAAATGAATTTAAGGACGAAACCCCTTAAACTGCATAATCCAGATACAAGAATAGAAACCCTTGTAATCGAACCCAAGGACGAAACCTTATGTGGTATAAATTTGTAATATTCGAAACTATATTCGGAAATAAACAATTAATCCATTTTGACTTTATTATTATTTAAATTATTATTTTATACACTATTATTAAAAGGAATTCCAAAAAATCCAAATTAATGTAAAATATTCCGATTTGGAATATTACAGAAACATAAAATAATGAGAGCTGTTCATGGTACGCCCTTAGCGGGACATCCAGGGTATTTCAAAACATACAATATTACAAAAACATAAAATAATGAGAGCTGTTCATGGTACGCCCATAGCGGGACATCCAGGGTATTTCAAAACATACAAATAAGGGAAAGATTCTCTTGGAAGGGACTAAAGGGGCAGGTCCTTCAATGCATTCGGGAGTGCCTCACTTGCCAACAAAATAAGGTTGAATAAGTTTTCCCAGTTGGCTTGTTGTAGCCCCTACCCATTCCCACTTAAAAATGGGAAAGTATCTCCATGGATTTCATCACGAGACTCCCCATGGTTTAAGGTAAGAGCTGTTTGTTTGTGGTGGTTGATAGGCTCACTAGATATGCTTATTTTTTCCCTGTTCCAACCAAGTACAATGCATATTTAGTGGCTGCTTTTTTTTAAGGAAGTTTTCAGACTTCATGGGCTGCCTAGAAACATTGTGAGTGATAGGCACAACAGGTTTATGAGTTTGTTTTGGCAAGAACTCTTCTGTTTGATGGGCACATAATTGACTCCTAGCACTAGCTATTATCCGCAAACTATTGGGCAAATGAACATATTAAATAAATGGATTCAAGGATACATACATAACTATGTTGCAGGGTAGCAATCAACTTGGGTTAAGTGGCTATACATGGGTGAACATTGTTACAATACGTCATATCACATGTCCATTGGTATGTCGCCCTTTAAGGCTTTCTATGGATATGATGCACTTTCTTTTGTGGATTTGGTCTTGACAGATAGTAGAGTGCTGGGGCCCAAGGATTTAGTACAACAGAGTCATAATATATTGGAAGTGCTCAAAGAGAACCTCCAACATGCCC
Organism: Torreya grandis; assembly: GCA_037957365.1. Taxonomy (NCBI): domain Eukaryota; kingdom Viridiplantae; phylum Streptophyta; class Pinopsida; order Cupressales; family Taxaceae; genus Torreya; species Torreya grandis. Next base: position 3,079,050 of record JARHVA010000217.1, read on the forward strand.
AAACCAACAGAATTTATATTGTCATGTTCCCCCTTTTGATTATGTCACCATTGGAGACTTTTAGTTTTGTTTAGTTTTCCAAGGGCTAAGGGAAAAAAAGAAAAAAAAAAAGGGAACCATTTGATTTTCTTAAGAACACTTGAAAAAATACTTTATTGTTATGAATTCACTTAAGTTGGGGCCCTTTGAGGATCAAGGGCGCCCAATCCACTTAAGTGGGTTATAAGAGGTGTTCTTTTTATAATTTGAAAAAGATTAAAAAAAATATTTCCTTCTATTTTGGGCGCTCCCCTTGGGGGAGGAATATAAAGACAATGGAGGGCTCATTTGAAAGGACATCTTCGAATATATTTTGAAATTAAAATTTTATGCATGAAAAAGCTTGAGCTATTGATCTGGAGACTAAAGCCTTCAAGCCAAAACGGAGAGGGGATGCAAACCCTCATTTCTCATTTAGGGCAGCTTTATCTTGAGGTTGCATTTGAGTTTAATATTTAGAAAAAGGATAAAAAGATAGCATTGGAAGATTGATGACTTGCTTGTGGGAGGAGTTGATTGCTTGTGAGAGGGGTGGCTAGGGTTGGAAGGCCTAAGGAGCTACTTGGGTAGGTTGAAGACCCCTCACTGGAGGGCTACATTGGATTTGTGTTGGAATTGACCATTCCCTGTTAGGGTGACTTGGTTGTGGAGCTGGCCCGTGGGGTTTTGGGGCTGATTTGGAGCCAAAATCACATTCTGATTTTTATATAAATTGTTTTTGCTATTTTTCTTGAATTTGTGAGTTATTTTGTGTTGGTAATAGTCATTGATGTCTGTGATATTGTCATTGATGTCAAAGGAAGCAGGTGCTATTTTGCATTAATGCCAAATGATGAGTTGAACAGACGTGCAATGTTAATCGGATTTCTCCAATGCCTTTACTTCACAATCTTGTCAAGTCAAGTTGGATGAAAAGTTCGAACGGGTCAAGCCAAGCAATGCAAATCGAAGTTTCAGTATGACTTAACTTCCCTTTATTTTTCAAGTCAAGCAATGGGAAAAGTCCGAATTGGTCTAGCGAGGAAGTGATCGGGGATTCACAAGTGCTTTACTTCTCTTCTTATTATAAGCTAAGCAAAGTGAAAAGTCCGAAATGGTCTAGAGAAGAAGTAATCGGGGTTTCGGGAGCATCTTACTTCTCTTATGATTATAAGCTAAGCAATGTGGGAAACCCGAAAGGGTCTAGCGAAGAGGTGATCGGGGATTTGCAAACACGTTACTTCTTTATGTTGATAAGCTAAGTAAAGGTAAAAACCCAAAAGGGTCTAAACGAAGTAATCGGGATTTTGAAGAGGGACTGCTTCTCTCAAGTTGATAAGTCAAGTAATGTAAAAAACCCGAAAGGGTCTAGAAGAGGCCATCGGGATTTCCAAGTAGCTTTGCTTCTCTCAAATCTACAAGTGAAGCAAAGTGGAAAACCCGAAGGGGTCTAGAAGAGGCAATCGGGATTTCTGAGTGGCTTTACTTCTCTTACGTACATAAGTCAAGAAGGATGGAAAACCCGAAATAGTCTTGAAGAATTTCTTCGGAGAAATTCTTTCGGAAAAAGTGGCAAGGACAATTCTTTCGGAAAAATTGTCAAGTTCTTTTCGGAAAATTGTCCTGAAACAAAAATCCGAAGGGTACATTCAAGAAAATCGGAAGGGTATGTGGACCCTTCCAGAAAATCCGAAGGGCACTTTACAAAACGCCGAAGAGCACTTTGCAAAACGCCGAAGGGTATGTGAACCCCTTCAAAGAAGTCAAAAGGACTAGGGTCATTTGAAGAGCCCGAAGGGCAAGTGCACCTTTGTAAGAATTCCGAAGGGTATGTGGACCCTTCCAAAGAAGCCGAAGGACAGTTGGGAGAAATTTCAAAGGGTATGTGGACCGTTGAAGAAAAGTCTGAAGGGTACTTTTCACAAATCCCGAAGGGCAAGTGGACCTTTGGAGAAAAGTCGAAGGGTAGGTGGACCTTCGAAGAAAGAAGTCGAAGGACAATTTCATCGGAGAAATTGTCTCGAAGAAACACTTAGGGAAAATTGCCCTGAAAAAATTACTTTGAAAAATTGTTTGAAGAGACTCGGACAAAAAGTCCAAAGGGGAAAGTCGGACAAAGAGCCCGAGAAGAAAAACTTTGGAAAAGAAGTTGGAGGAAATAAGCCCGAATAAGATGAGCCCGAAAGAATAAGTCGGGAAGGAGGAGCATGAAGAGGACGAGCCCGAAGAGATAAACCCGAAGAAATGAGCCCAAAGAGATTAGCCCGAGAAAGAACTCGAAAAAGATGAGCCTGGGAGAAAGAGCACGAAGAGAATGAGCTTGAAGAGTTAAGTCAGGAAAATAGAATAGATCATTTGCAAATAGTTCCAAAGACAAAAGATCAAAGGCAAGCATTTAATAAGTTCCAACGGGCAAATGGAGAAATAGACAAAATCGACAGGTGATTGCATAGGGCTCAAGATTGATTGTCCCAATCAATATTAAAATGGTTGATCCAAGAATCGGCACAGAAAAGGACCGAATCCTGCAGTTGTCAAAGATGCAAGAACCAAGACACGGAAAAGTGCAAAAATCAAATATGCATTAAAGATGTAGACTCAGAACCGGTTAAGTGCATATAGAATGTGAATGCAATTGATGAGTCAAAAACCCTAAAAGTTCAGTGTATAAACATGACTCTTAACACATCATTGCAAAAATGCTGCTATTGCGTTTTCCAGAGAGGAAAAGGGCTGTCAAAAAAAAGACATATGAAGACAAAGTAAAACACAGTGAAGAAGAAAGGGGATGAAGTGTGGCTGAACAAAGCATAACCAGATGTATGCAGATACAAAGTGTAAAGGTATATGTAGACAGACACTGAGCAAGCAAGAAGAGAAAGAACACATAGTGATTGAGCAGTTACAGATGAGACTTGTAACAAAGAAATTGAATTGGATTCATTTGTGAATCCTTTTTGTATGCTGGAGTTGTAGCTCCATAGTTCTGATCGGTTGGTGCCATCAGACAAACTAAGTTGGTGCTTAGATTAGGGGATTAGAGTCTCCTTAGGGTTGGTGCCCTTAAATCTTGTAACCGGTAAAGTTAAACTGAGTTGGTGCTCAGCTAGAGGATCGGTGTCTCCTAAGGATTGGTGTCCTTGAATGTAACCAGTGAGGTTTGTCAGTAAAAGAGTTTTGTGTGACGCTGGATTAGAACAATAGTTTCTAGCCGCTGTTTCTCACCGTGGTTTTTTACTTTGGCTTTCCACGTAAAAATCCGGTGTCGTGTTTTTGTGTGTGAGATTTCTGCATTTGTTCCTTCCTTGCATATGAATTTGTATTTCCTTTAAAAGTTTGGAATAACCAATTTTAGAGCATCTACTGATTCACCTCCCCTCTCATTAGACAGTTGTGTTCAACAATTTTGGAAGGGAGTTGGGCCTCAATATTGTTGATAATTTTTTATATTTATTCCCTAATTTTTAGGAATATTTCCAGCATTTTTACCTTGAAGGAATTTAGTATTTCATCCAATATTCAAATCTGAATTGAGTTCTAATTTGGCATATTTACTAGATAAAAAATTCAGAAATACGTTTCATTATTATTGGGGAGTGAAAATACTAATTTTCAGCATTGTAAGGGTAAGCAATAATTCTATGTTTATCTCTATTGGTGGCATTTAGGGTTTGTAGAAAAAGAATTATTTTGGGGGAGAAAAACTTGCTTGTAGGTTTGCCTACTTGGGCCATTCAATTCGCCATATTTTTATGTTATTTGTGGAGGGTTTATACTAGCTAGGGTTTGCTGTCATAAATCTGAAAAATATTATTTTTGCTTGAATTTTATAATGTCCCCTTTTTGGAAATTAAAGTGATATTATTATTAAAATAAAGTATTTTTAAATACTTAAAATAAATTAATAATTGTCTAATTTGCTTTTCACTTAAGTTGGGTCCCTTTAAGGGTCATGAGCAAATTAAAAAAGACAAATCTTCCTTATGATTTGAATTTGGGTTCCCTCCCATTTGGGTGTGCCATTTAAGAAAAAATTATAAAAGTAGAGGAAGGCTTCATTGGAGGATATGCTAATTTTGATAATTAAAATTCTTCATGTTTGAAGATTTTGTTGAACCTAAGTGTTTAATAGGAGTGGGTACTGTAACCCACGATTCGCTGTTGATTATACAACAAAAACTGTCTCTTGACGCCACCTTTGCTAAGGAGTTATTGTCCATGCCCTAAGGAGTGGGGCGATTTGCCTTGGAAGGATTTGTGTGGAAGTTTGTAAGGGTTTCATGGTTTTTTTTTGCATGTTAAGCTTGCTAATTATTTATATTATTTTTGCAAGTGGAGCGAACTACTTGGGGAGCTTGGATCTAGGGTTTGGATGCCTCATTTGATCTAAAAATTGCAAATTAAATATTTTGATTTTGTTTGCTAAATTTTTGATTATTGATGTGAAGTTTTAGATGGATTTGTGAAGGGTTTGAAGGAGAATTAAATAATAATTTTCAAAATTATTATTTAATTATTTTACAGGGAACTAGGGTTTTTATAACTTTGGAGCAATTTTCGGTGAGCTTCCCATGGAAGGAAAATTCTGATTTATATTTCATAGAAAAACTTATATTTTTAGCTTAGTTTTGAGCTATCACTTGATTAGAAATTTCAAGTATTTTTGGAGTTATGGGTTTATGAAGTTTCTGCTGTATTTTAGGCATAAAAATCACAATTTTCAAAATTTCAGAAAAATAATTGGATATGCTTTTTCTCCATATTTTTGTGCATCTACAGTAATATTTTCATAATTTTTGAGTGGTTGGAAGTGATAGATCTAAAATTGGTGAAGACTTTTTATCCTCCGAACAACAGCAGAAAATTGGTGATTAAAACTGATTTTTTCTTCATCATTTTGTGGCATAAGGAGAGAGGTATTTATCTAAGGGATTTAACTCTGAAATTTATTATTTATTTTCAGATTATTTTATTGACAGAAAATTTCCTATGAAACCCTCACTTTTGGCATCAGAGTTTTTTGCATAAAATAATGGTTTTGGATAATTTAATTTTCAAGCTAGGGTCTACTAATTTTCAGATCAAATTTAGAGGAATTTGGGGAAAATCCCTTATTTGCTAATTTGTCCGATTTGGGGACATTACAAATTTTCAATAAATTCCAGATTTCATAAAATATCCCCCTTTTGAGATATTTCATATATGCATACCAACATTTGTTGGAGAGGACTTTTGAGGTGGGAGACATGGTATTTCTAAGGTTGTAGCCATATAGGCATTCTTTTCTCAAGCATAGTGGGGCAAGAAAACTTAAACCCCTCTTATACGGTCTTTAAGAGGGTGGGAGAGGTTACATATGAGTGTAATGTCTCCATTTTGGAATTAAAATAATATTATTACTGAAATAAAAAGTATTCTTAAATACTTAAAATAAATTAATAATAGTCTAATTTGTTTTTCACTTAAGTTGAGACTTTTTGAGGGTCATGGGCACTTAAGACTAAAAATTGAATTTTATAAGGAAGCTTGTAATATATTTTTTTTAAAAGGAAAAAGAAAAGTTCAACTCTCCATCTCTCTTTTGGGTGCCACATTTGGAAGAAAGATATAAAAGGAAAAGAAAGGCTCTGTTGAAAAAGTTATGAAATTTGTATATTGAAAATCTTGTGCAAATTGTCAAGCTTAAACAAGTGACTTGAGGACGAAATTATTCAAGTGCACCAAGGAGTTTGAGGATGAAAACCTTTATTTTTCTATCAGGGCAGTTCTATTTAAGGGTTGTAATTGCGTCATAATTTTGCATAAGTGTATGCAAGAGGTTCTACAAAGGTGTCTTTGGACATCACCTTTATCAAAGAATTAGTATAATCATTCGAAAAGATGGAATTATTCAAATTGTAGGTCAAGGAGGTGGGCGAACTCGATGGAGGAGTCCGGGACAAGTTTGCAAGCCATTTCAAAGGTGGCGACTCCTCACAAGAGGTCAATTTGGTCTTTGGAACCCTCTTCTATGGTTGAGGTAATTTTTATAATTTATTTCAATCATTCGGTGATTTGTGTGGATCAATTTACATGCGTGAAAGGACAGTTAGGCCTTAAAATATTCCAGAATTTATTATAATATTTTTGGCACTTGGATGACTTGCTTGGAGAGTCCCGAAAGGTGAATTGGGGGACAAATTCCAATGAATAATATTTAGATTTACTTCCCCTATTTTTTTGAGGCGTGACGACTCATTTGTGAAGATTTTTGAGGTGTTTGAGGGTGGAAAAACACAGCTGTACATTTAAGTAAAAATCAGATTATTTACAGGGGTATTTTCAGCTCTTATGCCAATTTATTTGATAAAAAAGAAAGTAGTTTATTCCCTAATAATTTTCAGCTATTTGTGGAGTTATTTTGGATCTGTTTTCGTTTGGATATTCAATAATTTTTCCAACTAGGGTTGGCTGGTTTTAAGTTTTCAGAATTCAGTTTTGTTTGGGTTTGTTGGAAAACCCTCTTTTTTCATCATTGTCCCAAATGGGGACATTACAATGAGTTAGAGCTGCCTGAACATAGCCGAATTCACGTTTTTCATGTTTCGTGACTCAAAATGACACTAGGACAGAGTATCACTCCGACAAAATTACCACCCTTTGATGATGAGGGCAAGCTGATTTTGACCCCAAAGTCTATCGTAGAGGTCCAGGAAAGGAAGCTAAGGAGCAGGAGCATCATGGTGTATTTGGTTCGTTAGAAAGACTTATCCATTGAGGATGCTACTTGAAAAGGGGTAGCAATTTTGCAACACCCTAGCTTGCAATTGCTCGAGGACAAGCAATTTCGAGAGGGGAGGACTGTCATGTCCCCTTCTCAAGTTTAGAGATCAAAAAAGGGACTTCCTAATTTGAGCAAGTCAGCGCTTAATTAGAAATTATAAGGAGAATCTTTTTTTGAATATGTGAATGCCCTATCCCCCTTCCCTCCACCCCACTTGGAGCACCCCACTTGGGAGTTTGTTTGAAGGGAAATAGGTATAAAAGAAGATGGAGAGGTCCATTTTTTAACATTAATGATCATCTATCTATTGATTCCTTTTGAGTTAAGCATGTTTGCTTGCATTTTCGCTATTGATGATGTAAAACCTCATTCGCATTCGGTAATTGGTGACGAAAACCCTTAATACTCAGCTGGTGACTTCATTCAGGGTTCACATTTGGGTGTATAATCATCATTTCAGGCACAAGGGTCATAATTGAGAGTGGCATAACAGTTTAGACAGTCGTTGGATGTGGGCATAGCAGCTTGGGAAGCCTTTGGAGGTTGGCGCAACAGTAGGGCAACTATTTGGGGGTGAGTACAACACCAAGTGGCCTCTTGCGGGGTGGCGACCTACCTAGAAGGGTCAAGGCTCTGCGTTGGCATTGTTTGGTTGGTGAAATATTGTATTTCTTCACTCATTTAGTTGTGATTTATTCCAATTTACAGGCCTGCAATTTATTTAAAAATTAGACTTGATGTGTAAGGGTTTCACCCAAAAATAATAATTGAATTTCCATATTATTTGAGGGTTTCTATGAGGTATGAATTTTCTTTTCATGTTCAAGTGGATTATTTTCATAATTATGTACTTTCATGTTAGGGTTTCAATTAATTCTAGAATTATATAAATCTGCCCTAAAAGGGAAAATTTATTTTTACAAAAATAAATCTCCATCTTTTTGGTTGTGACAACTGTAGGGACTGCATTGGGAATACCTTGGAGTACTACCTCTTTTCCTTCGGATTTGATTTTCAGCTCCATAATTTGATAATTCTGTGTGAATTCTCCAAGGGAATGTAACCATTGCACCCCTAAAACAATGTAACCACTACACCCGTAAAACCATATCTGTTTCTCCTATGCCCACAACATAGAAGTCATCACACACATTGTGTTTGCCATGTGTAACTTCCAATAGCTGAATTCTCCTAGTGTAAGGAATAGTAAAATTCATCAACTAGAATAACATCAAACCCATAAACGTCCTCTATTTTCAAACCTCTTCTGGCTACCAATCCGTCATCTATGAAGTTGTGGGTTGCCCCACTATCGATTAGTATTGTTAATTCATGACCTTGAAAAAATCCACGAACTCGGAAAGGGTAATAACTGGGTACACCAGAAAGTGTGGCACCGATGCCTCCTGAAATAAATGTGGCAAGGGTGCTTCCTGAACTATCTCCTCCTCTTCTTTCAGGCTCTGGTACTCTTACTTTAATTTATGGTTCCGGTTCTTTTACCTTTAACTCATTATCTTATATCACCTTTATGTAATGTACATGACCTCGTCCAAGACATCTGTGACCAGGTTCCTAAGGATCCTTGAAAGTGAAGCACAATTTTTTTCTTTTGAGCTCATTTATGGTTTCAGTATCTTTACTTAGCTTTTGTGGCAACTCTTTTCTTTGAGAAACCCCTTGCTGAAATGGTTTCTTTTATTGCTCAAAAGCTGATGTCATTGGATGTCCATAAGATGGTTTTGGCTGCCCATAAGGTGTTGTCCTTTGTTGTTCTACATGAAAAAATTCACCCCTAGGAGTTGATGATTCCAGGTTCAAGGCTCTCTTAATTGCTTCCTAGAGATATAGTGGGTAAAAAGCTTTTACTAAACCCTTGAGAGGTTCAACCAAGCCTTCAAAAAATGATACCACCAATCTTTTTTCAGTTACATCTGGCACCATCACAGATAACATCTGAAAATCAGCAATGTAGTTGTCCACTGTTTGTTCTTGTTTGAGTTGGGCTAACTCCCTGAAGTGGATGTTTGAATCTTTCCTATCAAACCTTTTAGTTAACTTTTGGCTGACTTCTTCCAATGTAGAAATAGATTTGTGTCCTTGGGTGACCATGCCATGGTCCTCGATTCATGTGTCACAGAAGTTGGACACTTCTCACTGAATCCGATGTATGAGGAAGAGGCAATCAAATTTTCTACCCTCCACTTGGAAGGAGTGACATGTTTAAAGAAACATTGATGGCAAAATTTCTTGTTTACTATTATTCAGTGTCCGTAACAGTCTTGTTAAGCCCTTGGTGACCTTGATTGGGGATATTTTATGACCTAAAATAGTCTTGAAGTGAATTTGGCGGCCTTAAAAGGGGCCTTGTGGCCTTTGTTGCGTTCACCTTAGTGGTCTTATTGTAGCCTTTATGACCTTTTAATAAAGAACCATGAAGGGCACTCATTATATGGGCATTTTTTTGATACATCACAAGAAGGGTAATTTTACCCAACCGGTGTTGAATATCTTTCCATGGTTGATCTGGCTGATTTCTCCTACCTCTTTTGTTGCTGTTTTTTATTTTTAGATTACATAACTCTCTGAAAGTTAGGGCTTGTTGCACTGCAAGGTCGAGTTCTTTATACTCCACATGATATACTGTAAAATCATCCCTGTGTGAAGTTGTGGAGGCTCTACCTCTTCAAGGTGATCTTTTTGTAGAATTTTTGGACGAAAAGTTTTAGGTGTGGTGATTAGAACCCACTCATTAGTTGATGAGCTTCCTTCCTAATTTGCCTTGCTCAGATTCACATTCTGCAAAGCTTGTGCTATTCCTACCATGGATTCTCTCAACATCATTTGGATTGTTCTCTCCAAATCTTTCTGACCTTGGCTGATTATTTCATGCAAATAGCTCATTTCATTTGTAGGTCTCTGATTTCTTTCCCTCGTGACCTCTATTTTTTAATCTGGTGTCTAAGTTCTCCTTTCTCTTTGATAATACTTGATTTCTGTTTGATGCTCTTGCATGTGAAATCAAAATTTAATTTTTCCCTGTAGGTTGGCAAGGTCTTGCTCTGATACCATTGTAACATCCCTTTCTGGTGAAAATATGATTTCTGATTTTTTTAATTTTGCAAATCTATTCAAATCTGAAATATTATAAAATAACAACTGAAAACACAATACAAACTAGTGCACGAGAATAAATGCGAATCTTTATTCAATTTTGGAAGGTACAACTACATAATAAAGTCAAAATACCAATTATTCTTGATTTTTCCACCAAACCCTAACTTGAAACAACATGAAAATGCATAAAGACTGAATCTTTCCTTGAGACGCTAGCTGTAAATAACTCTGAGCAATACTTCAGGCTACAAGAGGGTACGACAACCCTCCAAAGTCAACGATCTACCCTAGAAGGTCAACGCACAACTCCCAAGATCAGTGATTTGCATGAAAACATCTGGTACAATAGTGAAAAGGCTAGAAAAGGTGACACCAATAGTCTAGGTACAATACAATAGCATTAAATGCCCCAAAAATGTGACGCCCACTGTAGGGAATGATGACGCCAACAATTTGGAGGTTTGAAACAACTAAAATAATTCCTAGAAGTGGGATGCCCTTGCCTGGAAAGTGGAAACCCTTGTTTCATTCCTCTAAAACCCTTGATGATAGTTCTAGAAATTAGTAATCACCCTCAACCAACACTAATATAAAGTACCTTGATTCTTTGCATAATTGCAACACCTGGATCGAGGTACCTCTGAAGATTGGAGGGTTTTCGTCCTTGACCCTGATAGCAATAGAGGGTTTTCGTTCTCCAAAGTAGAAGTTCAAAGAGTTATGAATTCAATCGTGAATAATGAATAATGAATCTTTTGGCCCCACTTGTCCTTTTATAATTTCACTTTTCCAATTTTACTCTAACCCTAAGAGTATTTAAAACACTTTTAGACAATTATTACCTTTTTGGCCATTTAATAAATATTTTCTTTTTGGCTATGTAATTAATATTGTTTTTGGGCCCCTTTTAATAATAATATCACTTAGGTGTCCTTTTCCGCATTATAAAATAAAGTAACTTGGACAACTTATGTGAATTATTATTAAATTATTTCCCTGATTAAATATTTCCAAAAGGGGACATGACAGATATGAGCAGGGTATGCCCTTGCTTTGTGGATACGCACGAATGTCCCTGGATGTATCCATGCGTATCCATAGGGGTAGGGCATACACTCGCTGTATCTCTGACGTATCTATTGCGAAAAACGAGATTTTTTAATTTTTTTTCAATTTCACTTCATGAAAAGTAAAATATGGACTTCAAAAGACACTTGCATACTCTGCAAGCTTGAAACCTGCTCGCCATTTTTGTATTCCCTGTAAGCTTGAACCTTGCTCGTCGTTTTTGCTGTGAGGGATAGGGCACACCTCAACATGGTTTGTGCCATCCACGATATGTTGTGTATGTCGTTTGTCGTCCGCTGTCCGCTATTGAAGTTGCAAAGCTTAAGCCAAAGATGTGTATAATACATGTATCTTAGTATAATATTTAGTTTTTATTATTTAATACTAAATAGGTATAGTATAATTTTTAATTTTTAATATTTCATATATATCTATGTGAACGTATAGTGTGTAGTTTAATATTTATCTAATGTAGTATTTTTTTTAATTAGGCATCCAATTTTTGATAATAATTTTAACTTTTTTTTAAGTGTTTTTTAAAAATGTTATATTTTTTAAATATGTTTTTATTTTATTTTAAAAATTTGATGCATTGAGCAATTTGTAGTTTGAATATCAACAATGTTTTTTTTTTAAAAATTTGAAGCATTGAGCAAAATGATGAAGACATTGAAGTCGAAGACGAATATGAATATAGTGAACTTTGAATAATGAATATGCTGATTTGTCTTTATTTTTGTCCATACATTGCCACATTTGCACAATGTACTTGTTACAATACTAATCTAAGTTTTGACCATTAAACATTATGATATGTGGCATTGAATTATTAGTATGTTTTGTGGTTATTTACATAGTTACCATGTTCAACCAAACATGGGTCATGTTCGGTTCGAACCGAACAAATTGCATGGACCGAATTTGTGCGGTCAAGTTCGACCGAATAATGTTTTTATTTTTTGATTAAAAAAAAATTAAAAAACCCAAAATGTAAATCTAGTCCGAACCCAACAATATATAAATGAAATAAACATTTAAGTATAAGTTTCTTATACTTTAAGTTATATTTTATTTATATACTTTTAGGATGTTTGAGAGGGGTTTTGGACCGCTAGAAGCTATAATGCAAATTCTAGATTTTGGAGGATCCTATCATATTTCAGAGTTAGTCAGATTCCAGGGTTTCAGGGTTTCAAACTTAGACATATTTCAGGGTTTCAAGATTTCAAGGAGACATCATATGAGGTATGAACGCTGCATGAAGGGATGTATGTGTGATAGAATAGTATGAAAATATCTCTCGCAAAGTGCCACAAGCCGATCCCACCCCATTCCTAGTGCACCCCTTAAGGCATGCACTCTGTGAGATTCAATGCACCAATGAGCCCTTGTGAGAGAAAGTGTCAGTAAATGATAAAGTTGAAAAATAATGGGAGTGGCATTCGTGATTTTGTGGGCAATCGAGATGATTTATTCTAGATTTGAATGTACATTTTGTCTTTGAAGTAATGAATGAATGAATGATGGTGCTAGTGCTAGTGCCAGTTTTGATTTTGAAGTTGGGTTTGATGTTGCAAATGTTTGAAACTTAAGTTCTATATCAATTTTGAGCTTAGGCTCTAAACTGTGAATATTTTGCTATCTTTTAATGTAATTCAAGTTTGAAATTCTTATGCATTTCTCATTTTTGCAAGTGTTAAATTAATGTTCATTCTTTAGTAGATTGAAATATTTTGCATATATATATATATATAATTTTATTTTCTGAACCGGATTTTACCAGATTTTTTTTGGATTTTTTCAAAAATTCCGCATTCCGCATTTTTTCCGCCTCTTGAATGCATTCGGATTTCCGAACTTGGTAACTATGATGCAAAAGCAAAGCGAAATGTTAAAAACTTGAAACCCTATTCCGCAGAAAGGCAAATGCTATTCCATTTTTTTATTTTTTTCATCAACGAACGGTGAAATTGAGCAGTGAGAAGTTACTGAGAATGGCGGAACTGAGAATTTTTTTATTTTTTTCATTTGCTATCGCGCGACGCGAACGCAAGAATCGAACTTCGCCATCTGCTATAGTCTATCTTCCTTGGCCATCACCTGGATTCATAGAGTTTGCTCGTCGGGATTCGCAGGTTTTGCATCATTGAGATTCACAGAGTTTGCAACTTCGCTCATCGAGATTCATTGCATATTTGTCTGTCTTGAATCTTTGACTCGTTGCATATTAATGGCCATTGACCAGAGCGGCGTTGTCTTCAACTAATCACTTTAATTTTTAACAGATATAGTTTTGTATTTCTAATATTTATATCATGCTAAACTTTAGTCTTTAACCCAATTTACGGTTTACACTTTACTGTTTAATATATTATTATTTACTGGATTTAGTAATTTTGTTAATATAAATGCGTAAAATTGTAAGTCCTACTGTGTAACTAATAATATTAAATATACATGCGTAAAATTGTTTGTCCTACTATGTAACTGTAGGTTATAAGTAATTTAAATTAGATGTATTAATATTAAATATACTATTAGTTTATTATTAATATTAATCTTTTAAATTTTAAAATAATAAAATATTATTAAGTATAAGTTAAATAATAATATTATTAAATATACTATTAAATATTAAATATATTGTTAAATATTAAATACGCTGTTAAATATTAATAAGTATTGTGTTTATACAGATACTTATCAACTTATTTATGTTTATGTTTTACAAATATGTATGATATATTTATTTTTTATAATCTATAAAAAAATCCTAACCGAACTTACCGAACCGAATTTTTTTCAAAATTCCGAACTTCCGAACTTTTTCCCCCTTCTGTAGAAACTGATTTTTTTGAACATGGTAACTATGGTTATTTAACTTATTTTGTTTCCTTTATACATATTATGTGGTTAATTTTTCTTATATAGCTATTATTTTTATTTTTGTTTATTTTTTATATATATTTTTGTACAGCCATATCCAAAAATGCATCCAGGCCCAAAACAAAATTTTTTGTATCCATGTATCCGATTCTCGTATTCGTATCCATACCCGTATCCGATTCTCATATTCATATCCATACCTGTATCCAATTCTCGTATCCGTATTCATATCCATATCCATATCGGCTACGTAGTTAATTATCTTTAAAGTCAGTTTTATATTACCCATTCTGTAACATGACCTTCATACTTTCATAAATCTATTTTTATTAAATATGCTGCTTGGAGAGGGAGCAGTTAGGCAACCATAGACGAACTTTTCTGCAGGAATTAAAGGGGAGACAATTCACACCTAAGAAAATGTACCATCGGCCTGGAGAATCTTTTTGGAAATTCTGAAAAGGCTTGCAATTGCTAGTATACCTTCAAATGAGATGAAATATTCTAATGAGTTTTGGACTGATTGTCCTTCGTCTTTGTCTTGAATAAGAGAAAAATATTTGCTTTTAGATTAAGCATTTTGACTAGTTCATGTTTCTTCTGTCATTTTAACAAGGATTTTTGTGGCATTTTTATTTGCCAAATTTCAATTTGGCAAAACTAAACTTCTCTGAATTTGAAATCCAAAATATTCATATAAATGTTTGCACCCTATTATTTTTCCAATTTGATGAGTTCCATATCATCAGAGATACATGGATTTCTTTGTTAATTTTCTGGGTGATCACAAGCAGTATACAGAATTCTTTTATTGATTTGTCTTAAATTGCTGTACCAGCATGAAGCAAAGAAGTTGTCTAAACGGGTTTTACACCTGAAAACAAAGCCTCGCCTTCAAAGGCAACAACAGAGGGAAGGCTTTCTAGGTCACTTTGGTGCAAAAGAGGATCCTGTTGATCATTATACAAAGAAACTGGAGGATGTTGAAGAATATGTCAGATTAGGGCAATCGGAGTTCTACCAGAAAGGAAAGGTATGTGGTAGTATTCTTTGATGTGTTAAATAATAGAATGTTGTTTCTATTTTTGTAAGCATTAAAAGTTACAGATGCCGGTTATGTTTCTGTTTGCAAAATAGTTCAAGATGATTAAGGAGAAAGTGTTTAGATATAGATTAAAATGCTTATGATTCAAAAGTCTTACATACACACATGGACTGAATATCGGTTGCATCACATACACAAGACCCTGTATTGGTGTTGTATTAGATCATCACCCAAATAAATGCTGTCTGATAAGCCCATTTAAATATTTGCTTATAATTTTTCCCCTTTTTCATTTTCTCAATTGTTTCTCGGAAAGTTCTACTCCAGTTTCTCTCGGTTTGATTGCCCTGTTGCTTTCATTTGCATTTATTAATAAATGAATAATGCAATTCTATGTTTTATGTCTTGCTCCTGTCACTTTGTAAAATAGATGCATAATAAATTAGGGTGTGTTGTTTAGATTTTCCATTGGATGAACCTAGTGCGACAATAATTGACAAAACAAAACTCTTCCTACAGAATTGAGCTCTGATAATGGTAATATGACAGAGTGTTTCTGGTGACGTTACATGCCCATTTACATAATTACTAGGGGGATCAGAGGTTGATCAGGTGCTAAGAGAGAATTTAAGAAATTCGGGTAGTTATTAATGACTAAATGATAAATCATTCTGATATTTGAGCATATATGTACACATGCTGTCTGATGTATTTTTTCTATCAGAAATTTCAATTGTGTAATATGTTTTTCCTTCAGCAGTCTGGTGTTATTATATGTTAATAATCATGCGTATGGTTCTCTTAGTTTCTACCTTACTAGACTGGTCGGAGTTTTCTACAATCCAACTTATAGGGATGGTCGCCTGTCAATGTTCAAGTTTTTTTTATCTTATATGGTTAAATTTTGTGCAGGAGGTTCCCACTGCATTTGTCTCCTTTAAGTCTCGTTATGGAGCTGCAGTTGCATCACAGATTCCACAGTCAACCAACCCACTTTTGTGGGTGACAGAATCAGCTCCTGAACCCCGTGATGTCTATTGGCGATTCCTTTCTGCCCCTTATCTCCAGCGATGGATCAGTAGATTTTTGGTCATGGTTGCAGTATTTTTCCTTACAATCCTATTCCTTGTACCAGTCACATTTGTACAAGGTCTTGCTCAACTGAATCAGCTAGAAACATATTTCCCATCCCTGAAAAAAGTTCTTACAACGTAAGTAATGAATGCGTATTGTATTGGTGTTTTTCAAGACTGAGATTGTTGATAATACCTGCAATTGTTTATTATTGTGATATTATACGTGCAGTAAATATTCTATATGTATTTTTGTTGTCATGTTATGAGCTAAGTCACAAGGTTCGAGTTCAATGAGGATAAAAATCTGCTTTTATTATCATGATATTATAGGTGCAGTAAATTTTCTATATGTATTTATTTTTGTTGTCATGTTACAAGCTAAGCACAAGGTTTGAGTTCGAGTTTGACGAGGATAAAATTCGGCTTGAGTTCAGATAAAAATTGGAAAAAAAATTGCCATTAAATTCGAAATGTAATATATATATAAACAAGTCAAAACAAGAATATTAAAGATAATTAAAAAATATGTTACTTAATAAAGATAGATATAAAATATTAAAGATATATAATTAAAATCTAAAAACTAAAAATAAAAAAAAATTAAAACAAATTTATAAAATATAAACAAAACATAAAACAAAATAAAATAAAAATAAAACTTAATTTTAAATATAAAATAACAAATTATAAATTATAAACAAAATATAAAAAGAAATGCAAAAAATAAAAATAAAAAAGAATAAGATGATTCAAAACTTTAAACAAAATAAAAAATAAGATTATAAATAAAATAAAAAATAAGAAATAAAAGTAGGAACAAAATAAAAAATAAAATTGTCGAGACAGAATGAAGCTGCTGCGTTGAGGCTGAAGGTGAAGCTGCTGGCTGCTCACTGTTGCATCGAGGTCGAAGGCAAAGTTGCTAGCCGCTGATTCGACCCGGAATGACAAACACTTCACAACGAACACTTGTTGCTGCTGTGTCTCCTGTCCACCTTGGTTGCTGCCTCTCCCGTCCACGCTGGTTCAGCTTTGCCATCCACCTTGCTGTGCCTCTACCTTCCGTGTCTAAGTCTGTCGTACATGTCCAAGTTAGCAACTGCACGCAGTCTTCACTAGTACTATAGTTTTCCTATTGTTGCTCATAGAAAAATACTCTTCTCTATTCAGATCTTCACTCTAACACCCTTCACTGGTTGGCCTCAAACTGTTAGGGTTTTCCTGCTTCTTTTTGCAGTGTAATTTTCTAGGTCAGTTTTTCCCATGGAACCCGACCTCGAACTTGGTGATATTGGACGATTTTTATTGCCAGCTGAAAAAATCGGCAAATTTTGAAATTCGTGCCGAAAAATTGTCAAACCTTGTGACATAGGTTACGAGTATAGCTAAATTCTTCTTGAGCTGTAATTATATCCCAATATTTTCTTCTATTCCTAATTTCCTTGTATGATTGTCAATTCTTATTAAACTTCCGTCAAAGATTTTAGTAATATCATTCAAAGGAACTAGCAACTAAATGTAATAATAAGCTTCCAAAACAAGAGGCATATGTATTAGTCATTAGTTGACAACATATAATTCATCAAGAAGCTAGAACTAAGATGTCTAAAATACTAGATTGTGGTTCTTTACATCATGATCATTATTAATATGTATGGCCTCAAGGAATTTTCAAGATCTCAGGGACATGCCTTTCTGACGACCAAGTTCCCACAAATTGGATATGCTTTGTCACAATCACACATTGTTCTCTGATACAAGAATTGAATGCATCACACAATTTTTTATACTTTTGATAATGAAAGACAAGTTGCCTTATATAAACAGAAGGTACAAAACTAATTTCAGCTGTAAACTTCTCAAAAGGTGAGTAAAGTTAATAGAAAATTGTATTATTAAATAGTTTACCAGGCCCAGCCAAGGGCATTTTAGAATTAAAAACAGAAATCACGTATGGTAATTTCAGCCAAGGGCATTTTAGAATTAAAAACAGAAATCACATATGGTAATTTGATTATTAAACCCAATTTAAGAACTGAAAAAAAGAAATTCATTAAAGAGTAATGCAACTGGGATCCCCTGTTTCTTTTGCCATTAATCTCCAAAACATCATGTAAATGTAAGCTACTTTGTTCCAAGGAACTAATAACAACGTCTGTCCTTCTGCCTATAGTGGTGCATGCAGAGATTACTTTATTTTTTGACAATTTTCTTGATGTAGAAATTAGAGATATTACTGCAAAGCTTAGTTGGAATTTGCTTAATCCTGGATGCTCCTCTTTAACCACGAAGTTGATCTTTAAGGTATGACATTGAGTTGTCCTCGTAAGGCAATCCATGCATCAAATAAATTATCTTATTCTTTTTCATTTAAAGGCATAAGTAATATATGCAAGTGAAGCAATATGCATAGGAAAATACAGAATAAGGATGAAATTAATGAACTCATATTAGTTCTGAAAAGTACCAACTCTTCTCTCAAATTGTCATGTTTCAAACACACAAAGATCTTATACCATAGACAATGGCTCATAATCTATATGATCTACACTATAGGTGTGTATATAAGATCTCACTCTTTCTAGGAAAATGCTTTTTTTCCATCTTTTTGTTCAAGTGACTTTTTTTTTCATCTTCCCTAGAAGTAAGTGTGATCCAAGAGGCAGTTCAGGACAATCTTCAAACTGAATACCGAAACATTAGTACATCACTAATACATCACCTTTCTAGGGTCATATCTCCGTGTTCGGAATTTCAAACTGTAATATGCGTTGGAAAGCTCATGAAATGAATTAGTTTCAATTCCCCTAGAGGGAATGCCTCCAACAACCATTTAGGGGCATTCAAAAATCTTTTTGAGTTAAAAAAAATGCTCCAAAGGGCCTAAAAAATGCAAAATACAAAAGCTTAGAAAAATACATAAAAATATAAAAATGTATTTTTGTATTTATATGAATTTCGGGTCATGCAAAAAATCCTCCTCATTTCTTGAATGCTTGTCACAAGGCTCTTCACATTCCAATTCAAATTTCTTCATATTCTATTTTTTAGACTAAAGTAATTATCATTTGAATTGTAAAAATCAATGGGCATCAAAATGTCGTAGCTTCACATTTTTTCTCAGATATTGCTACCCTTCTTGTATACTATTCCTGGCTTCAATAAAACTTAATTTACATTGCAGTATATTGCTTTTTGTTTTGTCTTTTTCCCTCTACTTTTATAACACATTCAATTTCTGCAAATTAGTGTGATGTCCACCGGATTTCCAATTAAATCCGGAGTAGTGGTATTAGAGCAGTTTGTTTGATTTTTGTATGTCCCATCGAGCAAGGTCAGAGTATAGGAAGCACAGTCTCGAGACACACAAAACTTCTAGATATCTTACTTGTCACTTCAAATGATTGTATATGGGAAAAGAGGGAACACCCTCAACCATACAAAACTGGTCGGGTGGAGTAGGGACATACATGTCAGATGACAGTGCCTGCTTTTGTATCCGATTAGGTCATTTCCAGATGAAGTGCTTTCTGACATGGTAAACCACAAATTGTGCGATGCTCTGTTTGGCCAACCTTTCATGTGGAATCGATATGGTGTCCACCAATCCAAAGTCCGCTTTGTCACCATCACTCTCGGAAATCAGTGTTATAGAATAATAGAGTTAGTTCCTCCTAAAATATCTTTGGTTGCTGCAAATAAATATGTACTCTTTGATCAGCACCAAGATGCAAATGTGCCTCCTACATCACAAAATGAGCACAAATTTCTACTAGAGGAAAATCAATAACTAAGGGATAAGAATCAACATTTGCAAAACCTCATTTCTCTTGTCGTGGGGTAGATTCTGGAAATAAAGAAGAATTATGGCCACTTTGGAAACCCGGTTGTCGAGGGATTGCTTCGGGTAGGGAAAATATGCAGCCATGCCATGTAGAGACTTCAAGAAGAATTGGCCAGAAAAGAGGAAATATTGATCAACTTGTAGGTAGAGTGTGAGGAAGGGTTTTATTAATGGGCTATTTTTTGCCTATTGGCTGGTTTTTGACCGAATTTTAGATTCAGAAATAAACATTTTTTTTGAAAACCTATTTGCCAAATTTTCTTATAAAATGTGCATAAATTTGTTAAATTTGCCAAACTATACCTTTATTAGTAATAAGTTCTACATTTTTCTTTAGAATTTGCCTATGATATGTATATTTCCTATCTTTTCGATATGACTAAATTCGCTTGCAATTATATACTTGTAAAAGATTCCCATTCCTTAAAATTTTCCCTAGTGGGAGGAGATTCTGACCATGAAATCTGCAACGAAAGATGCTCAGACATAGAGGATTACAAAGTTACATGGTAAGCCCTTAAGATTTCTGGGATTGTGATCACCCACTAGATTCATTCGGTAGTTTTGAAAAACACAACATAGGGATTGGCTCAAAATTGTTAAAGAAGATGGGATACATTGGCCAAGGACTTGGTGGAGATGGGCAAGGGATTCAAACACCTATCAACGGAGAGATGACGCCTAAGAAATTTGTTCTTGGGTGCATTGTATAATCTTTGCAACCCACCACGGGCACATGTTGGGTTCACGATAACCCTGCTCTGAAATACATGAAATCAGTAACAATGAACTTTGGGTGGGCTGCCCAACTCAAGCGGAAGGAAATCACTTTTACACTAAGAGATTCTTGTGTTCATTGCAAATTAGAACTAGGAGCAATGGGGACCATTTGCATTTCAAAGAAGGTTGAATGATCTAGGTGGCAATTCGGGAAAATTGATTGACAATATGCCAAAACTCTAGTACATCACTAGTACGTCACCTTGCAAGGTCATATCGCCTTGACCATTGTTGGGAATTTCAAACCACAATATGCGTTGGAAAGCTCATGAAACGAGTTTTGATGGCCCTAAAATTTTGCATCTGGCAACTATTTAGGGATATTTGACAAAGATCTGAGGTTATAAATGCTCTAAAAAGCCTCAAAAATTCAAAGTACAAAAACATACGAAAAAAAATCCCCAAGAGAGTGCAGCCATTGTACTTTAGGGACTAAATTGATCTCTCCAATGCTGACTACATAAAAATCATCTTCAATTTTGTGCTTACCCAATGTGACATTAAACCTTGGAATCTTCTTTGTGCAAGGGATGGTGAAACCATCCACCACAATGACATTAAAGTCTTTGAAATCAATAGTTTGCAGTCCACATCTAGCTGCCAAACCCTCATCAATAAAGTTGTGGGTGGCACCACTATCAATGAGCACAGTGACTTTCTTACCTTGCAAAACCCTTCTCACTCTAAAGGGGTGATATCTAGGAGCTTCGGATAAGGTAACAAAGGTGCCATCCATGTTGTCACCTTCTTCCTTTTCAACTTGTTCCTCCTCATTAGTGATTGTCCCCTATTCTTCTTCCTCTTCCTCTCCATCCGAAATTACTTCAATGTAGTGAACTTGCCCTTTTCCATGGCAACGATGTCCCAGTGTCCAATGTCCTTGCATGTAAAACACAATTTTTTTCTTCTTAATTCATTCATTGACTCCACCTCTTTGCTCATCTTTGGCAGCTCTTTTTGCTGCCCAAAACCTTGCTAATAAGGCTTCTTTTGAATGAGACTGATTTTGGCTATTTTGAAAGTGCAGTTCTAGGCTGCCCAAAAGTATTTGTTCTTTGCTGTCTAAAAGGCAGAATTTTGTCCTTGGGAGTTATAGATTTAAGGTCAAGAGCCTTTTGAATGGCTTCTTGAAGAGTAAGAGGGCTGAAAGCCTTGATTAAACCCCTAAGTGGTTCAACCAATCCTTCCATGAACAAAACTATAATCCTTATTTCTGAGACATCCGATACCATCATGAAAACTCTCTGAAAATCAGTCACATACTCCTCCACTGAAGTCTTTGTTTCAGCTATGCGAATTCTATAAAATGATGTTCTGGATCAGCTCTATCAAACCTTTCAATTAATTTTTTACTGAACTCTTCATAAGAATTTATTAGGTTGTGCCCTTATGTTATCAAACTGTGGTACCACCACTCATGGGCGGTTCCCTCTAAATGTAATGTGGTGAACTTGATGGCCTCATCCTCCATCATAGGTTGAAGTGTGAGATAGGTGTCTACCTTTTGTATCCATGCCCTAGTTGAACTTTTTGTGGATCCATCAAAAGTGGAAAGTGTGAGCTTTTCCAAAGCATGTTGTAGATGTCCTAGATTGTTCCTTGGTTTATAACCAACCCTATAACCACCCTTGCTTTTCTTCAATGTCACAAAATCTGTAAGACTCATTTCACTTTTTGATTTCGGGTGGAAGAGTCCTATATTTTTCATAGCTTGCAGCCACATCGTCTACCATAGAAGGTTGCTCCTCCCTTTTTGGGATGACTTCCTCTCTACGAAGGAAGTTGGGCTGAAAAGGCCTTTGTGTAGATCCAACCATCACCTTTGGTGGAGGGGGAGAGTCGTGTACCGAAAGCCCTTTCCTCACCATTGTGAGGCCAATGCCCATTCATGTTCTTCATTGTTTGGATGAGTTCAATCATCATATCTGTCAAGCGCTCTTGATTTTGAGCAAACTTCTCAAACCTAGCACGATCCAAGTCATCCATGTCTCTGTGTCTTGGCTACTCCAACTCTTGCCTTGGCTTTTCCTGCTATTCTACCTGATGTTCTGGGGCCCTTTTCTTTTCCCTTCCATAGTATCTAATTTCTGTGTCACTATTTGGCATGTAGACAATTCACTTCCCCACAACTAGCCAAGAATTGGCTTTGATACCACTGTAACGTCCCACTCAGGGCAGAATTTAGCAATTCCGGAAATCATTACAAACCCCTTGAAATAAAAATGCAAATTTTGATTTTTCTATCAAACCCTAATCACAGAAAATTTTAGAATTCTAGAATACTTATCTTAGATCAAAATTCAATATTAAATTGCCACAAACCCTTGCAAAAAGTAAAAGTACAACCATACAAAATACCACAAGATCTGAATTTTTTAACCACATGTATAGTTAGAAAATATTATAAAAATATCAGTTGAAGGAGTGTATGATCAAACACCAAAATCAATCTCAAATTGCCCCAAAAACTGCAATCTCAAACTCTCAAAGGGGTTGTTGCCTTAGGGGAGAGGTCCCAACTGAGTCCCTGCGCTTGCAAGCGCTGATTACAGCTACACACCACCTCAACAAGCTGCCCAACTGCTGCGCTTCACTTGGAAAGATGCCTTAGACCTGAAATCTGTCAATTCCCGCTTAAATATGACCTTTGAATGATGTCACCTACTGAACATTGAAGGGTTTCGTCCTCAATATCCGAATACCAAAGAGGGTTTTCGTTCTCTAGGGCTGAAAGTATAATCAAGTTGCTCAAAACTTTAAATTTTAGATGATCAAAATAACATGAGTTTCAAAATGAACCTCTTTTTTTCCTTTTATATCCTTTTCCTCTGAACGACCTTCGCAAAGGGGGAGTGCTCCACTTGAAGAGGAAATTTAAACATTCAAAAAGTAATTTCCTTATAATTTCACTTAAAGGCTGATTTGCCCATGACCAAAAGGTCCCCTCCTTAATTCAAAATTAGAAAAAGGTTGCCAATAAAGCACTTTTGACAACTTGAATAGAGAACCAATGTTTTCCTTGATTCTTCCTTACCCTTAGCCTATGGGAAACAACAAGAAAATAGGCTAAGAGTCTTCAACTGCTCTAATTTGGAGAAGGGGACATTACACAACACCAGTTTTATGACAAAGGCCATGAGGGCAATCTTACACTCTTTTCCCCAAATTTTCATTCCATATTGTCCATTGAAGGGTTCACCCCACTAATTAGGATGTTTGGATGCTATTTGATTTTGATAGTTGTGCTTTTGCTGTCAATATTTATGCCTTTAATGACATTGTGGAAAGGGCATCATTTTCGAGTTGGACTGCGAATGAATTTCTTGTTTAATTTTGGGTAATTGTGGAGATTTTACTATGGTACAATCTCCTGAGAACGAGATGGGTGTGCTTCCAATGCACTAGTGTGCTAGGAAGTGCAAAGCATGGTTCTATTTGTGGAATAAATTAGGGTTGTTCGACCCAAATCACCATTGTCACAAAAACTCTCCCAATTAGAGGTTCCAATGGACAGACATTTGGCAAAGAGCCAATTATATCCTAAAAATATTGGACAACGTTTTTCTATCAAAGAAAAAATGTTCTTAGATTCCTACTTTGATCGTCGATTCAATTTTATTTTATATTTTCTTACCACAACCCTATCAAATTTGTACAACTTGGGTCTTAGCTCAGACTAGGATACCTAGGACCTAGTTTTATTTTAACACCTTATTTTCAACATAAATGCAAAGTTAGCTCACATCTATCAAGTTTGGAGTTTGGTTCCTCACCCTAATAGTGATACCAATCGGCTTGACTAGTGGCATATATCCATTTCATACCAAACATATTTTCTGCACTTATATGGCAAGCAATACCATGTATCAAGTAAAGATCATAAATAGTTGAGAGCAAAAGAGCTTACTAGGGTTTCCTTTGCTTTTGAACATTACTCTTTTGATGAGGCCAAATGTGAGGAAATTTGTTTTGGTTTCCTTTGATGACATTCTTGTTTATAGCAAAAGATGGGAGGAGCATTTACAACACTTGGACATAGTGTTGGGAGTGTTGGAGCAACAAACACTTTTTGCCAAAAAGTCCAAAAATTGAGTTTGGAGTTTCTAAAATTTTATACTTGGGGTATGTAATCAATGCACAAGGGGTCCATGTAATGTCCCCAAATGGGACGATTTCATACAAAAGGGGTTTTCCCCTAAATTTCACAATTCTGAAAATGAAATCAGCAAACCCTAGTTTGCAAAATAAGCTCAAAAAACCCTTGTCAAGTCCTAGAAACCCTAGACACCAAAACAATAAGATTTTGTAGATGAATTCCAGCCAATAACTTGTCTTAAAATTAACTGAATATTTGTAAAAATAATCAGAAATTAAATGCACAAAACAAGTACATTTTTTGCCAAAATTTTGAAGCTCAAATGCAACTTTTTGATGACTAAAATTTTTGATTTAATTCCAAAAATACAACTGCTGTTTTGAAAGTTTGTCCTCTTCAAACACTTGCCAAAAATCGTCACAAGTGCCCGAAAAATACTAGGAAAATACAACGAACATTTTTGGGCATAGAAATGGCAACAAATGACTCTCCAAGCCCACTGCTTCAGTTGTCAAGTGCAAGAAAATTAGCAGAAAAATAAGAATGAAATCTTGCCTTCTGCAACTGAAAAAATCTTCAAAACCTCTCAAAATAATTAGATAATAATTCTAAAAATTATTATTTAATTTTCTATTTCAAACCTTTCACGAAACTCCTCCAATTCCTCACACCAACACGCAGAAAATTAGCAAATAAAATCAAAATATTTAATTAGCATAAAATAGACTAAAAGAGTCCTCCAAACCCTTGATCCAAGCTTCCAAGGTGGTTCACTCCACTTGCAAAAATAGGATAAATATTTATCAAGGTTAACATACAAGAAATGAACCACGAAATCCTCAGAAAACTTCATACAAACTCAAAATAAATCGCCCCACTTCTAGGGCAAAAACAAGATCTCCTTAGCAAAAGTGGTGTCAAAAGACACTTTTTTTAGATTGATCAACACCAAGGTAGTGAACTTCTATTGGACATACATCCCATTAGTTTCTTCAAGCATGAAGAACAAATTATCAAAATTCAACATGTCTTCAATTGTGATATTCAACGTGTATTTGTACCTTCCAAAGGGAGGCAAATCACCTTGGAGAGTTAAAATACCTCATAAGCCTCACTTGCCATTTTAAAAATATCTTTCCCTTTCTTTGCTTTAGCTCCCAAGCCGACATTCATTTTAATTTTACTTTAGACCTTTTTGAATTAATCAAATAATTTGCTTTAAAAAATTAGTAATTAAAATAACTTTTTGGCAAATTAAATAATTAATTAAATTGCTCTAATAATTAAAGGGATAAAAATCACTTTTGAAACAATTTATGAATTATAAAACCTCGTAAAATAATCATTAAAATTACTTTAATTTTCTAAATGATTAAAACCACTTTTTCAGTAATTCGAATAATTATCCAAGATAGTTCTATTTTAATAATTAATTAATCGACTTATATTTTCGAATGATTAAAATCACTATTTGGGCAATTTTATTAATTATTAAAATTATATGAAAATGGGACATCATAGTCCTCCTTTCCCAAATTTACTTGCCCTCAATCAAATGCAAGCTCATATGCCCAATTACCATGTTCAAATGGTAAACCTTGTTGTAGTGTTCAAAAAGCCTTGCTCATGTACTTGTTAAGTGAAATAATTTTTGCTAAAAAACATAGTGTGACATACCCCAAATGGATAATGAATGCCATTTCACCTTGCCAGCACATCCCACAATGCAAACTCCTGTATATATTTCCCAAGGGGAAAAAATATCCAAAACAATCTTGAACTTATAATACATGTATTTTGGGGAGTGCATCAATGTGTCCCAAATCATAGGAAAGCCATCCAATGGCTCACTGCACTTGTATGCCCCCATCTCACTTAAAACCGAGTGGGGTATGAAGAGGTATCCAATCATGTTGCCCCAATTATGTCCTCCAAGAAGTATCTAGCTCCATATTTCAATCCTCAAAAAAATCTCCCAAAGATGCAATGTACGAAAAAAAACCATACCTTGGAAGCAACTTACCCTTCCATGAAGCCTACTAGAATAGGTCATTCCCATGCAAAAATTATGATCAACCCAAAACTGCCTCTCCTTGTGAATGTTGGGTGGGAAAGTGACCTTAAAAGCAATCCAAACATTTCAAAAATACCATGTAGAAAATTGCTGTACTTGTACCTTAAAATCAGACATGTATTTGAAAAGAGGTTGTAAAAGTAAACTCAAACCTATTTTTCCTCATGCTATAGGGTCTGCCTTTATGGTGCAATAGAATCAGTCAACAAATGCTCTTCAAAGGGCTGTATACAAGTCTTTCCCCCACCTTTTTCATCCTTGTTAAGTGACTGAATTTTTTTTTTTGACGCAAAATTTTTGGAGGCAAGATTTTCATGTATTCCAACCAACCTTTCAATATTTGATGATAGCTGTAAGTAATAGAAAAAATCAGACTTTTCATACCTATGAAAGGGCTGTAGTATGCTCTCTTTTTTCTCCTCTTTGTCCTCAATCGGTGGTTGGCAATGTTCCCCATACTCAAAAATTTCTAAGGCAACAAATTCAGACCTTATCTATAAAATTTCATAACTTTTACTTGGTTGTTCCATGCCAAAAGAGTTGCCTTCTATGTAGGATTTGAGCCATGAATGTAGTAAAACATCCTCAAAATTTTTTGACAAGAAAAGAAACCAAATTTTGTTCAAAAATATACCTTCCATCCAACTGTACACCACTTGGGCTTTTGTGTCATCCAAAGATATCTCATGCTTCTTGAAGCCAAGCTTCCTATCCAAGTCTCCAAAATATAAATGACAAAAATTAGCTTTGTTCATGCTTACCACAAAATTTGTAGGGGATCTCCTAACAAGTTGGTCATGATGTCTCATGGTGGTACTTGCTCTACCTTCAAACCTGTCTTTTCTCATGCTCACACAACTATTACCAAACATAAAGTTGGATGAAGATGTAGGACCCTCTTCTTCATTTAAGTCATGCCAAATGACTTCCTTGCTTGCCACCTTTACAAGGGATCTCCCAAATAAAACAAACAAATTAGGAAAATCATTGGTGTTTAATAACACTCTTTTGATCCATTTGTCAAGTTCTAGGATCCTTTCTTGATGTCTTGATCCATCGTTCCTATCTATTTCATACAATGTATTGTCTTTTACATTCCACAATAAGTTGGAATCTTGATCTTCTCCCATATTCATTTTGATTGTATGCAAATCCATCATAGTGTTCTTTTCTTTCAAACATTCCCTTATCTCATTGTGCATTGATATATCAAGAAGCTCCTTTGTGCTATCCAACCTTGTCAAGGCTTGCACTCCCTTCTTATTTGTGATTAAGAATTGTTCCTTCCAAGCTCTTTCATCAAATCTAGAGTCATGTAACAAATTTGAACAATTTTTAGATATCGAAAAATCATCAGTCAACTCATACCTTTCTATGAATATCTCAGTTTCTTTGGCTTCTTCAAAATCATTTTTTTAAATACCCAAGTTTGGAGTACTTGGATGCTCCAAAACATCTAGCATCTCCTCATTTCAATCCATTATGTGCAGCTCTCTTTGCTGCTCCAAAAATTCAGATTTTTGGTTCACATTTCTTCACTCAGGGTACCTCAAAATGTCATTTTTTTGTAGCTCATCTTCCTCATTCAAATCTGTTTTTTTTGTTTTTTTGGCTTCTTCACAAGAACCCTCATGAAAGGCTGTCCCTTCATTCTTTTCGTCCAACTCTCCATGTAGTTCAATACTCTCTTCTTCTACATGCTCCACTATCAAATAAGACCTCAATTTTTCCTCACAATCAATTGCAGCATTTTCAAACAGCATATGTGCAATTGGGAAATTTTCCTTTTCTCGAGCGAAACTTGTCAATAAAATAGATAATAATGGCTTGGAAAGATCTTCACTATCATTGAGTGTCAAGATCAAGATTTTTTGCATAGAAGGTACAACATTTTTGGGCAGATTCTTACAAGCAATTGCAAAGAAATGTTGAAACATCTTAACAATAAGTTCATAGCACTCCATATCTAACATCAAAATACATGATCTGATTGAAGCCATAGTTTCCAGGATGTTGACCCTCTCAGCAAAAGAACTTGTGATGTCACCAAGACCTTCAAAACTTTCCACCATCAACTGAAATATTTTCTTTATGATGTAGTCATTGTATTGCTGTTCCGGCGCTGTTATTTTTGTAATTTCACTAATACAAGTGATAACTACAAGTCACACATTCGAATTTGAATGTTTCAAAAATTTGGGTCTAGCCAAGTAAACCACCACAAGATTTATTGCTCAAAACATAAACTTAAGAGTCTGATTGTCCTATCATGGACAAACAGTTTGCCGCTTCTTTCAAAATATTGAGCAAAGCATTTTTTAAATGATGTGGATGCTCAAGCCTTTTTTTCCAATCTGCGAAACTTTGTTCTTAATTCACCTTCACTCATTAACTCCATGATTCATAGATTTTGCATCCAAATCTGCAAACATAAAACCTCATAGGCTGGACAAGATCGGTGCTCTGATATCATTGTAATGTCTCCAAATGGGACGATTTTATACAAAAAGTGTTTTCCCCTAAATTTCACAATTTTGAAAATAAAAACAGCAAACCCTAGTTTGCAAAATAAGTTCAAAAAACCCTTGTCAAGCCTTAGAAACCTTAGATGCCAAAACAATAGGGTTTTGTGGATGAATTTCAGCCAATAACTTGTCCCAAAATTAACTGAATATTTGCAGAAATAATTAGAAGATTAAATGCACAAAACAAGTACCTTTTTTACCAAATTTTTGAAGCTCAAATGCCACTATTTGATGGCTAAATTTTTTGATTTAATTTCAAAATTACAGTTGGTGTTTAGAAATATTTTCCTCTTCAAACCCTTGCAAAAAATCACTATGAATACTTGAAAAATACCAGAAAAATACAATGAACCTTTT
Source organism: Torreya grandis (assembly GCA_037957365.1). NCBI lineage: Eukaryota > Viridiplantae > Streptophyta > Pinopsida > Cupressales > Taxaceae > Torreya > Torreya grandis. The sequence goes on from JARHVA010000217.1 coordinate 3,108,699, forward strand.
TGGGCATAAAAATGGTAAAAAATGACTCTCCAAGCCAACCACTCTATTTGCCAAGTGCAGAAAAATTAGCAAAAAAATAGGAGAGTGAAATCTTGCCTTTAACAAGTGAAAAAGTCTTCAAACCCTGTCAAAATAATTAAATAATAATTGTGAAAATTATTATTTAATTTTCTACTTCAAACCTTTCATTAAACTCCTCCAATTCCCCATACCGACACACAAAACATTAGCAAATAAAATCATAATATTTAATTTGAATAAAATAGACCAAAAGAGTTGTCCAAACCCTTGATCCAAGTTTCCAAGGTTGTTTGCTCCACTTGCTAAAATAGAATAAATATTTAGCAAGGTTAACATGCAAGAAATGAACCAGAAAACCCTCACAAAACTTCACATGAACTTCTCAAAGCAAATCGCTCCACTTATAAGGCAAGAACAAGATCTCCTTAGCAAAGGTGGTGTCAAAAAACACTTTTTTAGATTGATCAACACCAAAGTAGCAAACTTCTATTGGACATACTTAATAGTTTTTTCAAGCATGAAAAACAAATTATCAAAATTCAACGTCTTCAATTGTGATATTCAACTTGTATTTGTACCCTCCAAAGGGAGGTGAACTACCTTGAGGAGGTAAAATACCTCATAAGTCTCACTTGCCCTTTTTAATATATCTTTCATTTTTTTTGCTTTAGCTCCCAAGCCGACATTCCTTTTAATTTCACTTTAGATTATTTTGAATTAATTAAATAACTTGCCTTAATAAATTAGTAATTAAAATAACTTTCTGACAAATTAAATAATTAAGTCCTTAAATAATTAATTAAATTGCTTTAATAATTAAAGTGATAAAAATCACTTTTCAAGCAATTTATGAATTATAATGCCACTTAGATTAATCATTAAAATTACTTTAATTTTTCAAATGGTTAAAACCACTTTTCCAGTAATTCGAATAATTTTTCAATATAGTAATGTTTTAATAATTAATTAATTGCCTTATATTTTCAAATGATTAAAATCACTATTTGGACAATTTTATTAATTATTAAAATTATATGAAAAGAGGATATCCGTAATGTCCTCATTTTCCTCTCATAATTAAATAGGTATTGAAGACCTTTAGTCTATCTCCCCATAGACTAAAGCAACCATTTTTTAGGGAATGTTATTTTATTGGTTATTTATTAGTTGTCAAAATAGTGATTTTTATCATAAGACAATTATTAATTAATTATTAAATATTTTAAAAGTGGTTTTTACCACTAAAGTGTTTACGTGATTTAAATATTAATTTATTTGCTTTAAAGTAATTTTTGTTACTATTTTAATTAACGTCAATAATTAATATATTATTCAAAAAAGTGATATCGGCATGGGAGCTAAAGTAAAGATAAAGAAAGGTGTTTTATCTTCCCAAAGTGGTTCACCCCATTTGGAAAGTTATAAATACACAACAAAGGCTACAATGGAGGATATGCTGAATTTTATATTATTGTTTCTTCATACTTGAAGACTTGTAGCGTGAAATTGCACCTTTGTGGGAGAGTTTTTCAAGGTCTCTCACTCTTAGTTACAAAATTAGAGCAACTTTAGGTTGTGGGTATCCTATAGTGAGGTTGAACCTATAGGCTTTTTAATGAGGCTAGCTCCTCAGATGTTTCACTTTAACTGTTCCCACACACTAAAACTTATTGTTGACCAAGAAAAAGGAAAAGAAAGGTAACATAAAAAGAAAAAAATGAACTAAGGTGATGCACCAAATAGAGAGTGACCCACGTAAGCATGAAACAAACACTAACTCAACAAAGATAATTTTGCTTACACAACCTCACAACCGGTTAATTTGCATCAGTGTTTCATAAATTAGGCTCACTAAGCCATATATGAAGCAAAGAGGAATTTCAAAATTCACACCAAGCGTCCATTAATGACTGAAAGAGCTCAAATTTAGACTTGCAACTAACCTGAAAATAGGTAAGGAAGGACAAGGGACATGGAAGAACACTTCTTCACAAGGCCATCATGTACAAGCTTGCTAAACACGATTTTTAGACAAGAGATAAGTAAAAATAATTTTTATTGTTTCAAAAGGTCTTTCTTACAAATTTTGGCAAGGTTCTACCTTGTCAAATGAGGATATCTTCTATTTAAAAGAACCGAGACATATATATATAGAAAAGGGGAAGACCCAAAGAGAAGAGGCAAGCAAACAAAAAATCAATAAATGAGATCCAATCACCCTCTATGAATTCTCACCTACACTTGGGTTAATTAGAACTAATCTTTCTCCAATGAAATAACCGCCATTAGCTCTGGAAGTCTTCCAACCCTCTCATTGGTCGAGAAACGCACTAGAAGACAAAACTTGCTGAGGACGACGTTGTCATGGTCCACTAAGAAGGAAAACTTCAGGAACTTCTTAAATGCCCGAGCTATCTTTTCTAATTGCTTGATCTTTATCTTTCATCTCCACGCCATCCTCCACTTGTCTGCTTACGTATGAGGACAAAAATTCTTACATCTATAAACCTGATTGAGCCATGATGCTTCTGCATTTGTCGACTGTTTGTCAGAGATGATGGCCATGTCGAAGGACAAGGACTCCTCGTTAACTTCACCTACCAGCGCTTGCCTTGAAACCCGGACTTGATCTTCCCTATAGATGGAAAACCAATCTAAGGACATTGGTTTTCTTGAATTTATATTATTTATGTCGGTGCGAGTCCATAGGTTGTGGAGCTGCTTTTGGTCTTTTAAACGCCAACGACTATTTGCAAGGCTCAAACTTGATGTTTGCAGGCCCGTCATCAATTTCTTCAGACTTTCGTTTCAGGCGTTTTCTTCGACATCCTTTCAGGCTCTTTTTCTTGGGCTTTTGTTTATCACTTTCTTACGGACAATTTTTCTGAAGGAATTTATGTCTTCGGAAAAAATGCCTTTTGGACTTTTGCAAGGTACCCTTCAGGTTTGTGAAATGGTCCCTTTCCGAAGGTAAGGTACCCTTTGGATTTTTGAAAATGAACTTTATCGAACGGAAAGAGCCCTTCGGGTTTCTTGAAAAGGACTTTCTCGAAGGGAAAGATCCTGTCGAAAATCCTAAAATGATCCTTCCGAGTTTTTGTTTTGACCACTTTGCTTTTATAGATATCTTTCGGAACTTTTGCTTGGAACAATTTTCTCGAAGATTTTTCAACACTTGAATGAAAGAAACCGAGACAAAACTTGCGAAGAGAGAACACTTAGCTAAAAGGAACACTTAGTTGAAAGGAGAAAGAATTCCTTCGGGGAAATTGTCCGCACAATTTTTCCAAAAGGAAAATGAAAACAAAATAGGCTCAAAAGAAATCACCTTTCACTTGTTTTTCAAAAGAATGAACAAGCAAAAGACTTAGTCGAATAAGAGATTTTTCATTTAGCTTTTGGCTTACAGGCTTATTCTCGAACACTGTTGCTGGATCTGTTGATAAGCCTTTGACCCAATGTTTCATCCAATCATGCAAGAGCTTCATATGTGGGCCAAAATGGCCAACAAGACTATTGGGATGCATGCTCAATAGAGGTTCTCTCGTTTGGTCTTCTCGCTTTGCTCCGACACTTATGTACTCTGCAGTCCCTTTGACCTACTTTTGTGGTTATTTGTTGGACATTAATATATTTATCTTATCTTATCTACTTTGGTGATTGATCAATCGTAAAAGATGTTTTTTGACACCACTTTGCAAAAGGAAAGCTTGTTTATGCCTTGAGGAGTGGGGCGAAATACCTTGGAGGGTTTGAATACTTGCTCTTGAGGGTTTGGTGATATTCTACTTGCATTTTGGCATTGCTAATTTAATATACTAATTTTTCAAGTGGAGGGAACCATTTAGGGAAGGTTGGCGCCAGGTTTTGAAGGCTCCAATTGGTCAAAATATTCACAAAATAATTATATGAATTTATTTAATATTTTTTTAAATTATTATTGAGTTTTGGGCGATTTATGAAGGATTTTAAAAAAAGATAAATTAATTAATATTTTGCAAAATTATTATTAGTTTTTCCAACAGGTTTTCGAAGATTTTCTCACTTGCGGAAGGCAAGAATACTTCCTATATTTTTTTGCTATTTTTTCACTCATTTTGGAAGTGGTAAGATTGACTTAGGAGGGCTAATTTGACGATTTTCATGCCAAAACAAGTCTTTGGAATTTTCTTATATTTTTCAGCGGTTGGCAGCGATTTTTGGCAAGGGTTTGAAGATTATTTTTATTCCGAACAACAACAAAAAATTGGATATTAAATTAGATATTTCTTTCATCTATTTGTGGTGTTGAAGGTTCAGAAAAAGAGAGAAAAAGGTATTTATTTATGTGGATTCAATTCTGAAATTTTCCTGCATATTTTCAGATTCTTTTGAAGCATTTTATTGGTAGAAATTCATCATAAAACCTTCTCTTTTTGATGCCTAGGGTTTTCAAAATTAAATAAGGGTTTAGAGAATTTAATTCTCAATTTAAGGCTTGTTGATTATCATTTCAGATTTAAGGATTTTGGGGAAAACCCCCTTTGCCCTAAGTCGTCCCATTTGGGGACATTACTTACAATGGTATCAGAGCACCGGTCATGTTTACCTGTGTGTTGGTTGTTGGATGTAAATAGGTAAGGAATACATAGTTTATCAAAAAAAGAAAAAAGATATGGAGGACCAAGAGCAAGGGTTCTCTCCAAAACAATTTATGCTTATGCATGGCTTAATCAAGGAAAGCCAGAAAGAACTTCAACAAAATTGCAGCTATGTTGAAAGATGCTCTTCCAAGGAAAGATCACTTTTCCAATGGAGAAGGACCTTCAAATGATGACGAGAGGGTTTCCATTAACCCCCATCAAAAATTCTTCAAGGCCACCTTTTTACAGAAGGAACCAGTGTTAGTAATAGGGACACTAAGAGAAGATATTTTGGATACTCGCGAAAAGGAATATGTAGCACCAGGTTTGGCCACACAAGAATTGTTGATCTTTTCAAGATTTTTGTGAGATGAAGGAACCAAATCAAAGGCTCTTAGTGTACAACCCCTCAGAGATTTGCAACAAAGGTTGGGTAAGATTTCTTTACTTATTTTTGATGGTACTGATAAGCTTTATATAAGATTTTGGTTATAGAAGTTAGAAACATATTTGTCACTTAACCCCATGTTTGAAGAGGAGGCTCTCAAATTCGTCACCCTACATTTGGAGGGGATTGCTCATGAGTGGTGGTTTCATGGCCTAATCACACAAGGCTACGGATCTATTACTACCATGGAAGAGTTTAACGAAAGAATCATGGAAAGGTCTAATAGAAAGAATCTGGATAGACATTTTCGGGAGTTAGCACAACTCAAACAAAAGCATGATGTTGAAAGGTATGCTGCTGATTTTAAGAAGGTTTCAGTAATGGTTTTTGACATTAGTGAAAAAAAATTAATTGTTTTATTTGTTGAGAGTTTGATGGAACCTTTGAAAAGATTGGTTAAGGCTTTTAACCCTCTCTCTTTGCAAGATGCCATCACTAAGGCATTAGATCTAGAATGTTCAGCGTACAAGGGTTATGAAAGGCCAAAGGGGCAGCCATCTATTTGCTGCCCAAAGGGGCAAATAGAGGGCAGCCAATGACTGAATTTAGTGGGCTGCAAAGAACACAAGGTGGGCAGTCCAAAACACCACCAAACGAGCCACCAAAGAAGCTTTTTTCACCATATGTGCTACCTCATAGATTGCTGCCCTACAACAACAATATGAAAGATGAAAGAGATGAGTTGAGAAGACAAGGCCTATGTTTCACTTGCAATAATTCTTGAACCAAAGGCCAACGTTGCATGGGCAAATGACATGTCTACTATATTGAGATAATTAATAATGATTCAGATTTTGATGTTATTGATACTAATGATGGGCATGATGACAATGTAGTTAATGAGCATAGGCATGAAGATGAAATACAAGATATGGCAGCACTCTTGCTACTCTTTTAGGTGCACCCAAATACTATCCTTTTAGAGTAGGAGGAACCATAAAAGAACACAAGGTAATCATTGTTTTGCTAGTAGGGCTACACATAGTTTCATTGGCAAAAATTTAGTAGCTAAGCTTGATTTGGTTGTAGAAGATTTCAAGGATTTCAAAGTAACTATAGCAGATGTATGTTCTCTTGTACCAAAAGAGTCACCAAGATTTCTATTACTTTGGGCGAGCATGAGGTATGTGATGACTTCTATTTTATTGACATTGGAGAGATGGATCTTGTTCTTGCAGTACAATGGTTGCATTCATTGGGGGAGTTTACCCTCAATTATCAAAGTTTAATGCTCAAATTCAAGGTGGGTGATAAAGAAGTAACACTTCAAGGTATGGTCAAAGGAGCACTTCAAATTACTTCTATATTCAATAAGGCTTTACAAAAAGATGCAAAAATGTATTCTATCTTTTATAACAACAGATTGGAAAGAGTTGATTTCCATGGAATATGCTAAAAATCAGTTTACTAACAAATTGTTAGAGGTAATTGTTGATGACAAATTCAGAATTGTGGATGGCCTCATACTTTACAAGGAAAGAGTTTATTTGGTGCCCAAATTCAAGGTGAACCAAATGATCTTATGAGTTGCTCATGACACTCCTTGGGTTGGTCATCAAGGGTATTTTAAGACCTACAAACTAGTAAAGGAAAGGTTTTATTAGAAGGGTTTAGAGAAATAAGTTTTCAAATACATTCAAGAATGTTTTGTATGCCAAAAGAATAGAAGTGAGCATGAATTTCCAGCAGGTCTCTTCCAGCCCCTTCCCATTCTTTCACAAAAATGAGAGAGCATCTCTATGGATTTCATTACCGAATTACCCATGGTTTAAGGTAAAAATTGTTTATATGTTGTGGTTTATAGACTTACAACATTTGCTTATTTTTATCCACTTTCAACCAAGTACAATGATCCTATGGTTGCTGATGTGTTTTTCAAAGAAGTTTTAAAGTTACATGTGCTGTCCAAAAACATTGTTAGTGATAGGAAGGGCAGATTCATGATCATATTTTGGCAAGAACTTTTTAAATTAATAGGTATTGAGCTCACTCCTAACACCGAATATCATCCACAAATCAATGGGCAAACGAAAAACATGAATAAATGGTTGGAATGATATTTGAGGAACTACATTTTAGGACAACAGTCAACATGGGTAAAATGGTTGCATATTGCCGAGCATTGTTACAATACAACCTTTCACATGTCCAGAGGTATGACTCTTTTTAAGGCATTTTATGGTTATGATGCTCATTCTTTCATTGATTTGATTATGACAGATAGTAGAGTGCTTGGGGCAAAGGACTTGGTACAACAAAGTTATGACATCATGGGAGCACTAAAAGAGAACTTACAAAATGCTTAAAATCAACAAATTTTTTATGCAGACCAGCATAACGTGGAAAGGTCTTTTGAGATTGGAGATTGGGTATTTTTAAGGTTGCAGCCCTATAGGCAGTCTTCACTAAAAACAAAGTGGTGCGAAGAAATTGAAACCATGATTTTATGGACCATACAAGGCAAAAGGCAAAGTGGGAGAAGTGGCATATGAATTAGAGCTTCCAAAAAAATGTAAGATTTATAATGTGTTTCATGTTTCTTGCTTCAAAAAGGTTCTTAGGTAGCATATTACCGCTTCTTTAGAGCTGCCCCCATTGGATGAGGAAGGAAAAATTATATTGATTCCAAAAACTATCATGGAGGTTTGTGATAAGAGGTTAAGAAATCGAAGTCTTAATAAGTACTTGATCAAATGGAAGGATTTACCACTTGAAGATGCTACTTGGGAGGAAGAAATTTTTTTAATGCATCCAAATTTGCAATTGTTTGAGGGCAAGTAATTTTGAGAAGGGAGAACTGTAATGTCCCTACTTTTTCCTCATAATTAAACAGAGATTAAAGACCTTTAGTTTATCTCCCCATAGACTAAAGGAGCCCTTTTTTGGGGAATGTTATTTTATTGTTTATTTATTAATTGACGAAATAGTGATTTTTATCATAAAACAATTATTAATTAATTAATAAAATATTTTAAAAGTGGATTTTACCACTAAAGTGCTTAAGTGAATGAAATATTAATTTATTTGCCTTAAAGTAATTTTTATTACTATTTCAATTAAGGCCAATAATTAATATATTATTCAAAAAGATGATATCAACATGGGAGTTAAAGTAAAGGAAAGGTGTTTTGTCTTCCCAAAGTGGTTCATCTTCTTTGAAAAATTATAAATACATGACGAAGGCTACAATGGAGGATATGCTAAATTTGATATTATTGTTTCTTCATATTTGGAGAAGACTATTGGGATGCATGTCCAATAGAGGTTCTCTACTTTGGTGATTGATCAATCTTAAAAGGTGTCTTTTGACACCACCTTGCGAAATGAAAGTTTGTTTATGCCTTAAGGAGTGGGGCAAACTACCTTGGAGGGTTTGAATGCTTGCTCTTGAGGGTTTGGTGATATTCTATTTGCATTTTGGTGTTGCTAATTCATTATACTAATTTTGCAAGTAGAACGAATCACTTGGGAAGGTTGGTGCTAGGGTTTGAAGGCTTGAATTGGTCAAAATATTCACAAAATAAATATTCGAATTTATTTAATATTTGTCTGATTATTATTGTGGAGCTTTGCGCGATTTATGAAGGATTTTATAGAAGAAAAATTAATTAATAATTTGTAGAATTATTATAAATTTTTCTAATAGGGTTTCAAATATTTTCTCACTTGTAGAAGGCAAGAATACTTATATTTTTTTGCTATTTTCCCAGGCATCTTGGAATGGAGGCGATTGACTTAGGAGGTCTAATTTGACAATTTTCATAACAAAACATGTCGCTAGAATTTTTTTATATTTTTCAGAGGTTGGCAGCTATTTTTGGCAAGGGTTTGAAGATTATTGTTGTTCCAAACAACAACAAAAAACTGGATATTAAATCAGATTTTTCCTTCATCTATTTATGGTGTTGAAGGTTCAAAAAAAGGGGGAAAAAGGTATTTATTTATGTGGATTCAATTCTGATTTTTTTTTGCATATTTTCAAATTCTTTCGAGACATTTTATTGGCTGAAATTCATCATAAAACCCTCTTTTTTTGGCGCCTAAGGTTTCCATAATTAAATAAGGGTTTAGAGAATTTAATTCTCAATTTATGGTTTGCTGATTTTCGTTTTAGATTTAAGGATTTTGGGGAAAAGAGAATTTAATTCTCAATTTATGGTTTGCTGATTTTCATTTTAGATTTAAGGATTTTGGGAAAAATTGCTTTTGCCATAATTCGTCCCATTTGGAGATATGCCCTAATTCGTCTCATTTGGGGACATTACAGTGGTATCAGAGCACCAATCATGTCTACCTGTGTGTTGGTTGTTGGATGCAAATAGGTAAAGAGTACATAGTTTATCAGAAAAAGAAAAAAGATATGGGGGACCAAGAGCAAGGGTTCTTTCCAAAACAATTTAAGCTGAAGCATGGCTTAATCAAGGAAAGCCAGGAGCTTCAACAAAATTTGAGTGTGCAAATCGCAGCTATGTTGAAAGATGCTCTTCCAAAGAAAGATAACTTTTCCAATGGAGGACCTTCGAATGATGATGAGAGGGTTTCCATTAACCATGCTCCAAAATTCTTCAAGGCGACCTTTTTGCATAAGGAACCAACATTAGAAAAAAGGATGCCAAGAGAAGATATTTTGGATACTTGCCAAGAGAAATATGCAGTCATAAGTTTGGCCACACAAGGATTGTTGACTTTTCGAGATTTTTGTGAGATGTAGGAAGGAACCAATTCAAAGGCTCCTAGTGTACAACCCCGCAGAGATTTGCTACAAAAGTTGAGTAAGATTTCTCTTCTTATTTTTGATGGTACTGATAAGCTTCATGCAAGATCTTGGTTACAGAAGTTAGAAACATATTTGTCACTTAATCCCATGTTTGAAGAGGAGGCTCTAAAATTTGTCACCTTACATTTGGAGGGAATTGCTCATGAGTGGTGGTTTTCATGGCCTAATCCCATAAAACCAGAGATCTATTAATACCATGGAAATGTTTGATAGTTAGAATCCGGATAGACATTTTCGGGAGTTAGCACAACTCAAACAAGAGCATGATGTGGAAAGGTATGTTGCTGATTTTAAGAAGGTTTTAGTAATGGTTTCTGACATTAGTGAAAAAAGATTAGTTTTTTAATTTGTTGAGGGTTTGATGGAACCTTTGAAAGGATTGGTTAAGGCTTTTAACCCTCTCTCTTTGCAAGATGCCATCACTAAGGCATTAGATCTAGAATGTTCAGCTTACAAGGGTTATGAAGGGCGAAAGGGGCAGCCAAGGGCAGCCACCAATTCGCTGCCCAAAGGGGCAAATAGAGGGCAGCTAATGACTGATTTAAGTGGGCTGCAAAGAGGACAAGGTGGGCAGTCCAAAGCATCACCAAACGAGCCACCAAAGAAGCCTTTTTCACCATATGTGCGACCTCATAGATCGCTGCCCTATAACAACAATATGAAAGATGAAAGAGATGAGTTGCGAAGACAAGGCCTATGTTTCACTTACAAATATCTTTGGACCAAAAACCATCGTTGCATGGGAAAAGGGCATGTCTACTATATTGAGGTAATTGATCATGATTCAGATTTTGATGTTATTGATACTAATGATGGGCATGATGACAATGTAGTTAATAAGCATATGCATGAAATGAAATACAAGATATGGGCAACACTCTTGCTACTCTTTCAAGAGCACCCAAATACTATCCTTTCAGAGTAGGAGGAACCATTAAAAAACACAAGCTAATCATTTTAATTGATAGGGGGGCTATGCATAATTTCATTGGCAAAAATTTAGTAGCTAAGCTTGATTTGGTTGTAGAAGATTTCAAGGGTTTCAAGGTAACCGTAGCAGATGGATGTTCTCTAACTTGTACCAAAAGATTCACCAAGCTTTCTATTACTTTGGGGGAGCATGAGGTATGTGATGACTTCTATGTTATTGACATTGGAGAGATGGAGCTTGTTATTGGAGTACAATGGTGGGTTGCATTCATTGGGGGTGTTAACCCTCAATTATCAAAGTTTAAACCTCAAATTCAAGGTGGGTGATAAAGAAGTAACACTTCAAGGTATGGTCAATGGAGCACCTTAGATTACTTCTATATTCAATAAGGCTTTATAAGAAGATGAAAAAATGTATTATGTGTCTTTTATAACAACATATTGGAAAGAATTAATTTCCATGGAATATGCTAAAAATCAGTTTACCAACAAATTGTTGGAGGAGGTAATTGTTGATTACAAATTCAGAATTGTGGATGGCCTCATACTTTACAAGGAAAAAGTTTATTTGGTGCCCGAATCCAAGGTTTTATTAGAAGGGTTTAAAGAAAGATGTTCTCAAATACATTCAAGAATGTTTTGTATGCCAAAAGATTAAAAAGTGAGCATGAAATTTCCAGCAGGTCTCTTGCAGGCCCTTCCCATTCCTTCACAAAAATGGGAGAGCATCTCTATGGATTTCATTAGCTATAGTTCAAGGTAAAAATTGTTTATATGTTGTGGTTGATAGACTTATGAAATTTGCTCATTTTTATCCGCTTTCAGCTAAGTACAATGCTCCTACGGTTGCTGATGTGTTTTTCAAAGTTGTTTTTAAGTTACATGGGCTGCCCAAAATCATTTTTAGTGATAGGAACAACAGATTCATGAACATATTTTGACAAGAGCTCTTTAAATTAACAGGTAATGAGCTCACTACTAGTACCAGTTATCATCCACAAATCGATGGGCAAACAAAAGACGTGAATAAATGGTTGGAAGGATATTTGAGGAACTAAATTTCAGGGCAGCACTCAACATGGGTAAAATGGTTGCATATGGCCGAGCATTGTTACAATACAACTTTTCACATGTCCATAGGTATGACTTATGGTTATGATGCCCATTCTTTCATTGATTTAATTATAATAGATATTAGAGTGCCTGGGGCAAAGGACTTGGTACAAAAAAGTTATGACATCAAGAGAGCACTAAAAGAAAACTTACAAAATGCCTGAAATCAACAAAAATTATATGTAGATCAGCATAGGGTGGAAAGGTCATTTGAGATTGGAGATTGGGTCTTTTTAAGGTTGCAACCCTATAGGCAATCTTCACTCAAACAAGTTGGTGCAAAAAAATTGAAACCACAATTTTATGGACCATACAAGGTAAAAGGCAAAGTGGGAGAAGTGGCATAGGAATTAGAGCTTCCAAAAAAAGGTAAGATTCATAATGTGTTTCATGTTTCTTGCCTCGAAAAGGTTCTTGGGCAGCATATTGCCGTTTTTTTAGAGTTGCCCCCATTGGATGAGGAATGCAAAATTATATTGATTCCAGAAACTATCATGGAGGTTCGTGAGAAGAGGTTAAGAAATCGAAGCCTTAATGAGTACTTGATTAAATGGAAGGATTTACCACTTGAGGATGCTACTTGGGAGGAAGAAGAAATTTTAATGCGTTCAAATTTGCAATTGCTTGAGGGCAAGCAATTTTGGGAAGGAAAAACTGTAATGTCCCCATTTTCTCCCTATAATTAAACAGGGATTGAAGACCTTTAGTCTATCTCCCCATAGACTAAAGGAGCCCTTTTTTAAGGAATGCTATTTTATTGTTTATTTATTAATTGTCGAAATAGTGATTTTAATCATAAGGCAATTATTAATTAATTAATAAAATATTTTAAAAGTGGTGTTTACCACTTAAGTGCTTAAATGAATTAAATATTAATTTATTTGCATTAAAATAATTTTTATTACTATTTTAATTAAGACCAATAATTAATATATTATTCAAAAATGTGATATCGGAATGGGAGCTAAAGTAAAGATAAGGAAAGGTGTTTTATTTTCTCAAAGTGGTTCACCCCCTTTGGAAAGTTATAAATACACGACAAAGGAATGGAGGATATGTTGATTTTGATATTATTGTTTTTTCATATTTGAAAAAGACTGTTGGGATGCATGCCCAATAGAGGTTCTCTATTTTGGTGATTGATCAATCTCAAAAGGTGTCTTTTGACACCACCTTGCGAAAGGAAAGCTTGTTTATGCCCTAAGAAGTGGGGCAAACTACCTTGGAGGGTTTGGATGCTTGCTCTTGAGGGTTTGGTGATATTGTGCTTGCATTTGGGCGTTGCTAATTTATTATACTAATTCTGCAAGTAGAGCTAACCACCTGAGAGGGTTTGAAATATTCCGAACCAATTTTTTTTATTTTTTTTAGATATTGGATTTCAACATCACAAGTAAATACCGTTAAGTTTAGAAGATAATTCCAAAAGTATTGAAATAACTCTGCCACTTAAAATGCTAGAAATGGAACTCAACGTCCAGTATGTGCTACCCAGTCCAAGGCGGAGTAGGGGCGACCATAAGACGGAGTAAATTACAAACAAAGGAACTCTACGTCCAGTATGTGCTACCCAATCCAAGGCGGAATAGGGGCGACCATAAGACGGAGTAAATTACTAACAAAGGAACTCTACGTCAAGTATGTGCTACCCAATCCAAGGAGGAGTAAGGGGCTACCATATGACGGAGTGAAATTAATAACAATGCTTTAATTGTTAAATACTGAAGAATGAAACTACTCCACACCCAGCATGTGCTTGCTAACCCCAGAAGGGAAAGTAGCTACCATAGGGCGGAGCTCTACGCCCAGAATGTGCTTGCTAACCCCAATAGGGAAAGTAGCTACCATAAGGCGGAGCTAAAAACTAATACAATAACTTAATAGAAACTGAACTTTTGAAATCAGCTTTGACAAATAAAGAATGGCTGCCAGTACTACTGTCAGCTTACAAAATAAGAAGAATTTGCTCTCAGAAAGAAGAAAAACCAGCCACCTATTAAATTCTTCAGATGTTCATAACTCACACAAAACTTGTTCAATCTTCCTGATTTCTGTTGCAAAGTCTCTTCCTAAATATGGCGCCCAAGTTAGCATCAAAATTCTGATCAAATTTGCATCCAAAACGTGTTACACAAATTCCAATGCAAACCCCAAAGGGTGTCCCAGCTGAAAAGGGCGATTTGATCTAGAAAATCATTGCAAACTCTAAAAATTCTATAAATTAGAGCAAAGGGGTGCCTAAGCCTAGCCAAGACCATGAAATGATACCCAGAACTTTTTTCTTTGTTTTTCTGATTTATGAGTAAAAACTTAGTTCTGTCTTATACAGAATATAATAACTGAAATACTAATAATTCCGAATAAACTAATCAATGAAATAACTGAAATCATTACATAAGCAAATATAAATATCAATGATTAAATCACCACTAGATGCTGTCTTGCAAGCATGAAGCGATGTCCTAGCTAGGAGGCCTTCATTTCTTGAAGCAGTTCCAGAGCCAAAGCGGCAGCATAACAATGTCATAAACCAAGATGATGAAATGAGAACCCAATGCATTCTTTTATAGGCTTCAGTTGGCCTCCCTTGAAGCCTTATCTCCAAAAGTGGCGCCCCTTTCCTTGCAATGATGGCGCCCCTCCTTCAAGTCCCCCTTTTTAAAATAACATTAAGTTATTTCGACTAGGCCAAGGTCAACATTAAAATATAATATTATTTTTTAAGTGAAATTAACTTATTTCACCAAGACCGCATTCTGAAGCCCAAAACTGAATGAATCAATTGAAAGGGGAAAGTTAATTCCTTGAGACAAACCTGCTAGCTGCCAAAAATAGAATTTACTAAAAATAGTAAATTCCTGGAAATGCTCAGAAAGCTGAAACAAAAATATCTCTCCACGAAGCTCTCGAAAAACCCAGAAAGAATCCGCCATCAAAACTCCGAGCAAGGACATCCTAAAAAATAGGAAACCCTAATTTGCACCTTCCGAATAGCCTACGGATTTCCAGAAATAGGCCAACGGTCACTGTGAGATCAAATTTGAGAAGGGGTCATTACAGGGTTGGCGCTAGGTTTTGAAGGCTCCAATTGGTCAAAATATTCACAAAATAATTATTTGAATTTATTTAATTTTTTTTTGATTATTATTGTGGAGTTTTGGGCGATTTATTATTAATTTTTGTAACAGGTTTTCAAAGATTTTATCACTTACGGAAGGCAAGAATACTTCCTATATTTTTTTGCTATTTTTCTAGGCATCTTGGAAGTGGGGCGATTGACTTAAGAGGGCTAATTTGGCGATTTTCTTGCCAAAACAGGTCGTTGGAATTTTCTTATATTTTCCAGAGGTTGGTAGATATTTTTGGAAAAGGTTTGAAGATTATTTTGATTCCGAACAACACAAAATTGGATATTAAATCAGATTTTCCCTTCATCTATTTGTGACGTTGAAGGTTCAAAAGAATGAAGAAAAAGGTATTTAATTATGTGGTTTCAATTCTGAAAAATTTCTGCATATTTTCAAATTATTTCGAGGCATTTTATTGGCAGAAATTTATCATAAAACCCTCTTTTTTTGACGTCCAGGGTTTCCAGAATTAAATAAGTGTTTAGAGAATTTAATTCTCAATTTAGGGCTTGCTGATTTTCGTTAAAGATTTAAGGATTTTTAGGAAAACCCCCTTTTCTCTAATTCGTCTCATTTGGGGACATTACAACATCACAGTCCATGTGGGCCAACAAAAAATACAAGCCATCATGGATTGGCTGCCCCTTACTACTATGACATATTTGAGGGATTCCTTGGTTTATGCAGTTACTATAGGCGGTTTGTGAAGGGGTTTTCTCAGCGTGTTCTATTAACATAAATAATGAAAAGGGGAGCTTTTAGTGGGTAAAAAACAGCCATGGAAGCTTTTGAAAAGCTTAAGTGATGAGTACTTGTCTGGTACTCATTCCATTTGTTTTAGAATGTTATGCTTCGTAAGAAGGTATAGAGACTATCCTAATGCAAACAAGTGCACCTTGTCGCTTTTAAAAGTAGAAAACTCAAAGAAGTGGATCATAGGTTCTCCATCTATGACAAAAAAACATTGGCCATCATGGATGCTTTGGCCAAGTTCAGGCAGTATTTGATTTGTGGTGAAAATAAACCACAATAGCTTGAAACAATTTCTCATCCAAATTGATTTGAGGGATAGGCAACATAAATGGGTAAGTAAACTACAATCTTATAACTTTGATATTGAATATGTCAAAGGGAAAAACAATATAGTTGATGCATTGTCTAGGAAGCCCACTTTCTATGCTATGACTGAAATTACAGTGGATTGGAAGGTTGTAATCACAACTGAGTATGTCAAGGATGGTTTTACTAAAGTTGCCCTAGAAGGTAAGGTTGATGAAAAGTACAAGGTGGTGGATGAACTGATTTTCTACAAGAATAAGGTCCTTTTAACCCCTAAATCTAAGAGGAAACATCAAGTATTGAAGGCTGTACATGATACCCCAATGGTTGGTCATCTGGGGTACTTCAAAACGTACAAGCGAGGGAGAGGTTATTTTGGAAGGGCCTTAAAGGAGAGGTTCTTCAATACATCCGAGAGTGCCTTATTTACCAACAAAATAAGGGTGACCACACTTTTCCAATTGGTCTATTGTAGTCTCTACCTATTCCCACTACGAAATGGGAAAACATATCTATGGACTTCATCATGGGGCTTCTTATGGTGGGTAGACTCACTAAATTTTTTGCAATTCTTGTCAAGTATACTGCTTCCATATTGGCTGATATATTTTTCAAAGAAGTGTTTAAACTTCATGGGCTACTTAGGAACATTGTAAGTGACTGGGACAACATGTTTATGAGTTTATTTTTGCAAGAACTTTTCCATTTGATGGGCATGGAATTGTCTCCCAGCATTAGCTACCACCCACAAATCGAAGGGCAAATTAAAATATGTAATGTCCCCAAATTGGACAATTTTTCGAATTCTGGATTTTATTGGAAACTTTAGCAAAAAATGTAAAATTCTGATTTTTACAATAACAAATCCTAGCTGATTTAATATACCAAAAATAACATAAAATATGCTAATATCAATGCATTACTAAGGCAACCCAAACATGCAAAATAGCCCTTCAAAGGGTGAAGTGGAGCTTCAAACCCTAGGCTCCTCCCTTGTGTTGTACTTGCTCCAAATTGGCATAAAATTTTATTCAAATATTCTCTAAATATTATAGAAAAATACAATCAATGTTGGGGTCCACTTGACCTTTCACAATATATCAAAAATAATGAATTAATTCAGAAATATTCATATAAAATTCAGAATCAGGTTTGGGCATGAGAAGGCCCTCAAATCCTACTAAACACCTCCAATCCAAATTGCCAAATGCTATAAAAATATACAAAATATTACAGAATATTCTAGGGCAAGAAATGGTCCTCAAACAATGTCAAAGCCCTTCCAAACCAAATTGCCCAAGTGCAGAAATAATACAATAAAATCAGAATACTATCTAGGGCAAAAAATCACTCCAAAGCATGTGCAAATCACTCTCTAACCAAGTCGCCAACCTTTCACAAGCAAGACGCTTCACTTGGGAACCTCCATTTTTATCTTTTTTTGAAATTGAAGAACAATGACAGCTCTTAGATGAAGTTTCCCCACGGAAGAAAGAGGGTTTGTGTCCTCAATCTCTTTGCTTGAAGGTTTTTGTCTTCAAAGCAATAGCTCAAGCATTTTCGTGCTCAAAGACCAAGATTTGAATATCAAAACATCGCATCCCTTCAATTGATTCTTCACCTTCTTTTTATAAACCTCCCCAATGGCGGCGCCCAAATTGGAGGGAAGGATCTAATTCAAATCTAAAAAAAAGAGTAACTCTTATAATTTCCACTTAGGTCCTTGGGCTCCCTGACCCTCAAAAGAACACAACTTGAGTGGAAATTAGAGCATTAAAGTGCTTTTTACAATCAATCTTAGAAACCAAAGTGTTTCCGTTTCTTTTTCTCTTTTCCCTTAGCCCTTGGGAAACAAGTGAGTCTAAGGGTCTTCAATCGCTTCATGTCCAAAAGAGGGACATGACAATATGCCCCACCCAAAATTGCTTGTCCTCAAGCAATCGTAGTAACCAAAGGGCTGTTCCCACCATGGGCCTCATGCAAAACTCGATCCGTGGTCCTTCCCAATGAATAAAACCCTCATGACGAAGCCTTCTACTGCTGTAGATGAAGATTCTTTGCTTTTTCTGCAAGTTGGAAATGAAAAAACAATAACTCCTAGTCTTCTTTCTTTGTTCCCTTGCAGCATCAGACCTCGGATGTATCAAAAAGATGATGGAAAAATAATATGCCTCTGAAATTGCAGTATGGCAATGGCTAGAAAAGGATATTCCATCAAGGTGGTCTTCGAAAATTTGGACGTTGATTGCCTCTAAATCTGCTCTCGCATATGACACAAACACATTCGTCTAAAAAAGAGTCCTCTTCTTCCTTTCCACTTGTGAAGTGGTTGAAAACAAAGGTGGGATTACCCTTGAGAGCATGTGAGAGATGTCAATGCTGGCCCCACTCTCCATAGTGACTTTAGCACTCAGAAATTCCTCAATCTGAGGGGTTGGTAGTTTCCTCAATCTTGTCCTTTCATGCTTCTCATGGGCTTAAAACTTCCTCAACATGCAAACCTTGGCCCCCATGCCCTTACGCCTTTTTACTTTGGAGAGAAAAACTTCACAAAGAGATCTTTACTTGATGATTAGAGGACTGTATTTACACTTTACATCCTTACAGAAGTTCCAAAATGTCAACCTATCCATTGCCAAATTGCATTTAGATGGACTTTTGACACATAGATCTCCAATGGATATCATCATGCACTCATAAGGTGTGTTAGATAAAGGATCTTGGCTAGAGATCAAAACCTTACTGCCCCATTGGAAAAGGTTTATTTCATCCTTAGTCAATGAGTGCATGTTACCTTGGCAAGCATCCATCAACTCCCTATACCCTCTTATGTGCCATGACAAACCTTTCCCAATTTGCAAAAAAAAAAAAGGCAAATTTGAAATATATTTAAAGCATACCTTGAGAGGAGATATCATGGAGATGCAAGCAATCTTGCATTGGTACCTTCATGTGTGCCTCACGTCTTCCCCTTTGCTCCCCCTTGTCAACCTCATCAATCATATAAAGAATGCATTTAGAGCTTAACAAGGATCCATACTTACAATTTAGAGAGAATCTTACCATACTTGTACCAACCAATTTCTTGTCATGAAAGGAGTGCCTCATTTCATATGCATTTCCAGAACTTATCATGGGCTGTAGCATGCAAAAAATATTATAATTTTTGTCCTTAGTAGGCAGCGGTACTGGCCTCACCTATTCAAAATTTATCGAGAAGAAAAAACCAGACATTGCACGTGTTTCCAGAATTTATTGGGAGCTATATTGTACCTTTTTCCCCTGATTTTTCCGTGTATGACATCTTCAGATTTTGCAAAAACAATTCAGAATTTTCAGCGTGTAAATTTGGCCTACCTCTTATTGAAATTTCAGACCTTCCTCTCTTATCTACAAACTGTTTTTCTGCCTCCTTGAACTCTTGACTCAAATCATTATTTCCAACATATATTGGGTTCAGTAAACGAGGAAACAAGTGGTACTTTTCATACCTTGAGGGATGGTCATTCACCATTTCGTTGACCTCTTTGGAAGGACAACATTTCCCCATCTTTGATTCCTTTACCAAATCATATGAATGACCAAATTTCATAAGTGAAGGTGGCTTCTCCAAATCAGAAAAAACATTTTTTCTTGCTGCCCCTACTTATTTTTTCTCATGGAAGACCCCTTCCATTGCTTTTGAGGGCACCTCCAAAGTTGCCTTATCAATCAAACCATGCAAGATTACTTTTTTCCCATTCCTTTCAAATTTAAGCTCCATGGTTTGGTAATTTTGTGTGTACTCTCCAAGTGAGTGCAACCATTGGATGCCTAGAACAAGATTGGTTTCTCAAATACCAACCACATAAAAATCATCCTTTGTGGAGTGTGTCTCCAACATGATGCTAAGCTTAGTGACCTTAGTGGTGCAAGTGATGGTGAAACCATTCACCACAGTCACACGGAAACCCTTGAATTCAATGGGTTGAAGCCCACATGCAACAATCAAATTGTTAACAATGAAGTTGTGGGTGGCCCCACTATCATTGAGAATTGTAACATCCATACCATTCAATTTTTACTTCACACGAAAGGGGTAGTATCTAGGAGTCTCTGATAGTGAAGCAAAGGTGCCTCTCAATGTCCTCTCCTCGAAGGATCTCCAAATGCCCTTTCTCATAGGTGGCTGCCTCTTCCTCTTCTTTTTCATCTGAATGCACCTCAATGTCGTGCACTTGTCTCTTCCCATGACAATGATGACCCAGTGTCCAAGGGTCTCTACAATCAAAACAAAGCTTCTTCCTTCTTAGCTCATTTCTTGTTTCATTGCTCCATCTTGGTAGCTCTCTTTGCTGCCACAAACCTTGTTGCTTTGGCTTGCTAAATTGCCCCAAAGGAGCTGGTTTTTGTGGCCCAAAAGTGCTGCCCCCATTTACTATCTCTTGGATGTCCAAAAGATCCAAAAGAGTTAGTTTTTTGTGAAACAAAGGGCAAAATTTTACCTTGGGGTGTTGAAGACTTAAGATTAAGGGCCTTTTGAATAGCTCTTTGAAGAGGTGGGTCAAAAGCCTTGACCAAACCCCTAATGGAATCAACAAAACCCTTTATTAATAAAACCACCAATCTTCTTTTCGAAACATCCATTACCATGATTGAAAGCCTTTGAAATTCAGTCACATACTCCTCTACTGTACCCTTTTGTCTCAATTGAGCCAACTCTCTAAAGTGTAATTCCAGATCAATTCTATCAAACCTCTCAATGATCATTTTATTGAATTTTTCATAGGATTGAATAAGTTGATGTCTTTAAGTGATCAACCCATGATACCACCATTCACGGGCAGCCCCTTTTAAATGCAAAGAAGCAAAGTGAATAGCCTCATTTTCCATCATAGGCCTAAGTGAAAAGTAGGTGTCTACCTTTTGAATCCAAACCCTAGCTGAGCTCTTGGGCGAACCATCACAATTGGAAGGTTAAATCTTTCCCAAGGCATGATGAAGTCCTCTTTGTCTACCCTTGTGCCTTTGGCCAGCCCTATTGCCACCAAGTTGCCCATGCTTCCATGATGTGAAAACTGAAAATCCATTTGATCTCTGAAAGGAGTTGGATAAGTCATGTACTCATCATAGTCCTTCAATAAACTATCTCTCAATGTGGGTGTAATGTCCCCAAATGAGACAATTATGACAAATTTGGGGTTTTCCAACAAACTCTAATGCAAAACTGAAAATAATATGAATGCTGTCCTAAAAACCAGCAAATCCTAGCAACAATAGATGTTCAAATTCCAAGTAATAACACTCTACAATAATCCTAATAATTTTGAATATGCAACTACAATAAAGTACCTCATTTTGTGGCAAGATGGAATGCCGATGTAGCTGGAATTTTCTTGCAATAATTTCGATTTTTAAGATCTTGTTACAACTGCGTTTTTCTTCAAATTAGCCTTGAAACCCTTACATAAACTCATAATAAATATTCCAAAAAATTCTACAATTTATTAAAGCTTTCAAAGAACAAATTAGGGCTGTCAATACTCAATTTAGCCCCTCCAAACAAGTCGTCACACTTATAAAAATAGGAGGAACAAATTTAAAATTCAAACCCTTGTTTTATCCCTTCCACAAGGTCTCCAAGTTCCCCAAATCAAATCGCCTCACTTGAAAAAATATTAAAATAATTACCTGAATATAAACTAAATTATTTTCCTTCAATATTAAAGCCCAAAAGGACTCTAATAACCTACCCAAGTGAATTGCTCCACTAGGGAAAATTCTGCAATAATTTTCTAAATTAATTCCCTTATTTCCAGCCCTCAATAATTAATTATCCACTTTAATCAACTGAAACTTTAAAAATTCGTATTTTCTGAAATATTGAGAATTTCAATGCAAATGTTAGCTCAAAATGATCACAAAAATAGCAGCTTTCAAACAAAATTGGAATCAAAATTTTCACTCCATGGAAAGTCCCTCAAAAGTAGTTCTGAAGTTACAAAAACCTTAGTTACAACCCTAGATTCTTCCAAAATCAACAAAAGTCTGCAAATCATGAATTTCTAGCTCTCCGAAGGGTTTGCAATAATCTCTTGATGAAGGTGGTGTCCAAAAACACTTTTGTAGGTCCACTTGCATATAACTATGCAAAATTGAAATGCAATTACAGTCTTTGAATAGCGCTGTCCTATATGGAAGAAAGGAGGTTTTCGTTTCCAAACTCCTTGGTGCACTTAAAGGTTTTCGTCCTCAAGTCATTTGTTCAAGCTTGAAATACTTGCACAAGAATTTCAATATCCAAAAATGCATAATCTTCGAATGAAAATCTCAGCTTCTTTTTATATCCAAGCCTCAAGTGGCACCCAAAATAGGAGGAAAACTCTCTTTTTAAAATATTAAAAGAACCTTTGTATAATTTCACCTTAGGTCTTAAGTACCCATGACTCTTAAAAGGCACCAGCTTAAGTAAAAATTAGATTATTATTACTTTATTTAAGTATTTAAAAATATTTTTTAATTTAGTAATAATATTATTTTAATTTCAAAATGGGGACATTATAGTGGGTTGCTCTTCCCTTTTCGGAATGGTCACTTCTTGTAGAAAAGTAGGCTGGTTAGGCCTATGTGTGGCCCCTCCATTCCCTTTACGGTGCTGATCCGTGAGGTTGTGACTCCCAGAAGCACTGCCATCCCCATTGGATGATTTGTCACCCCTCATTTCCTTCATAATGCGGACAAATTTCGGCTTCATAGCTATCATTTGTTTTTGAGCTTGTGTGTACTTGTCAAAGCTTTGTTCCTCTCTATTTTCAGCCTCATCCCTTGGCTGATCCAAGTGAGACATCGTTTCTGTTTGTTGATTTTCTTCAACTTTTTTCTTGCTTCTAAGGTAATACCTTAGTTCTTTGTCTGTGTCACCCTCTTGCAGGAATCATTTTGGAAACCCACGACTAGCCAAGATATGGCTCTGATACCACTGTAATGTTTTTGAGTTGGACAATTTTTCAAATTCTGGATTTTATTAGAAACCCTAGTCAAAAATGTGAAATTTTGATTTTTACAACAACAAACACTAGCTAATTTAATGTACTAAAAATAACATAAAATATGCTAATACCAATGCAGACTTAGGCATCCTAAACATGCCATAAAAGCCCTTCAAAGGGTGAAATGGAGCTTCAAACCATAGATTATATATTCGGTGATTACTCGCCGACCAAAATCCCAAACGAGTATTCGTTGATCGAAATCGCGCAAACTCGTCACCCTTGCCAATACTTGACCCTCGACGAGTATTGGCACAGTACTCGCCGAGTACTTGTGAGTAATCGTGAGTACTCGACGAGTACTGTGCCAGTACTTGCCGAGTGTCGAGTACCCAGTCAAAACATGTCCAAAACACGACAGAACCTTTCAAAAGCATCCAAAACACTAAAAAAACGTGGGGAAAACACATAAATTTGTCTTTCTATAACATGGATAATATGGATTTGTTCATACTTCAACAACCTTTGCAAATTTCTAGTATTTCTATAAAATTAAAGTTTTTTTAATAAATTTGAGTATTTTTTTTTTGGTCGAATAATGGCGAGTGGTTGTTGAATAATCGCCGAGTAAACTTTTAGGGAGCTGGGCGAGTACTCTCCGAGTACGAGTATGCGAACTATGCTTCAAACCCTAGGTGTCCCCCTTAGAAAAATTATCAAATTTATTCCTTACTGTTATGAAATGTTTTAAAATGTTGTACTTGCTCCAAATTGGCATAAAATGTTATTCAAATATTCTCTAAATATTATAGAATGATATAATCAATGTTGGGATCTAATTGACCTTTCACAATATATCAGACATTAGGAATTAATTCATAATTATTCCTATAAAATTCAGAATCAGGTTTAGGCATGAGAAGGCCCTCAAACCCTACCAAACATCCTCCAATCCAAATCGCCCAATGCTGGAAAAATATTATAGGATATTCTAGGTCAAGAAATGGCCCTCAGACAATGTCAAAGCCCTTCCAAACCAAATCGTCCAAGTGCAAAAATAATACAATAAAATCCAAATAATGTCTAGGGCACAAAATTATCCCAAACCATGTGCAAATCACCATCCAACCAAGTCGCCGACCTTCACAAGCAAGTCACCCCACTTGGGAACCCCTATTTTTATCTTTTTCTGAAATTGAACAATGACAACTCCTAGATGAAGTTGCCTCACAGAAGAAAGAGGGTTTGCATCCTCAATCTCTTTGCTTGAAGGTTTTCATCTTCAAAGCAATGGTTTAAGCGTTTTCGTGCTCAAAGATCAAGATTTGAATATCAAAACATTGCATTCCTTCAATTGATCATTCACTTTCTTTTTATGCATCTCCCTAAGGGTGGCGCCCAAATTGGAGAGAAGGATCTAATTCAAATATAGAAACAAGAGTAACTCTTATAATTTTCAGTTAAAGTCCTTGGGTTCTTATGACCCTCAAAAGAACACAACTTAAGTGAAAATTAGAAAAATAAAGTGATTTTTACAATTAGTCTTAGAAACCAAAGTGTTTCCCTTTCTTTTCCTCGTTTCCCTAAGCCCTTGCGAAACAAGTGAGGCCAAGGGTCTTCAATCGCTTCATGTCCATAAGGGGGACATGACAAAATAGTGAATAAATGGGTGGACGAATACCTATGAAACTATGTTTTACGGCAGCAAACAACGTGGATTAAATGGTTGTACATGGTTGAGTCTCGCTACAATACATCATACCACATGTCTATAGGTATGTCGCCTTTCAAGGCCTTGTATGGACATGATGCATTTTACTTTGTAGACTTAATTTTGACAGATAGCAGAGTGCCAGGAGCTATGGATTTGGTACAATAGCCTTGAAACATTTCGGGTGCTAAAAAAGAACCTTCACTATACTCAAAACTAACAAAAATTGTATGCAGACAAGCATCGGATAGAAAGGACATTTGAGGTGGGTGACATGGTATTTTTGAGGTTGCAGCCCTATAGACAATCTTCCATCAAGCATAGTGGGGCAGAAAAGCTTAAACCCCGATTCTATGGTCATTACAAAGTTCTAAGAAAGCTTGGAGAAGTTGCATATGAGCTAGAGCTGCTCAAACATAGTCGTATCCATAATGTGTTTCATGTTTTGTGCCTCAAAAAGGCACTAGGGTAGCACATCACTCCTTTGGTTGATTTACCGCCACTAGATGATGAGGGCAAGCTGATTTTGGTCCCGGATTCTATCATAGAGGATCGGGAAAGGAAGCTAAGGAACCGAAGGATCATGGAATATTTGGTTCATTGGAAAGACTTGCCTCTTAAGGATGCTACTTGGGAATGGGCAACTATTCTGCAGCATCCGAACTTGCAATTGTTTGAGGACAAACAATTTCGACAAGGACTATAATGTCCCTTCTTAAGATTGGAGCAGTTGAAGACCCTTAGCCTATTTTCTTGTTGTTTCCCATAGGCTAAAGGAAGGAAAAATCAAGGGAAACATTGGTTCTCTATTCAAGTTGTCAAAAGTGCTTTATTGGCAACCTTTTTCTAATTTTGACTTAAGGAGGGGACTTTTTGGTCATGGGCAAATTAGCCCTTAAGTGAAATTATAAGGAAATTGCTTTTTGAATGTTTAAATTTCCTCTTCAAGTGGAGTGCTCCCCTTTTGGGAAGGTCTTTTGAAGGGAAATGATATAAAAGGAAAAAATGAGGTTCATTTTGAAACTCGTGTCATTTTGATCAATAAAAATTCAAAGATTGGGTAGATTGCTTATGCTTTCAGCCCTAGAGGACGAAAATCCTCTTTGGTATTCGGATATTGGGGACAAAACCCTTCAATGTTCAGCAGGTGACTTCATTCAGAGGTTATGTTTGAGCAGGAATTGATATGTTTTAGGTCTAGGGCATCTTTCCAAGTGGAGCACAACAGTTAGGCAACTTGTTGAGGTGGTGCATAGCTGTAATCTGCCCTTGCAAAGGCAGCGACTCAGTTGGGAGACTGCAGTTTTTGGGGTAGTTTGAGATTGATTTTGGTCTTTGATCATTGACTTATTTAGTTGGTACTTTTATAATAGTTTCTAACTATATATGTGGTTCAAAAATTCAGATCTTGAGGTATTTTGTATGGCTGTATTTCTCTTAATTTTTGCAAGGGTTTGTGGCGACTAGATATTGAATTTTGATGTAAAATAAGTGTTAAAAAATTCTGAAATTTTCTGTGGTTAGGGTTTGATAAAAAAATCAGAATTTGCATTTTTATTTCAAGGGTTTGTAGTGATTTCCAGAATTGGTAAATTCTGTCCTAAGTGAGACATTACATGTTGTCAGGCCAAATATTGTTGAAGGTGGACCGCCATATACTCTGCAATTTTAACTTCTTGTAGCCACAAGATATCCAAACTATCGAACATTTAACAATTTACCCAAACTGTATGCTTGCATGTTGGATTAGTTAGGCTTCTCACATTCCATGCGGAAACATTCATGAGTTACTGTCTGAATTCCTTTTGCCCTACTCAATTCTTGTTAGGGCTGGAAAGCTATTTTCCAAAAACTACCTCTGATTCTTGTGCCAATATTTTAAAAAAAAAGTGCAATTATGACATGATGCACATGCATTTTTCCATGTACACATGTTCTAAGGGTTTAAACCCTTTTAAAGGGTAAAATGATCTATGGATAACGGATATGTTAATTATCCTCCAGGTACACTATAAGAAAAGAAGACTTTAATGGTTATGAAATAAATAGAAAAATATTTGTGAAAGTATTAAGTGGAAGATAATAAATTTACTGTTTTTAGTGGAACACATGTTTCATTGGAGGAAAAAGGGATAATCATGTGGAGAACGTGTCTTTAAAGCTTTATTGAATATAACAACATTTCTAAGAGCAATATTCAATTTTTTTAACTTATTAATTATATTGTTTTTGTTTCAAATTTACCCGTTAATTATATTGTTTTTGTTTCAACTTTTCTCCCTTTTTTAAACTAGCTAGTTACCTCTGTAGTATTATTGCATGATAAATTTGTAATTTCTAAAAATGTTGCTAGAGTTTGTTGGCAGCACATAGCTTAGTATTTGTCACAAAATCCAATCTTCTTTGGGGACTACAACCATATATGTCAAGACATTATAATAAAAAATTTAATCCCCAAGTACTAATTAGATTGATTCTAGTGAAATCTCAATTTATCCCTCGTATGGTAAGTAGAGAGAACATCTTGACCACAAATGCTAGAGATAAAACTAATGAAGATTCAAGAATATTAATCATCTTGCTTTCTGTAAAAGTCTTAGAATATGAACCTGTTAAGGAGATAAGCAACAAAAAAGACGAAAAGTGAAATGGTAATCCCCCCTTAAGGATTTGTGAGATTGAACTTTGATCAAAATGGAATTTTCCTTGGAGCAGCATCCCACTTCACCCCCCATGGTACAAATAATGAAGTTGATGCTATGGCTCTCCTAGGTCTCAAACTAGCCGTTGGAAAAGGTGATCAATCTCCCGTGGTGGAAGGTAACTCGATGCAATAAAGAAGGGGATAACTCCTGATTGGAAACTGGACAACATCCTTGAGGATGTAAGAGATTTGATCCCACTCTTTGTTGAAGCTAGATTGCGACACTTTTAGAGAGATCAACACACTTGTGGACCTCCTCGCAAATGTTGGGATGGCGTAGGCCCCACTTTTGGCAATCTTTAGCATCACCCCAAAAGAACAAGGACATTTACCCAATCTCGTCGTTAAATATTTCTTGCAATCTGAGATAGATGCATGGAGACAAATGCCCATGCCTAGGTGGGCCTTGGTTAGCTTTGTTCCTCATATAAAAAATACCTTTCAGATACCTTAAGACCTCCAAAATTGCATATTGAAAGGACTTTAGATCGTGTTAGTACTGTTGTAATGAGCAGCTATCAAAGATTTGAAGGTGGTACTTGATAAGTATTAAAGGAGCTTATACAAGATTTAACTCATGCGATCCACAATAGAGAGCCAAACACAGAGATAGTTTAATCACATAATAATATTTTCTTCTATTGTAATTCTCCTTTGAACATCAATACAAATATATAAGATATGTATATCCTATATTTGGGGATATTCATATCCCTACAAAATTTCACTAAACAACCTCCAAACAATATAAAGCTATATACGTAATATATTATTAAGCTAAAAATATATACGTTTAACTAATGACTATTAACAAACTAATCTTACTGGTAACAAGCCTACTAGTAAATATAATTTATTTCACGGTAAATACTATGTGACTACTAGTAAATTCTAACATTCACCCCCCTAATGTGAACATGGTACAACATAACCTATTCTTTGAACTGTAATGTGCCTCTTGCCTCATAACCTTGATATAAAAGAAAGGCATTCCTCTTCAATCCTTCCATGGTTTTCAACAGGGTTACCACAAACCTGGACACTCATGTTATGGTGGTTTTTGGATCTCCACAAACCGTGTCAAGATCTATGAGTAATACAGTAAATGTTGTACAACATTCCACAATGCTTACTCTAAAGTGATTACATAAGAATTTTACTCATAGGCTGCACATTTATTCAAAATATACCAACATATAAAAAAAGAAATGCACACCATACAACTGGAAAATAAAACGCCACCAAAGCAAATCTGCGACCCTGTTGTTAGTGACTTGACGAGAGGCGTAAAATGCCTCCTACCGCCATTGCCTCCAACCTCCAACAGGGGAAGCTGCTTACTCAACCAATGTGTCGATGAAGATCAACCTTTGCATGTCATTTTTGATGACAAGAGGCCCCCACACATAACTGACGCTTTTGACTTGGGACGTCGGGTTCACCCGATAATGTGTCCTTTACAATTTTGAAATTTAACATTGACTTAGACACTTTTGAGTTTTTGACAATATAACAAAGAATACAAAAAAAATTTGACTAGGCAATGACACTAATAAAATATTGAAAATACTAGGCTTCATGCTAAAGACCTAAATTGACAAAATGGCAAACATTGTAATATCCCCAAGAAGGAGATCGCTGAATTCAAGGAGAGGCACTGCCATTTCATGTGAAGAAATCATTGCCAAGGAGCAGCGCTGCCATTTAATACAACAGTCATTAAATGGATATGAATGGAAATGTCAAATGGAATTGAACAAAAGTGTCAAACGGAATTGTTGCTAGAAGTGAACGAAAATGTCGACGAAATTGTTAACGGAAATGTCAACGGTCACATCGTTTGGTGAAGAGGTGCCTCTTGGATGGGACGCCTCCTTTGTGAGAAGTTTTCAAAGGCTATATAAGGGAGAAGAGATGTGGACGTATTACAAGCATCCAATTATGAATTCAATCATCTAACTCGTATAAGCGTCATGCTATACAATCACTCTCGAGGACGAAAACCCTTGTGATTATAATAGCCCAAGGATAAAATCCCTTGTGATTATAACAACCCAAGGACAAAACCCCTTGTGGACTTATATTTAATTTATTATTTTAAATGCAATATTCATATTTATAAAAAAAATAAGTTTTTCGAGAAAACCAAATTAATGTAAAATATTCCGATTTGGAATATTACGAACACCTAATTAAATGACTCATTTAACAACCTAATAAATATCGCTTTCCGCTATTATTGACAATATAAAATAAAATTTTAACATTAAATTAAAATGACTTGACATAACTGTTGTCAACCTGGAGTTGCACCCTGAAACGAAGACGTGCTGAAATGGCTAATCCTCTCTCCAATTGAAACAATGGGATCTTTGTACGAGGGTGGGTGCCTCAATGGTGAGAAGAACCTCCAGAGAGTGCCCTGTAAGATGTATCAATGCAGATCTCTACTCTGTGCTATGGACTACCATGGAAAAGAGAGAGAAACTTGAAAGGGTAATCCTACCTAATGCTGGTGATACACTAGAATGTTGATCCACTCTACGTGGAACCTTGAACACTGAATCAAACAAGGGAAAATGAAGACCTTTGATTTCAATTGATCACTGTGCATAAGTATTTCATGAGAAGGTTGCATCCAATGACAAAAACGTGAGGGAAAATGATGGAGAGAGGTCTGATACAAGACACTTTGCAGCGACCTAACATCTACTTACAGAGCAAGCAAAAGACATAAAACACTGAACATGATCTGCATAACATGATGAGCTAGCAACTAGGTATGAATCAAAATTTTAGAAGGGAGAGAAATCTACCACGTATGCAAATTGCTGAATGAATGTACACTATGCACTTGAAATCTGAAAGTACAGTCCTATTGATTGAAGAGGTTACACAACTCACCAATGACAGAGTCTAGTCTTACCAAGAGAGGGATAGATTTTACAAGGCTGAAAAGCCATTAATATAGAAAATTACAAAAAGCCAAGAGATTGGCGTTGGAAATAGGAGAGGAAGTTAACTCTTCATTAGCCCAAGTCCAAATTGCATTGCATGAGTCTTCCAAATTTGTCTTTCCTTGGCTTATACCTCGTTCTCTTGCATGAAGAATCTTTGGCGTTGAAAAAGAAGAAGACAAGCTTTGAATGCATGACATCTACGAATATATGTCTTGACTTGAAAACTAGTCAACTCCAAAACAAGAGTAGTCAAATTCACTTGAACTACTGGAACGTTTGAAAGTCTCACCTTTGCATGAAATCAATGCTAATACCAAATTAAGAATTGTGTTTGAATCGTTGGAATGTTTCGAGCTTTGAGACAAACGAGAGTGCGTGCATGGAATTTATGGATGTTTGAAACGTTCAACGCTTTGTCCGTTCGTCACGCAAGACAACTCTATTTTTAGAACTGAAGCATGCTTGTTTCCTTAAATGCATTCACTTCGTTGGGGTCACACATGTTAGTCTGTGCATGATCTTTGTTCATCCTGCCTTTGTCTTTTTTCTGCGTTTGTTTTATTCGTTGTTCATGCTTATGTCCATGTTCAGTTCTACTTCAGTCTTTGCTCATGCCTCTATTTTTGCGTGTCTTACTTCTTGTTCAGTTCTGGTTCAATCCTGTTTGCATTTTCTCTGACTTCCCTGTGTTCTGCTTTAATTCGGGAATCATGCTTTATTTTAGCTTTCATCCTTCGAATAAATTGTCCGAAGGACTCTCTGTCTCTTCTCTTTCTTGGGCTTGGCATTTCCTTTTCTCTTTTTGGCTTTGGCTTAGGCTTACGCCCTTGTTTTTTCTATCGGGCTTTTGTCCTCCCGAATTCCTTCAGACAAAAAGTCCGAATGAATTCGTTTCCTTGCCAATTTCCCTGAATTTATTCTTTTAGGCTCTTATGTCTTGCCCTTTGGTTTTCTTTGGGCTTTTGTTGACTTCATATTCCTGCGGATTCCCTGTTTGAAAATTATTTCAAAGGATTTTTCTAAATTTTCTCGTTTCCTTCTTTACCTTTGCTTTTTTTTTAAATTTCTATCGAGCTTTTTTCCCGGGTATATCCTCCGTCGGACCTTTTCCTTGTTCTTTTCCGTTTGAAGTGCCCCTTACTTTTATGAAGGTGCCCTCCGCAAGGGCTTTTGCTTCCCAAAATTGCCCTTTGGGATTTTTGATTTGGTCTTGTTAGTTGCCTGGGTGCCTTTCGCAAGGGCAAGGTTCTTCCAAAAGTGCCTTTCGAAACTTTTGAAAGGGTCTTGACACCGACCAAGTGCCCTCCGCAAGGGCTTTTTTGCCTTCAAAAGTGCCATTTGAAAGAATTGTAGGGCACCCGGGCTTTTTGAAACTGTCCTTTAGAACTTTTGTTTTGACTTGAAAACCATAAAGTGAACCAACTTGAAGGGTTACATACCCTTTGGGACTTTTGAATTGGACCTTCCCGAAGGGCAGGTGCCCTTCGGGTCTTCTCAACTGTGCTTTTCCCTTTTTCTTTCGGACACAAAGTCCGAAGAAAATAAGCTTTGAACGACTGCCACTTGGTCATTTCTTCGGACTTTTACATAGTCCTTTGAGAGCTCTTTCTCTTGGACAAAATGTCTGAAGAAATAGTCCACCTTTTATAGCCCGAAAAAATCCTTGGGAAGGCAAAATAAATAAACTTACAGCTTGTAGGTCTTGGCTGTATTTGTACATTTGGCTATAATTAAGAAAGCTCCTTGGAAACCTCAGAATGACTAAAAGTCACTTGGCTGTAGATGGCCACTTGGGTGGCTGTAAATGCTCATTTAAGGAACCCCAAAACTGATTCACAAGACAAACTTGGCACCATAGCAAAGGTCCGAATGGTAGGGGTGACAATTTGCCTTGTGGGGGCAAAATTGTCAACATTAACTATATAACTTGAGATTTAATATTAAACCTATTAAAATTTAATAAATCGTAGACTTATAATAGACTTTAAAATTGATTTGAAATACCTAATATTATGGACAATACCACTAATGAAAACCGTTTGAAAGTATGTGTTGATTTTGCAATGGTAGGCGTCACAACTTAGCTCGCTATAAACACTGTCAGACTCAGAGTTGAGAGCTGGAAATAGATTGAGGGAATGAATACCAGTGTTTAGTGATGGATGTTGTTGATGAGAAGAATGGTAGATCACAGATGTGCATGTATGGCTGCTTGTTAGAGCCATCAGGAGTGATGAATGCAAGCTGGACTGTGCACTGTTCAAAGTCACAGATGATCAAGGCAAGACAATGTTGAGAGATGCGTTGCAATAGATCTGCAGGATTCACATAGGTCTGATGTGATTTGGCACTAAAAGGATAATATTTCTTCCCTCTTCCAAGCGTAGGGTCTGGTAATAAATACACAATAGATTCAACAAAACGTTGTCACAGCTGTAATGCAAAACGTCTCACAAGATAATTGATATGAAAGGCAAGATCAAGATGCACCATATTCCCCAATGCTACTAGGCTTATTGAACTTGATCCTTGTAGGGTACAGGGAATGCCTGCGTTTATTGTATATGTAATGTCAAATCTGATGCATGCATGGCAATGCTTCGATGCATGATAGGCTGCACAAAATTGCATACGGAGGTTCGAGAAAGGACAAAGATGCTTATGACAATCTATGCATACAGATTGCTTGGTATGGCAGAATCACACAACTTCAAAGTAACCTCAAATTCTACGAAACACTGTTTTTTTTTCAATAATATTAATTGCCATCAATTGGGGCAATGAGAGAATTAAGTCTGCCCCTTTTACCACTCACAAACTCATTTTTCACAGTAGCTCTGAAGGATGCCTACTTTGATACTACTGATAGGTATTAGAGGAGATTATACAAGAGTTAACTCATGCGATCCACAATAGAGAGCCGAACACAGAGATAGTTTAATCACACACTATAATATTTTCTGCTATTGTAATTCTCCTTTGAACATCAATACAAATATATAGGATGTGTGTCCTATAATTGGGGATATTCATATGCCTACAAAATCTCACTAAACAACCTGCGAACATTATAAAGCTATATATGTAATATATTGTTAAGCTAATAATATCTACATTTAACTAATGACAATTAACAAACTAATCTTACTGATAACAAAACTTCCAGTAAATATAATTTACTTGATGGTAAATACCATGTGAATATTAGTAAATTCCTGCGTTATTGGATATGCCCCCTCCAAGGCCTGAGAGCGTGGGAGATATGATGGGTACGGGAGCATGGGAGGAGTGCTGGGAGACACCCGGGGAACATGCATGGACTGCGGACCTGGTGTATCCACAGCTCCCTGGGTGTATCCCTGCGCTCCCGGGCACAAAATTTAATGCCTAAAAAAAGTCAAACATGGACTTCAAAATACAATTAAAAACAAAATAAAAGTGGATTCCCAACCCTAAAAGCAACATTCATACCCATTTTATAACAAGATAACAACACATTTCTCTTTCATTGCATTTTTCACTCTCATTGCACATTTGTTCACTCTTGTTAATTTTTTCAGTTGCATAAGCTTGAAGCTCCTTCCTTGTGCTAAACCTACACCATTGCCTCAACCTATTTGGTGCCAAGGAGCTTGAGGAGCTTGCAAGTAAGAGGATTTGCTGATTTAAGGTAAGTTTTTTAGATTTGTGTGTGTGTGTGTGTTTTTTTTTTTTGGTTTGTTTGTAACTAGTTTTAATTTTAATTTATTTTGTTATCCTTTTAAATTTTAACCGTTATTTCCAAAAATACCAAATGCAATGATTATGTTTTTAATTTTAATAGCAATTGTTTTATTTTTTATTTTTTACCATTGAATTTTAATAGCAATTTTTTATTTTTCTCCATGGGCTATAAGGATTTGTCAAAATTTAGAATGTCTCAAGGTGCAAGTGCTAATTCGGTGGGGCAAGGGATAACCCCCAAATTTGATCCACAAATGCCCCTTTGGAACTATGTGACAGTATTAGAACAGATGCCTGGTGGAGGGTGTTTTCGTTGGCTTTGCTCAAAGTGTAACTATAAATACAAGAGCTCGTATAGTCGAGTGAAAGCTCATTTGTGTACAATTTTTGGCACTGGAATCAGATTTTGTGGTGGGCCAAGCATAAATGAAAGGCCGAGAAAGGGCTTGTCACAGGCAAAGATCCTTGCATACATCAAAGAGTAAGAAGAGGCAGATGCCATTGTAGGGCAAAGATTGAAGCCTCCTTTGAGAAAGAAAGGATCACTACTTGTTGATCCATCTCGTGCTAATGTGGTGACCCCATCACACCCCTTTCTTGCTACACCCATTGCGGCCGAAGAGGAAGATGATTCATCTCTTGGTCGTGAGAGAACAAAAGATGCAGGCCCATTGGATAGGGCATTCCATAATGAATCCAGAGACATAACGGAGCAGAGCATCGTGCATTGTCTTTACGCATATGGGTTGTCATTTAATGTTGTCAGATCATCATACTGGCAGTATATGGTGAGATCTATTAACGCTACCCTTAAAGGGTTTGTCAACCCAGGGTATGAAAAGATGCACACCTTATTGACAAAAGAAAGAAAACACATTGAAGATGTGTTGAAACCCATAAGGGATTCATGGATTGAACATGGGTGTCCATTTTCGATGGATGGAAAGATACGACAAATAGGCCATTGATCAATGTGATTGCAGTGAGCCGTAAAGGGGCAATGCTTTTGAAGGCATTTGATTTTGAGGGGCAAGTGAGGATGCACGATTCATTGCTGACATCTTGCTATAGTCCATTGAGGCAGTGGGGCCTCAAAACGTTGTCCAAGTTGTAACGACAATGTTAAAAATTGCAAAGTTGCACGCATGTTGGTTGAGGCAAGGTATGGGCATATATTTTGGACACCTTGTGCCGTTCATTCCCTCAACCTTATGTTGCAAAAATTGGGGACAAAAATTGACTGGATCAAACAAGTCTATAAAGAGGCGAGCGAGATTCAAATGTTCGTAACCAACCATCACATGTCCCAAGGCATTTCCAGGGCCTTCTCAAAATTGTAGTTGTTGAAGGTAACTTTTAATTTCAAAATTAATTTAATTTTATAAGTTTGTAATTTGTAATGTTTTTATTTTTGAAGTTTTTTTAAAGTTTATTTGTCTTAATTTTGTATTAGGTTGTTGAAACTCGATTTGCCTCGCACACCCTCATCTTGAGAATACTTTTTAAGGTGGGTGAGGCATTGAGTAGCATGGTCATCAACAACCTTTTGGGTGTACGGAGGTAGGCAAACAGTGAGAGGGCCACAAAGGTGAAAGGGTGGATTCTTGATGATGTGTGGTGGGAATGTGTGGAGTATTTGATGAGTTTTACTGAGCGCATCGTCAACATGTTGAGATATGTGGACATGGATCATCCATGTTTGGGTGAGATTTATGATGGAATTGACTCAATAATTGACAACATTAGATCCATCATAAATGCCAAAGAGTAAGATCCCACAGAGAGATTCTTCAAGAAAGTGCAGTCGCATCTCATTGAAAGGTGGAACAAAATGAACAAAGTGCAGTCGTAACTTCTTGATTTTTTCTTGACACCCAAATACTATAGTGCAGAGATTCTTTCTTTGCCTAGGAGGGTTGCACCATAAAGGGATGTTGAGGTTGCCAAGGGATATATAGTAGCATTCTCTAGAATCTTTCCCGATCCAAAAGTAGAAGTCCAAGTTAGAGAAGAGTTTGTGCATTTCATATCCTTAGTGGATCACTCCCTTGGCGCTATCTGTGACAAGTACAACATGGATGCTCACTTTTGGTGGTACCTCCATGGGCAAGCATCCACACACCTTCGACCACATGAAGTAAAAATTCTATCACAAGTAAGATTTTAATTTTTCTTACTCTACTCTTCATTTGACTTTTTCGATGTTTTGTTTTAAGTTTTAAGTTTTAGTCTTTTAATTTTTATAAATTCTAATTCACTTTGTGGCTTCAATAGGTTGCAAGTTCCTCTTCAGCTGAACGGAGTTGGGGCACCTATGGCTTGATCCACTCAGTTAAACGCAACAAGTTGGCTGCAAAAAAGGCAGAGGATTTGGTTTATTTGGTTTATGTGCATTCCAATTTACGTCTTCTCTCACATAAACAACCTCAATACAAGGAAGGGCCATCAAAGTTGAGGGATGTGAACCCAAAGGCTGCGGATTTAGATGCCTTCGTTGCCTACCTTTCTTTACTTGACACGGAGCTAGATAGTGCTTCACACAACTTGCATAGTGGAGCTAGTGGGAGTGACTGCTGCTGCTTGTGGTTCTAATGAACCACATGATGATGAAGACATATGCAGCTGAAGACGAAAATGAATATAGTGAACAATGAGAATGCTGATTTGTCTTTATTTTTGTCCATACATTGTAACATTTGCACCATGTACCTGTTATAAAACTAATATAAGTTCGACTATTGAATATTATGATATTTGGCATTGAATTATGAGTATCCATTTTGTGGTTATTTAACTTATTTGAAGTTATTTTGTTTCCTTTATGCATATTATGTGGTTAACTTTGCTTATATGCTATATTTTTATATTTTTAATTATATATATTTTTTTACGGCCGTATCCAAACCCCCCTAAAAAATCGCCGTATCTCCATATCCGATACTCATACTCGTACCCATATCGGTAACGTAGGTAAATTCTAATAGTACTCAATTTTTTTAATGAGATTTCTGAGAAGACATGCTTTTAAGATTGTTCTTTGAATTGCTTTCTGCATTGTTGCCTTGCAGATCATGGGCGTTTGTGTTCAAATTGGTTCCCCTGTTCTCGACTCAACGGAGGTCTAAAAATTGAAATTCTGATGATAAGGGCTTTGATTCTGGCCTTTTGGTTGAAATCTTTCGATTGTTGTTTCACGGGAGTAGTGGAAAAAGGTAGTTTGGTGCAGTTGATGTGTTGTGATGAAGAAAGGAGGATGGTCTACTCTAGCTCATTTGAGTATCTTAAAGGATAAGGCTCAGAACGAATGCTAGACTCTGCTGAAGTTCCTGTATACCAAACCCTCTTTGCGCTAGCTAAACCATCTCCCTGAGTTTTTTGACCAATGATTTGTTGCCACTTTGGGTGGCATTTTGTAGATAGGCCATTGATATAATGTATTTGATAGTGCATGAAGAATTGTATGCCTCAAACTGAAGGGGATTCAATATTTACAATTATGCCTTGAATGACTGGTGTTTGA
The DNA here is from genome assembly GCA_037957365.1 of Torreya grandis. Classification (NCBI taxonomy): domain Eukaryota; kingdom Viridiplantae; phylum Streptophyta; class Pinopsida; order Cupressales; family Taxaceae; genus Torreya; species Torreya grandis. Next base: position 3,146,383 of record JARHVA010000217.1, read on the forward strand.
ATTCCTGATTTTTGAAGTTTTTAAAGTTTTCCTTTTAAAGGGTGTGGGACCTATTGCAACCTCTTCTTCACCAAAAAGGAAAAACAAAACAAAATGTATTAGATTATGAAAGGATAAGATATTTATTTCAAGAGTTCATATAAGGTACATGGACTCTAGGAAGCTCTTAAATCAAAATTGTAAGATCCCTTTGGATTCATTTGGTCCATGTACATATTTGTGGTAGATTAGTGCGATGGTATCCACCTCTATTTATTGCTACTAGGCTATCCCAATTCTCGCACTTGTGTAGTATACATAGTTGATCTACTACTTTGTGGCAAGGGTCATCTAGTTTTCTTTGTTTGCATCCGAAGGCACATGGATAGGTGTGTGTCGCCATTTTAATCTCTACCTCTTGAGACCTAAGTTATTAGTGTATCAGTATAGGTACGGGGATTCATCTTTTTTTTTTAACCCTGGTTTTGGTGCGGCTTGGGTACATCTGTACAAAAAATAAATAAATAAACAAAACTAACCATAATATCAATTTTACATAGATAAAATAAACAACAAAATAACAAAACATTTTGGATAATTAATAATTCAAATTATCAAATGAGCCACATCATATGATATAGCGCATAGGTTCATGATTTGTTCAAAATAGGAAAACAATTAATGGTCATAGCCAAACTCAAGACCTACGTGAACAAACCATCATATTGCTCTTCATCGAGACCGTGCAAATCAGCAATTGCCAATTGGTTCATTAGAACCAGATGTAGCAAAACTAGCAGCTGTGCCACCCCTGCTATCTCTGCTATTCAGCTCTTGTGTAGAAGCTTAGGCTTAGTAAGTTGTGCGTGAATTTTCTATGTTTTGTTTTTTATTTTTAAAATCTTCATTTAGTTTTTCTATTTTCATTATGATTGTCATTCGATAGATGAGACACCTTGGATACCCGGGGTCCTACCTAGGTATGTCCCAAATACGGTACTGTCATACATGGGCAGGACTTCAAATAATTAAACCTAGGACATACCTGGGACGTACGCTCTAGAATGGTACTAGTACCAAGATTGTACCAGTAGGGGTGCAAGGGCCTCAAGGGATGTACCTTGTAACATAGCGAAACACTTATAACAACTTAGCTGCCTCAGCCTAGGATATTCTCCTATTGGCATTAGCAAATCCTACATGGTCTCTTTTGTTGGTGGTGGATGATGATTTTGTCAGTGCATTGATCATGCATTACTCCAAGTGTTGATAGATATGTGTAACAATACTGGTTTCCAGCCTCAGTCTCCCAACTTTGGTCTTCATTTGCTTTTTGCTCCTTGGACTCCCTCGCATGGTTATTTATATTGATACTTGTGTATTATTGTTAGGGTTTACATCCTCTAGTTATGCTTTCATTGTTTTAATTCTTAGCCACCATCAGCTCCTAGGTTTTTTCTTTTAACCTTAGCACTTTCTGATTGTCACTTGATGTACATTGGATTTCCATTGATCTGTTTTGGTAACTTGTGGTGATTAATATAATTTCTTTCTTTCAACCACAAGGTTTTAGAAGCCAAGAAGAATCATAGTTTACTAAGAGATCTCCAGTGAAGTTGATGCTATGCAAGCAGCAAAACCTCTAAGCCTTGTAGCATCTGTGTATTATTTTCTTTCCTCTTTTATAGCTCCCTAAGCACTTTCAATCCTTGTAATATTTTTTCATTCTTATTGTTATGGTCATTATAATCTATGATAACTGTCTCTCAAATTTTTATCATTACATGGGTTTTTGGTGCTTGTGTATTTGTTTATTACTTCTTTGGCAATTTTATCTTCAAATCCTTTGCTTCTAGAGTCCATTTATTTTAACCTCTATGGTTGCAAGTTGCAATCTTTTTTTGGATATTACTCATTTGATTTTTCGGTTTCATTAGGAATTTATATATGTTTTTCAAGGAAGATGGGAAACACCTATTTTGATTCAAACGTCTATTATGCCTAGGCTTAGTTTTCTGTGTTCACCATAATGTTTCATTTCTTCTAAGCAAATAATTTTAGCAAAGAAATCAATTTCTAGACTGTACTTACTGTTGGCCCTCTTTTTTATATTTCTCTGTGCAGAAAAGTTATTAGTCAAATTATCACAGGTTATCTTCCAAGTTTGATTCTGCTACTATTTATGTATTATGTTCCTCCTATAATGATGCTATTCTCAGCCATGCAAGGCTTTGTATCTAATAGTCGCAAGCAGAAGAGTGCATGCAACAAGGTATTGTACTTCACGATATGGAATGTGTTCTTTGCAACGGTATTATCAGGATCAGCTATCAGCCAACTTGATAATTTCTTTTCTAATCCAAAAGATATACCTCGGCAACTTGCAGTTGTAGTTCCTGGCCAGGTAAGTTATTTTGTAATTATTTTTTATAACTCCTTGGTTAACACATAATTTACTTTTGCCATTAAAATTTCATTAGAGGCTATCTAGAGATTGAAGTAATCCCATTGTGTTTCAGTAACAAATTTATTTTATTGATTTTACTTGTAGTAGCATAGAATTGATAAAAAGAAAGCATTCATGGAGACTTATAAAGATTTGACTTTATATAAAACTATGGTTTTACATGTTATCAACAAGGATGCTATTTCTATAGCTTTTGGCCATCGAATAATCTTAAACAGTCAAGCAAGCTAAGAAACTATGGAGAAAATGAGCTTTGCTAGGGTTTTTTCGCCTTTGTTAAGTCTGGTGACTCCTGTTTTTTAATGCCTTGAGATTTCTTTTGGCAGGTTGATTTTCTGGTCTCCACAATGACTATATGGAGGGGGGATCCTCAATTCGCCCTCTAACCTCTTTTAGACAAATGGCAATGAGAGCCAAGGCAGCTGCCTTTCTAAAAGAGGTGGAAGCAGCTATTGCTGCCACTGGAAAGTGTAAAGAGGAACTAGGAACAAGAATGAAATATACCTGTATACAAGTTATTTAAGAAAACCAAAATGATATCGAGAGGAAGGTATCAACATTCTATGGGAGTAGTTTGATATGTCGATTCCTTGGAGCATGGTTTTCCTTTATAGGAGTTGCATGGATAGGATAAATAGAACTAGATAGCGCATGGTGAGTATGAGATCCGCACCTGCCTGAGAGGATACTTCATTGTGATTCTTCGCTAATGAAAATGGATCATGACAAATTTTTTGGTGGGGGACTATATTTCTTCCGAAATGTTGGTCACTTCATGAAACACTAACATTTAGGTCTTAAATTGGCAGAGGAAATATCAACTGTGCATATATGGATTAGAATGTGTGCTTTACTCTAGGAGTTTTGGCCAAGGTATTTCTCTGAAACCTTTTCAAATTCAATAGGTAAGTCAGTTGAGACTTTGAAGCCATATCATGGTGAAGGTTTCACGGATTATGCTAGGATCTGCATGGAATTGGGTCTGACAATGCTTCTTCATAATAAGTATTACCTTAAAAGCTGGAGAACTAAGATAGATACAACCATTGGATTATGAGTGCATCCCTTTCATATGTCATGGCTGCCATGAATAAGGTCACCTAGTTTGTGAATTCCTTGAATCACAATGAGTTTCAAATCCACTGAAGGTCAATAGAGAGCCTCAAATGGATAATGAAGGATTTATGAAATCAAAGAGAAAAATTGTGATCAAGAAGAAAGTGAAGAAGGCCACAGAAAAGACATCAGTTGGTAAAGGAGGAAAAGTTACGGGAGGAATCTGTTCTTGAGACTCAATTCAGTGACGAAGGGATATTGGATTAGAATGAGGGTGTGATGGATAGATGAGTTTAAAAAAGATCTTGAAAATGTGCTGGAGGATCTTGGGGTGCAAGGAGCTGACCCAGGAAGGGGATATTAAAAATAACACACCCAGGATTATTTCCTTATGGCCAAAGAGCTGGAATATTAACATGAGAAAGGAGAAATTGGCAAAAACATAGAATCCTTTTAGGACCAAGAAGGATTGTGAGCTACTATAACAAGAATGAAAGGAAGGTTATGATCAATGGCTTGAAAAGGAGAGGAAGAGAATGCATTTATGATAAGATCCAAAAGGAAAGCATGGCAGATCTGGCTTCTTGTAGTCATGCTCCATTGGAAGCTATCTCGGGGGTTGCCAAGAGGGTCAAACATGCCAAATGAAATGATTTATGGGAACATAAGAGGCCTCAATGCCCCGCAAAAGAAGAGATTGCTAAAACAGCTAATTGTTAAGAATAGACTAGCGATGGTAATTCTCCAAGAAATCAAATTAGAGGTGGGCACTCAAGTATCAAATCTTTGTGAGTTGGAATTGCATGGAAAGTGGAGCTACAAGTTTTTCAAGAGGCCTCACCATTTTTTGAAACCCTAGAGAGAGAGAATGTTGCTTCATTGTTTCATCTACTAACTAGGTGATATGCCAAATATAAATCCAGAATTCAAAATTTATTTTTTCGCTTATAAATTTATATGGCCCTTAAGGGTCAGTGACACAATTGCATGTTGAACTTGAAACTATTTTGCAACATATGCTTTCCAGCAATAATAATATCTTGATCATTGGAGGAAACTTCAATGTCCATCTGGATAGTTCCGAGAAGCAGTGAGGCACTTGTCCCCAATGCCCCGTGCCCGCCACTTCCTCCCCAAGTCGCCACAAAGATAAATTTTGTTTCCAAATCTTTTGTGGATGATAGTGACCTATGGGATGTCAAACCCCAGGTGGGATGGTTCACCTGGACTAATAGGGGCAAAGGTAAGGAGTTTATAGCTGAATTGCTTGATCGGTTTTTGGACTCAACAAATTGGCTAAATTCCAATTACCTGCTCAGCTTTGAGGTGATGAATGAAGGGGGCTATGACCACGGGCCTCTCTCTTTGGATTGATGAAGACCTTTGTTTGGTAAGGAGCCTTTCAAATTTGAAAAGATGGGGAGAGAACACCTAGTTTTTGGTGAAGTGGTAAAAGAAATCTGAAATGATCCTAATAATAAATCAGGATAAGATATCTATATTCTTTCGGAAAAACTCAAGGCTGTGAAAACCAAGGTGAAAGTCTAGAATAGGGAAATTTTCATGAATGTTTTTAGTCAAAATGAGGATCTTGAGAAATAAAAGAAAGAGATTCAGACCAGGATCCTTCGAGAAGGTCTTTCTGACATCCTCAAAAAGGAAGATCAATGTTTTACCTAGCCGCTTTGATAAAGTCTACAGGAAGAAAGTTCTTATTTGGAAGTAAAAGTCTTGGGTTAGGTGGCTTAAAGAAGGGGATAGTAATACAAAATTCTTCCACTAAATGTACAAGATAAGAAAAAACAAAAAACATATTGGGAGATTAGGACTGAATGTATATATCATTGAGGATCCCATGGTTGACAATTTGTCTCTAACCTCCTGTTTCTCTAACATCCTTCTAGAAGAGCACGAAGACCACAGAGAGGCTTAAGATACTCTTCTTTCCAATATTCCCCGTACTGTGAACGATGCCCATAATAGAATGTCTTCCGCAAAGTCACCTAAGAAAATGTGAGACTAGCAATGTTTGAGATGGCTGGCGACTGTGGTCCTGGGTCCAGTGGTTTCCTTGCTCTTTTATTCCAGCATTTTTGGGAGCTAATGAGTGGCAACATTTTGGAGATGGTTGAAGAATCCTGCAAATTTAGGTCTATCCTTAAGAGTCTCAACACTACTTTAATTGCTCTCATTCCCAAAATAAATGAGTGCCACAAACTTAAAGACTTCAGGCCCGTACCCTATGCAATATGGTTTATAATATCATTATTAAGGTGATTGTGAATAAACTGAAACTGCTGCTCCTGGAGCTGATATCAGAAGAACAAGGTAGTTTTGTTAAGGAAGAAAATAATTGACAAAATAGTAATGGCACGTGAAATTATCCATTATTTGTTTACAAGAAAAAGAAATGGTATGCTTATTAAATTGGACATTGCTAAAGCTTATAATATGGTATGTTGGGCTTTTCTTGATAAAGTGTTGAATAAATTCAGCTTCTCGGAGGATTGGAAGTCGTGGGTGAAAGGTTGCTACTACTTCCAATTTTTTTATCTTAATCAATGGATCCCCCTGAAGTCATCTTCAACTCCACAAGAGGATTGAGGCAAGGAGATCCACTATCCCCTTACCTATACATTATTATGGTTGAGGTTCTTGGAAGACATCTTAAGGACCTCATGCTTTCGGTGTGCCTCAAAGGCTTCCTTGCCTCCATGGATGGTGCTTCCCACACACACCTGCAATTTGTGGATGATAGCTTTCTTCTTGTGACCCTGTCTCTATAGGATATTCGTACTATCAAGGACTTTGCATACCTATGAACTGACTTCTGGTCAAAAATTTCACAGAGATAAATCCAATGTGTAATTTTTAATGCTCCTCCATGTGAAAATTGATTCCTAGACAGACAGTTGGGTTTTGAACTGGCTGCACTCCCCGCTACCTACGTTAGGTTCTTGTTTTTCAAAGGTAGAAATAAAAACAACAGACTTGTAACCCTCTTCTGGCCAAAGTTCAAGGCAAATTTGTTGGATGGAATGCAAAATGGTTATCCTTGGTTGGGAGAATCAGTCTTATCAGATATGCTCTTAATTCTCTTCCTATCTACTGGCTCTCACGCATTCAGGCCCCTAAAGCGGTGTTAAAAAGTTTGAACAGTATAAGTAGATCTTTTTGTTGGAAAGGTACAAGGGATACATGTAAACTTACTCTTCTTGCTTGAGATAAAGTTTGTAAACCACTTTTAAACAAGGGGGGATTGTTATTATAAATCTTGATCTAGTTAATCAGTCTTCCTTTGCTAAGCTTGGCTGGAGAATTATCAAAGATCATTGTAACTAGTGGACTCTAATGCTTCAGGACAGGGATCTTGATGGTAGAGAATCGGAAAGATTCATTATGGCCAACAATCTTCCTAGAGATTTGGCTAAATGGGACAGCATAGAGGGTTCTAGAAATCTGAAATCTTTTCACTCTTTCTAGAAAATTTAAAATGGAGCGAAGGCATGCTTTTGGGAGGGTGCTTGGATTATTGATCAGCCCCTATGCTTCAAAAATGCCCTTATCATACTCAGAGCTATAGCTTGTGACAACTAGGACAATGAAGTTAAGGACTACCATAGAAAGTACCTCAAAGGGCATAGTTGTTAGGGAATGGAAGGACTTTGGTTTTCTCCCTGGGGATGACCCTGAGGCTAAATGGGTGTTGAACAGGTTGTTTCACATTTTTCAAATACCTTGGTCCAGGAAGGAGGATTCCATTGGCTGGGGTCACAAAGGGACCGGAGATTATTTTGTGGCTACAGGGTATGAAAAGCTTATAGGTGGAATTTTCCATAGATGAAATTTGGGGGAATTTTTGGTAATACAAACCCTGGCCCAAGGCAAAGCTTTTCCTCTGCCTTGTTATGCATCCCAAAATCCTCACAACATCTCGAAAGGAAAGGTATGTTTGGCCCTAGTAGATGTCCTATGTGTGAGGATGTGATGAGGAGGTCTCGTGTAATGTACCTAAACAGACATTTTTAAATAATTCCAGATTCACCAAAAACCCCAAGGTAGAATTAATAAAACTGATTTTTATTGCAAAAATCTTATGGCAAAAATTACAAATGTTGGAAAATGATGGAAATAATTACTAAACCCTAGGAAAAATCCAAATTTGTTGCAAATAATGAAAGCCATATTGTAAACAATGAAATCAAGTTTTACTTTTATTTAATTTTCAACACTGAAAATCAGAAAAATACCAGTTGGATGTATACATCAATTTTCTAACCAATGGCATCCCAGATAGATGGAATAGACCAAATGATAGCCTTATAAACTGAAAGAGTGATGGCAGCCAGCTATGGGTGACGTCAGCTTTGAAATACTTCTCTTAATGTGACATCAAACCTTGGGATGATGATATCAGCCCTTGAGATGATGCCCTAACTATTGTAGATGATGCTCAATGTGGAAATCTCGACAATAATGCCAAAAATGTACCCCACTTGATAAAACTGAATTAAAAACTGCTAATCTCTGACTGGATGCACAAATGTAACACCTGGATGAAGTCACCATTGAAGATTGGAGGGTTTTTGTCCCCAAATCTGGTTGCAATGGAGGGTTTTTGTCTTCAAAAGCAGAAGTTGAAGCAACAGCTCAAACTCTCAATGTAAAAATAGATAATGGCAAAAGATGTTTTCCAAATGATCTCTCAACATCTATTTTAAGTTCATTTGACACTTTTCCCAAAGAAAAGCCCAAAAGTAACTTTCCATCTTTTAATTTGATGTTGACTTGATTTATTTGGAAAGTCACATTTATTTTTTATTTATAATAGTAAAATAATATTAAGTTGTCACTTTTTAATAAAAAGTAAGTGACTTGGCAACTTAAAAATATTAACTTTATTATATTTACTTTATTTGAAAAAAGGGTCATGACAGTCCACCCTTCCCAAAAATTGCTTGTCCCATGCAATTGCAAGTCCAATTGCTCAATTTTTTTTCAAATGACCATTTTTGTAATGTTTGGATCCCAATTCATCCTTGGGCACTTGCAATTCCATGTTCTGAATAAACTCCGCCTTACCAAGTTGTTTGATTGTGAATTATCATGAAATTGTTTCCCATGATGGCCACAAGCATGCAACATTATATGTTGATCTATTTAATGAACTATCTTCTTGACCTTTGACCACAAACAACGGATCATGAGGATGCAAACATAACAAGTTACCATTACCTTTTTGTGATGTAGTTGGCTTCTGTTGTGCTTTTTTGATATACTTATGAATTGAAAAGTTTGGATCCTCCCTTGGATTATGAAACAGAATGGCGACGGGCAAGATTATTTCCAACAAATCGCATGGCTGAAATCCATCACAAACAATAGTGTTAGGAAATTTTTTCAAATCCTGCAAACCTGAAGTTGTATTTCGCTGCTAATAGTATTCCAAAGTCTGAAATTTTGCAAATCAGTAGTGCGAAAATGATATAATAGTAGCAATGTTGAAAATCTTTTTCATAAATCATATGTATCAACAATTTAGAGGCTGAAAATAGATAATCAATGATTGGAAATCTTCTCACAACAATAATAATCAAAATATCTCTATTGAGACCCTAAAAAATCAGCAACCTTGTGACTGAAAACACTTGTAGGGATGTAATTGGTATAGTGCAATAACTGGAATTTGTGATGACAACAATCCTAAAGCTGAAGAATCTGATAATGACAGCCTCTGGTTTGTTCCCATTGCCATATAACCGTAACTGGCTATTACTACTTTTGATAGATCTCAAGATATCACCCAGATCCCATAGTCTTATGTGTAGACAACCTTGAGTGAAAGGATATACTTCTTCCATATGATGTGCTTTGAATTCTAGATAAATGACAAAGAAGTATGAATACTCATTTAGCCTATCCACAACAACACAAATGCACTCTCTACCATGTACCTTGGGAAGTCTTGTGATGAAGTCCATGAATATACTTTTCCAATCTTGATGGGGAATAAACAATAGCTGCAATCAATTAATTGAGAAGACATGCTCTACTTCATTTTGTTGGTAGGTGTTATACTCCTTGATGTGTTTGAGATCCTCCTCTTCAATGTTACACTATGAGAATATCTTTTTTATACATCTACAAATATTGTAGGATCTAGAGTGTTCCACAATTGGTGTATTATGCAAAGCTTTCAAAATCTTATATTTTATCTCAAATTCAAGTACTGGAAAGCTTCTATCCTTGTTCAAAATGAGATCATCTACTAGCACATATTTTTCATCCTTCACATTTCCATCTAAAATGTTAGCAACAAATGTATTCTTTGCATAAACTACCATGATTGAAATCTTCCAATAACCATAAATGACAGAAATAGAACAAAGAACAACCATTCTAGAAAAGACAAACATCTACATGTTTTTTCCCTTTTATGTCAACATAAACTTGGATTTTCCTTTCCCACCTTTGTGGTTCATCATTCAAATCATGTTGATCCAAGAAGTACTTCAAGCTACTGCAATCTGTCTCAACCACACATTTACCATAAACCAAGTGATGTCTGAATTTTACCAAAACATGGTTGATGGCAAGAATCTCCTTGTCATAAATAGATAAACTATTTTCTGAATTTTCAACTTCATGCTCTCCATCTTAATGGAGTCCCCCTTTTGGATTAATATGTCCTCAATATCTTCTCTTGAAACAACACATTCTACCACAAATGGTTGTGAGAAATCTGAAATGTAAAATACAAGACATGTGATGATTACCCTGTTAAGCTTATCAAAAACTTCTGGTATTCTATCCATCCATGCAAAAGCTTCTCTTTGTCATGTTGGTTAAGGGTGTTGCTATATGTGAAGATCCCTTAACAAACCTTCTATCATGGCTGCATAAACTAGAGAATCTCCTCAATAAAGTTAGTATAGTAGGGAGTACCCAAACTAGAAAAAATTGAATCCTCTTTTGATCCCCCTGCTTGCCTTGAGCAATAATGACATGGCCCAAGTATAAAATATTTGTGACCCCAAACTCACACTTAAGTTGTTTTACCAATAGAGCCCGTTTCTCTAGAATCCCAAGGAGCAAATCTGGGTGTCTCATATGATCCTTCCATGCTTTGCCACATATCAAAATATCATAAAATTTTATCAAAACAAACTGTCTCAATTGACTACCGTATCCCTGATTCACCATGAATTGGAGTGTAGGAGTATTAGTCAAATTGAATGGCATGACCAAGAACTCAATGTGTCTAGTAGGGCATCTGAAAGTTGTCTTGTGCACACCTCCCTTCCAAACAAAGATCTAATGCTGGGTTGATCTCAAATCAGTATTTGAGAAATGATGAGTAATAATGGCATGCTTACAACCAATTCTCAACTCTATGGCATGTTGGAAACCTCTATGCGATAGCGATCCTGGGGACATATTATTAAACACCATACTATGTTGTTTTGGTAGCATTTGAATATCAACATGAAGACTATGTTGTTTACCAAAAGATGAAATAGTTTGCATGCTCTCCACCTCAAAGCAACTTGCTGCCCAAGCGACTTGTCATTCCTGAAAAGTCCCTTTAGCTATGACTACTATTAATGATACACCAGAGATACTTCCAAGCACCATATCTTTTCCTTTAGATGTAAATTTTAACTCCTTAGATTTGTGATTCGATACTAACTCGCCAATGTAATGCGACCCTTCTATCTCCATAACCATGTTAGTTCTCACAACGTAAAATTCATTCCATACCTTATTCTCACCCATGATTATATTAAGTTGTCTACTTATCCAGATGCATGGAATGGTGAATCTATTTGCAACTATGATATTAAAGCCATCAAACATTTCAGTCTTCATGTGTTTCTCAATATCTTCTTTTTCTAGCTCTTTGCTTAAAACACCATGATTCCACATGTTCATACATGAATGATCTTGGATTTGAGAGAAAATATCATCTTTCCATTTTGTACCCTTCATCTTGGTACTTCCCATGATGACAAGAGTCTTGCCACAAACTTCCGTTAAAATCAACACTTTCATGCTTCTTGCTATAATCATGAAGATAATCAAATTGCTTATCATTAGTCGTTGATCTGAAAATTCCAGCACGCTGAAAACCAACATTAGTATTCGGTGAGGCCCTTTTCTCATGTGCATGCCTCTCAACAAGGTCTTCCTAGAAGTCAACCTCATAAACTTCTTGATTTGACACATTCCTTTCATATTCTGAGCTATCATAAGAATGATCCAAAAGCTTATCTTCTTCTTTCAATGCCTTAAGAGAAATTTGCATTAACTCTACCATATTGAAGACTCATAAATTTGGCAATAGCCAAAAAATCCTCTCCAAATTCTTGCAAATTTGATTTTTCTTCTTACCCCTCCATTACAATTGGAGAATTCTTTCTCTTAATTTTTTGTAGCTATTGTTTTGATTGAATTGCTATCAACTTAGCTTCCTTAGCTCTTCTTAGCCATTCATCACACCTTTTATGGGTCCTTGTTACATCTTCAACGCTTGCCTGCAACGTGGTCAATTTCTTTTCAACCACATTCTCTGGGTTTTTTTTATAGATAAGATCTCCTTACTTTTGACTTGCATGCTAAATTCCTTTTGCTCATGTGTAGATTTTTGAGGTTAAGATTTTGACCTTTCCATCTTTATTTCTATCCATGCCTTTAGATCCTTCTGATATTCTTGCATAGCTTGCAACATCTCTAACACAAATTCTTGTACTATCTTCATGATTCATACGCTGGCAAGATCACAACTCTAATACCATTGTAATATCCTTAAACAAACATTTTTAAATGATTCTGGATTCACCGGAAACCCTAAGGCAAAATTAATAAACGCTGGTTTTTATTGCAAAACCATTATGGAAAAAATTACAAATGCTGAAAAATGATAGAGATAATTTATAAACCCTAGGAAAAATCTAGATTTGTTGCAAATAATGACAGTCATATTGTAAACATTGAAATCAAGGTTTATTTTTATTTATTTTTTAACATTGAAAATCAAAAAAATACCAATTGGATGTATACATCAATTTTATAACCAATGGCATCCTAGATAGATGGAGTAGACCACATGATGGCCCTGTAGACTAAAAGTGATGGCAGCCAACTATGGGTGACGTCATCCTTGAAACACTGCCCTTAATGTAACGTCAGCCCTTGGGATGATGATGTCAGCGTTTGAGATTATGCCCTAGCTGCAGTAGATGATGCCCAATGCGGAAATCTTGACAATGACACCAAAAACGTGTCCTAGATGATAAAATTGAATTGAAAATTGTTAATCTCTGACTGAATGCACAAATGCAACTCTTGGATGGAGTCACCACTAAAGATTGGAGGGTTTTTGTCCCCAAATCTGGTTGCAATAGAGGGTTTTCATCCTCAAAGCAAAAGCTGAAGCGACAACTCAAACTCTCAATGTAAAAATAGATAATTGCAAAAGATAATTTCCAAATGACTCAACGCCTTTTTATAAGTTCACTTGACACTTTTCCCAAAGAAAAGTTCCAAAAGTAACTTTCCATCTTCTAATTTGATGTTGACTTGCTTTATTTTGAAAGTCGCCTTATTTTTTTATATTTATAATAATAAAGTAATATTAAGTTGTCACTTTTTAATAAAACATAAGTCACTTGACAACTTGAAAATATTAACTTTATTATTTTTACATTATTTGAAAAAGGGGTCATGACATCTCACACTTGCTTTTCCATTGTAAGTATGTTAAACTTCTCTGGAAAATGTTTTTAGAAAGATTCAACCCCCCTGGGTGGGGCCCTACTCTCTAGCTTTCTTTCTCTTCATACATCTATCCCGTTTCCCTTAATATTCTTTAAAATATTTGGTGTCTTGCTCCTACTATGATCACTTGGCATATTTGTAATGAGAGAAATGCAAGAAATTTTCAGAACCACTAGTAAACCTTCTTCCAATCTTTGGAAAGACATTGAAAGAAATCTTGTGGGCCCAATCTCGAGGGTAGGGCTTAGTTAAGAGAGGCTAATTTAAGTGAGTTGGCTATTTTATGGAGTTGTCCTGAGATTAGAGTTGTTTTTGACTTTCTCCTAAACATTGAAGTGAGGTTAGGAAAACCAACTCGAAATATCCTTCGAAAGGCTGGTGCAAGCTCTCAACTTTGATGGTGCTTCTAAAATCAATCTGGGCATTTTTGGAGCTGGATGCCTAATCAGAAATGACAACACATTTTTTATTGATTCATATGCCCCTTTTATTGGAGTCAACACGAGTAATGTTGTGGATGCTGAAGGTTTGATCATGGGTCTAAGAATGGCTATTGAAAAACAAATCAAAAACTTTATTTGTTGTTGGAGATTTGAAGTTAATCATTAATGGTGTCATGATAGGTAAATGAATAATTGGAGACTTCAAAGTCTCATTGATGAAGCAAAAAAACTTGGCCGATACTTTGACAATATTAGTCATACTCATTGCTTCAGAGAAAGTAACAAAGCAGCTGACTGGCTCGCCAATTTTGTCATTTCCAAAAGGAAAGAGTTGGCAAAAGGGGACGAATTGATTCTTAGGGACGCTGAAGCTTTTTAAGATCTTAAGAATTCATTAAAGAAAGATGGTACTTTTTGACTTTCTTCTAAAATATCTATTGATGAGATTTTTGTGTAATTACATGGCTTGCCTTTTTTCCTTTCCTCCCCTGCCATTTCCATTTCTTTTACACTTCCTTTACTTTCTTCTTTTGTTTCCCCTCTTCCCTTGATTTTTCTCCTATTGCGCAAGTTTCCTCCTCCACCAAATTTTTACCTTTTTCCATGATTTGTCACGATTTTATTTATTTATTTATTTCCTTTTTTTTTGTCTCTCCCCCCAGCACCTTCTATTGTTTGCTTTGTAATTCTTCTTGTCTTGATCAGAGTTGTGAGTTTTCTGAAATTGACCTTTCATGCTTTTATTGGCTTTTTTATATCCATGTTGGTTGGAGTTTTACATGGTAGCTATTTATTCTTGCCTTGGAAGTGGTGGTTTGTTTGTCTTTCTAAGTTTCACTGTCTTTCACGTGTTTAAGACAACATCCTAGCACCTGCTATTCTATTTCTTCCGTCTTGCTGCTTTGGTGGCATCCTTCAGTGGCGTTTGTCAGAAGTTGCCAATATAATTTCAGTTTTGGCTACACTTTTGTCTGGTGGTGGCTCTTGAAATGGCAGGTTTCCTTCTCTCAAATGTGACAGTTGTTCAGGTTGTTTCTTTAATTAATTGCGGGTGTAATTTACCAGTGCAGTAAGTTTCCAATTTGGACTGCGAGTGGGGCTGAACGAATTTAACTTCTATTTATGTTTTAGAATGCAGTTGTAACAAACACTTTCCTTTGCTGCTTCTGCTGTGCCTTCACCTACCCACTTTTGAACCTCTCTTTTCTGTATGTGGTGTGAATGTTATGTTTTTTTGTTTCTTCTTTAACCAAAGTATCTCCTTCAAAGAGAGATTTAATAACAGAAGCTAGAATTTTGATATGGCTGCCGTGCTGCTGAGGGACAAAGCATAATTATTAGGAGGAGAGAAAGACATCAAATAACTCAGGCTTCCCAAAGGCATCACGTTGTGGCTGCTAATTGAAACAACCAAGAATAGAATTTGTGTGAGAATCCTGAAAGCACAGTGTTGACGCTCTAAACTGCTAGACTGTAAATGATTTCTTAATGCACCCACAATTCAAGTGTCACAATGGAATGCTTAGGTGTTTTAGCTAAGATGATCTCCACATTAGGCTAGTTTCCCTATCTTAACGCTAACTACTCGGGGTGAAAAGAGTGAGAGGAAATGTTGTAAATACATAAACAAAAAGAGGGCAATGTGCCAAGATAGTGTGATCTTTAACCTTATTTCAGGGAACAAACAACACAAAACTATCACAAACTTGATTTGGTACTTATAAGCACAATTAACAACATTAAAGAGGTAAGAAGTCTAACACTACAATCTAGGTTGCCAATATGGATACGGGTACGAGAATCGGATACGGGGATATAGGGATTTTCTTTGGGGGTTTGGATACGGCCGTACAAAATTATATGTAAAAAATTAAAAATATAAAAATATAGTCATCTTAGCAAAATTAACCATATAATACGCATTGAGGAAACAAAATAAGTTAAATAACCACAAAATATATACTCATAATTCAATGCCAAATATCATAATATTCAATGGTCGAACTTATATTAGTTTTATAACAAGTACATGGTGCAAATGTTACAATGTATGGATAAAAATAAAGACAAATCAGCATTTTCATGATTCACTATATTCATTTTCGTCTTTGGCTGCGATGTCTTCATCATCATGTGGTTCATTAGAAGCACAAGCAATAGCAGTGCCACTCCCACTAGCTCCACTATGCAAGGCCAGTGAAGCATCGTCTAGCTCCATGTCAAGCAATGAAAGGTAGGCAACAGAGGCATCCAAATCAACAATCTCTGGGTTAACATCCCAACACTTTGTTGCCCCCTCCTTGTAATAAGGTTGTTTGTGTGAAAGAAGACGTAAGTTGGAATGCACACAGACCAAATCCTCCGTTTTTTTTGTTACCAATTCGCTGTGCTTAACTGAGTGGATAAAGCCATAGGTACCCCAATTCCGCTCAGTTGAAGAGGAACTTGCAACCTATTGAAGCCACAAAGTCAATTAGAATCTATAAAAATTAAAAGTTAAAACAAAACATTGAAAAGGTCAAAAGAAGGGTAAAGTAAAAAAAATTAAAATCCTACTTGTGATAGAATTTTTATTGCAAGTGGTTGGAGGTGGGTGGATGCTTGCCCATGGAGATACCACCAAGCATCCATCTTATACTTGTCACGAAAAGCGCCAAGGGAGTGACCCATTGAGGATATGAAATGCACAAACTCTTCCCTGGCTTGGTCTTCTACTTCTGGATTGGGAAAGAGTCTAGAGAATGCTGCCTTATATCCTTCGGCAACCTCAACATTCCTATATAGTGCAACCCTCCTGGGCAAAGAAAGAATCTCTACACTGTAGTATTTGTGTGTCAAGGCAAAAGCAAAAAGATGCAATGGGGTGATCATTTTGTTCCACTTTTCAATGAGATGCAACTGCACTTTCTTGAAGAACCTCTCCTTAGGATCCTGCTCTTTGGCATTATGATGGATCTAATGCTCTCAATCATTGAGTCGATTCCATCATAAAACTCACTCAAACATGGATGATCTATATCCACATATCTCAACATGCTGACAATGGGCTTGGTAAAACTGAACAAATACTCTACACGTTCCCACCACATATCATCAAGAATCCACCCTTTCACCTTTGTGGCCCTGTCACTGTTTGCCTGTGTAATGTCCTCATTTTGAAATTAAAATAATATTATTACTAAAATAAAAAGTATTCCTAAATACTTACAATAAAGTAATAATAGTCTAATTTGTTTTTCATTGAAATTGGGATCTTTTGAGGGTCATGGGCACTTTAAGGCCTAGAAGTGAATTTTATAAGGAAGATTGTAATATATCTTAAAAACAAAAAAAAGAAAAAGGTAAATTCTCCCTCTCTATTTTGGGTGCCACTATTGGAGGTGGAATATATAAAGAAAGGGAAGGCTCATTTGAAAAGGTTATGCATTTTTTATGTTGAAATTCTTGTGCAAGTATGTCAAGCTTGAACAAGTACTTGAGGATGAGAACCTTTAAGTACACCAAGGAGTTTGGGGAAGAAAGCCTCAATTCTTCCACATAAAGCAACTCTATTCAAGAGTTTTAATTATGCCTCAAAGTTGCATGTTTACATGCAAGTGGATTTACAAAGGTGTTTTTGGACAACACTTTCATCAAAAAATTAGTACAAACCCTTCGGAGAGTTGAAAATTCATAATTTGCATGTTAAAGAGGTGGGCGAACTTAGTTGAGGAGCTTGTTGAGTTTGAAGGCTATCCCAAGGGTGGCGACTTGCTTTAGGAGGGTGGCGACCCCTCTCAAGAGGGCAATTTTGTCCACGGAACGCTCTTCTAGGGTCAAGATCCAAGAGATGTTTAGAAGGGCAAATTCAAAGAAATAAATATCGGATTTATTTCTCTATTTTTTAAAAGTGTGGCGACTCACTTGTGGATGTTTTTGAGGTGTTTCATGATTGAAAATTGGAGTTGTACTTACACATAAAAATCAGAGTATTAGCAAGGGTATATTCAGCCACTTTGCTAATTTATTTTGGTCTAAAAAAGTACCTTGCTTTTTGTGTATTTTCATCTATTTGTGAAACTATTTTTAGCGTGTATTGCTTGGGTGTTTTATAAATTTTTCAGCTAGGGTTTGCTGGTTTGGGGAGCAGATTTTCAGTTAATTGGCAAATTTATTCAAGGGTTTGTTGGAAAACTCCAATTAGGTCTGATTGTCCCATTTGGGGACATCACAGTGGTATCAGAGCCATATCTTGGCTATATGTGGGATTCAGGGTTTATATCAAACATTAACATGGATAAAGAAAGGATTGAAGGTATTACAGAGGCCTAGGATAATGGAATCAACGCCTCAGGATGGAGGACCGGGGTTTGGTTCGTTGGGATCTAATGGAGAATTATGATGAGTACTTCACAGTTAGACCTCAGTACAGAAGGGGAAGGAGCTTCGAGGATTGGCTAGGATTGAGATATGGCAAGAGGCACCACGGACACGTAGCTATGCAAGATGACTTGGGGAAGATAGTTCTTCCCACTTTTAATGGTGATCCAGGTATTCCGATTAGAGCTTGGGTTGACAAGGTAAGTGAGTGCCTTTACTTGAGGCCTAGAGGTAGAAGGGAAGCATTAATTTTTTTCATGCAACATTTGGATGGTGCTGCCCATGAATGGTGGTGTCATAGATGGGAGACACAAGGACATAGCACTATTGGGACACATGAAGAATTGTTGGAAAGAATAGTTGAAAAGTTTGGTAAGAAGGTGGAGCCATCTAAACCAAAATCAATAATGGCATATAGCAAAGAATCCCAATTGGATGAAAGGCAGCCCTTAAAACAAATAATAGAGCCTAATTTTCACTTGTACAAGAGGCAACCACTACACAAGTTTGTTAATTACCAAAATTCAGTCAAACATAGGCCCTTTGTGATGGGTGAACAATTCGAAATTAACTCAGAAAATTCAAGGAAATCAATGACATGTAAGGCTGAGTTCGAAGGGCAGCCACCAAGTGAAAAACCCTTGAGGTTTGGGCACCAAAAATTAGTTAATTGTGGACCCATGGTGATGAACAATCAGCTCAGATTAAAGTTAGAAAATTTAGAGGAATTAAACGCATGTGAAATGAAATAGAATGGGCAGTCACCAAAGAAAAAACAATCAGAAAATTGGGAGCAAATAAATGAACATGTGAAGGTAAACCACACTGAAATTCAAGGGCAAATACATCAAGAAAATGAGGACAGCCAGTAGGTGATAAAGAAATTGACAATTGCTACCCTATCTAGTGCCACTAGGCACCATGCATTCTATGTGAAAGGAACCATTAGAGGCAAAAAGGTAATTGTGTCAATAGATATTGGAGCCTCTCACAATTTTATAGATGCTAAAATGGTTGCAAGACATAGGCTGCCCACCAAGGAAAATGGTGGACTTAAGGTAACCGTGGGTGATGGATCCTCCATTCCATGCATTTCCAACTTTTTGGGATTGAAACTCGCCTTGGGTGAATATACTTTTGATTGGCTAACAAAAGGTCAAAATGGAAAGCATGAACCATGACATCATAATAGAAAGTTATGCCAAGAAAGAAGGTTTTTGTATTGTTCTTTTTCATGCATCATTTTCCTTGCCTAATTTCAAATTGCAAGAAAAATCTTGGAAGAAACATTTGTTGTTATGTCTTGCTAAGGAAGCACATGTCCTAACAAGAAGGGACAAAGCAAAAAGGTCCATTGAAGGGGTGATGCCAAGAAGGAAAGAAGAAGGATGCACTTTGCATATAAAAGAAGGAGCATCATATTTCTTGATGGGAAGACGATTGAGTTGTCAACTTGGTAAGCATTCAATGTTTTCTCTTCGTAATTGGTTGTCTCATTACCTTAGTTGCAAAGCTTGTAATATCGTTGAGGTGAAGGGGACTCAATGGGGAAGACAATCCTTTCAAGTAAATGAGCATGTCAAGTATCCATCATAGATATGGGTTACAGTTGAGCTGTACAAAGGTGACCTTGCTATTCTATCATGTTGGGCCAACATAAAGAAGGGAGTAGGCAAGGGTTGTCATGGTCCCAGGATCATAGTGACTGCTGTATTTTGCATTTTCAGTTTGTTTCCCGTACAATTTTTTGTTCACATGGTGTGTATTGTTTCTAGGAAGGTGTGCCCCTCACACCCCAACACCATGAAGGTGCTTGAAGGACATATAAGTGAACTTCCAGCCACTATAAGGAAAAGAATGACGGAGAAAAGAAGTTGCTACAGCCATGGCAAAAGCAACATGAACCTATTTTTTGAATTCTAAAGGAATGTGGAAGACAAGCAAGTTGTGCTACATGGACTGAGCGACCAAGGACCACCTCCCACTTCATCAAATAGCATGGTGAGTAGTTTTCATATGTGTTTGCATGAAGAGGAAAAAAGAGATGAGCAAAGAGTTGCACCCTTGGATCATGGGCAGCCCTTGGCATGGGAAGTTCAAATTGTCTCATCTTTAGTAAGCCAACCTAATTCTGAATTTTATGTTTTATGGGATGGAATTGAGAGTGGAATAAGTGAGTGGTGAGGGAAGCCCTTCTTTTGTTTTTGGCAGGATAAGTTTAATGCATTATTTCGGGAGCTTCAAGGGAGGGTTGGCCCACTTAGAAAGTTGGGCAAGGGCCCTAGTTGAGGGCAGCAAGGAAAGATAGGAAAGGATGAAGGGAAAGTGGCCACAAAAGCACTCAGAAATTTATGAGTATCTTCTACAATATACATGTCCTTTTACCCCTTACAAAATCAACAAATTGGTCATGTTCCAGCCAAGAACGAAGGAGGTAAGTACACACGAAAATGCCGATTTTTGGCTTTCCAGAAAATCAGATTTACACATGCATATACAGCAGCCTTTGGAGGGGAGAAATATGAATTTTTTTGGCACTTTCCAGCACGCAGAAGGAGAGATGAAGGTATGTATGATTTCTGAAATTTATTTCTCAGAAAAATCAGATTTCGGAAGGCAAACACAGCCATGTTTAGAAGGGAAGTATGCATATATCACTTACAAAGTTCGCCAACATGAAAAATCAAAGATATGTATGCATGTACAACAATATTTGGTGATTGTTTGCGAGCTATTGATGAACTTTTGGGGTGTCATGTGCATGCATGGGATGATTGACAAGGGGCAGCCTTTTGGATGGCACATGGTTTGCACAAGGACCATAAATGGTGTTTTTCATTACTTGGAGGCCTTACATCATGGTATGTTTGCAAGGTGGTACCTAGCTGATTACTCTTTGTAGGGTTGGATGGCTGTGGTATGGCATAGAAAAGATCCTAACAAGCTTTGGAATGCATACCATGGGAGCCCACCTATTCCAATGCACTTCAAAAGGGGAATTTTTATGAAAGGCAGCCTTGTCATTTATATCAATTTGATTCAATTTTGCAGCCCTAGCCCTTTTTGCACAATGTGTGGGCCTTTAAGAGCTTATTTGGTAAGCATGGAGTTGAAGAGCTCTTTGAAGGGCAACTTCGTAGTTAATAAGTTGATATTTTGGAACAATAACATGGCTGTATTTTACTATCACAGCCTACATATTAGCATATTCAATCAAATTGGTGAGGTGATTTCTTCTTGGGGGAAGAAACAAGTGTCCATGGTTACACTATGGAAGATTTCAGCTCATGAAGGGACTATATTGAAGAGTTCGAGGCATGAAATGAGGCATGATAATTGCTTTTTGGAGTTGCGTGACACCTCTAGCTCTTGGGGGCAGCCTCCAATACATAGTCACAACAAAATACAAGTTCAGTTTGGAGCTTCTTTTCCATGGGAAGAAGTTACAATTAGACATTGCATAATAAGGTATGTTGGGACACCTTTGTGGATATTGCAATTGCTTGAGGACAAGCAATTTTGGGCGGAGAGGACTATAATGTCCCCATTTTGAAATTAAAGTAATATTATTACTAAAATAAAAAGTATTCCTAAATACTTAAAATAAAGTAATAATAGTGTAATTTGCTTTCACTTAAGTTTGGATCTTTTGAGGGTCATGGGCATTTAAGGCGTAAAAGTGAATTTTGAAAGGAAGCTTGTAATATATCTTTAAAAAAAAAAGAAAAGGTAAACTCTTGGATGAGGAATATAAAAGGAAAGGGAAGATTCATTTGAAAAGGTTATGCATTTTTGATATTGAAATTTTTGTGCAAGTATGTCAAGTTTGAACAAGTGACTTGAGGACGAAAACCTCCATTTTTTCACGTAGGGCAGCTCTATTCAAGGGCTGTAATTGCGCCTCAAAATTGCATGTTTACATGCAAGTGGATCTACAAAGGTGTTTTTGGACACCACCTTCATCAAAGAATTATTACAAACCCTTTGGAGAGCTAGAAATTCATAATCTATAGGTTGAAGAGGTGGGTGAACTCGGTTAAGGAGCTTGTTGAGTTTGGAGGCCATCACAATTGCACATGAGCTATTTGAAAATGTTGCGAAAATTTGTGAGAAAAAATAGAGGCCCTATTTGATAGTGGAGCATGTAGAAAAAGAAAAATCAGAAGTTTGTGGGCAGAGAATGATTGGAATTTTTGAACCACAAGAACTAGAAATCCAAGGGTAGCCAAGTGAAGATTCCCAACAAGCTATGGAGCAACCAATGGAGTTGCAAATGGTAGACATCATAATGGAAAGGTATGTGTTGGAAGAAAAAAAATGTATTGTTCCTCATCATAGATCTCTATCTTTTCATAATTTCAGATTTTATGAAGAAGCTTGGGAAAGACAATTGTTGTTGGCACTTGGAGAGGAAGCACAAGCCCTAACAAAGGTGGACAAGGCAAGGGGATCCAATGAAGGAGTCAATGAAACAGAAAAATCAGATTTAAGGGAAAAAAGAAAATCAGATTTTTGCATGAGTAAGCGAGTGGTCATATTGATAAGTGTTCATTGTTTTTTTTTCATGATTGATTCGTTCATTATCTTGGTGATGTACCTTGTACTACCATTGAGGTGGAAGTGAAGAGTACTCAATGGAAAAAAAGAAGCCTTTCAAGTAAATTCAAGGGAAGGACATGACAAGTATCCATCATGGATATGGGATCTAGGTGAGCTCTACAAGAGTAGTGTTGCTAGCATGTTTTTGACCAACATAAGGAAGGAGGTAAACAAAAATTATCATGATCCATGGATCAAGGTAACTGCTGTTTTCAATATTTTCAGATTGCATTCCTTAAAGTTTCTTATCACCATAGAGAGCATGGGCCCTAAGAAGGTGTATTTCTCACACCCCAACACCATAGGGATAGTTCAAGTTTGTAGTAGTGGATTTCTCACCACAAGGAGAAATTGGAAGGGAAAAAGGGCATGCTACAGCGATGACAAGAAAAAGATAAGATATGAAAAGGAGATCCATATCATGCTCATGAGGCATGGTAACATCATTATAAAAGTGTTACTAAACACTAAAGTTTTTTCTAACATGTTTGCCTCATGTGTAGGGTCAATAAGGGAACCAGTTGCAATGTACATAAAATGTGCAAGGCATTTTATGATTTTCAAATATGAGCAACCATTTGGGCATGTTACCATGGGAAACAATAAGATTATCTTGCATGGTTTGAGTGATAGGGTGACACCTTCATCTTCATCAAATCATATGATGGAAGGGTGTTTCATGAGCATGGGGCGGATTGAAAGGGAAAACAAAGATAGGGTTGTTCTGGGATACTATGGGCAGCCATCTACTTGCAAAGAAGAAGGTATGATGACACAATGGGTAAGTATAA
The DNA here is from genome assembly GCA_037957365.1 of Torreya grandis. Lineage (NCBI taxonomy): Eukaryota > Viridiplantae > Streptophyta > Pinopsida > Cupressales > Taxaceae > Torreya > Torreya grandis. The sequence goes on from JARHVA010000217.1 coordinate 3,169,854, forward strand.
GTGAATTTGATTTTTATCTTTCACCTAATTGTTGGGTGAATAAGTTTCCTTGTTTACAAAGGCAGCCCCAAAATTGTTATGAACAACACTTCATCTCTAAATGCAAGGGTAGGAAAGAGGCCCACGATAAGGGTAGGGGACCTCTAAGGATGGAACAAAGAATTCAAGGTATGTATGGCTGTTTGCAAAGCTTAATTTTTGAGGGAAGTGAGTTCTCATCCTTAGAAAAGATGCTTAACATTGAATTGGCACATTCATGGTTACTCTTGAGCATAAGGAACAATTTATTTTACTTATGGTCGCCAAGAATAAGTGACTGGAAAGAAGATATGAGATCTGATTTTTATTTGAAGAATTCTGATTTGAAGGGAGAGGTACAATGGTATGATGAAGATAAAAATTCTGATTGTTGTTGCATAAAAAATTTTAGGTTCCTATGGAAGGTAAAACCACATACCCAAGGTAAAAGTTCTGATTTGTTTGTAAAAATTTCTGAATTTTATTGGAAGGTACAATCATATAACAAAGATGGAGATTCTTCTTTTTGTTGTATGGAAAATTCTGAATTTACATGGGAGGTGCAACAGTGTATTGAAGGTATAAATTCTGGGTTTTTTGGCATTTTCCAGCCTATGTTACATTCTGAAAATGTTTACCATAAGAGGCACTCTTGGCATAACAAAGTAGGGAAGATACAATTCAGTTTTGAAGAGTGGTTGAGGTTTCTTGTTGATCTATTGGATGTTCTCCCTATGCATTAAAACATTAATGAAGAGAGATTACAGGATATAGATATATCACATGATTTGGAATGCACTCATGTGATGTTGTCTCTATGTATGTTGAATGAACAAGGTATGGTCCCATATGAAATTTTCATTCTTTCTTTCAAAATGGTGAAGACATCTTATAAGGACATGGAATTATGTGAAGAGTAACATCAAAGGTGAGTCTTGGGGTATATGCTATGAAGGTACACTCTTTCTAAAACTCATGAAAAGGGAGAACGTGATCATGGACAGCCTTATGCACTATGTGAAATGGATTTTGTTTGGCAGCCCTAACCTCCTTTTTGCTAAATTTGAGTCTGGGATGGCTTGTGGGGGAAGCATGAAACTTAAAGACTCACTAGGGGACAACCTGGTTTTGAGAAGGTTGGAAATTTGGAGTAGAAGCATGGCTGTATTTTATTATTGCAGTCCACAAATTTGCATATTCAGAATTACGAGTTAGTTTTCAGCCTTTGGGAATGCTAAATTGGTGAGTTTTGAATGTGACGATCTTCATTTTGAATTATATGACACAATGAATTCTTTTGAACAGCATACTAGATACAGGTACAACAGTATGAATAGGCCAATTGAGGGTTATTTTCCTTGGAATGAAATCACAAATGAACATTGCATCATATGGTATGTTGTGACACCTCTGTGGATAGTGCAATTGCTTGCGGACAAGCAATTTTAGGCAGGGAGCACTGTAATGTCCTCATTTTCTTATTGAGATCTTGGTGGGACCCTTAGCCCATTCTTGTTTCCAATGGTTAAGGGTAGAAGAAGGTTATGAGACATGGTGGACCACTTGTGAAGAGTCACTAATAAAAAAACACTACACTTGGAGGAGGTTATTGAAGGAGGAGGATTCATTTGAAGGGGATGTGAATTTGGATATTTGGATTTGAAAATCAAGTATGTCAAGCTTGGTTGTTGAAGTTAGATGCTTGAAGAATGTCACTCTTCAAGTTCTACTGGTTGCTCTATAGCGGTGTTTTGCAACACTACATTTTTGAAATTGTGTGAACACCTTGGAAAGCTTGTTTATGCATATTTGCAGGTCTAGAAGGTGGATGAACCACTTGGAGAGATTGATGACTTGTCTTGTGGATTGGCAAAGTGATTTAGATGCTTGGCAATTTGCTTGTGGAGTGATAGTTGCTGGTTTCTCCCTTGGGCGACTTGTTTTGGGGCTTTGGGAACCTTCTTCGAAGGGTCTATGGTAGATAAAACCCTCTCATAGAGTTTGGTAATTTTTTTTAATGTATTTTTCCTAGAGGGGTGAATTGCTTTTTGAGGTAAGATTGCATGTTCTTGGGTTGATTTATGTTTCATAAGCATTTAAAATTATTTCTATATTTTTCCCAAGGGCGAATTGGTTTGAAGGTTTGAGAGGCATTGTTGAGGGGTTTTTTTCAAGGGTTTGATATTCAGAAAATTATTTGCATAATTTTGGCCGAAAAACTAAGGTTTTCAAAACTTCGGAATATCATTTGGGGGACCTCCTGTGGGTGGAAAAGTTTGAAACTAATTTTATTTGATAGCTGTTATTTTTGTGATCGTTTTGCATCTCATTCATATTAAAATTCTAAGTATTTCAGAAGTTATGAATTTTTTAAGTTTAGGTTGTTTGAGGTAAAATAACAAATTATTAAGGGCAAATTTGAAAAGAGTAAAGGTTGGTAATTGATTGTTTAGAATTGCAGAATTTTTGAAGGGTTTAAACGCTGTAAATTTTAGTGTTTATTTCAGATTTGTTTGAGTTTGTGGAAAAACTTATATTTTGGCCTTTGTTCCAATTTGGGGACACTACAATTTGAAATCTTTTTGCTCCTTTTGTATGGCTGTAATGACCAACCCCAATTTTTAAACCAATTTTTTTTTTTCGAAACCCACAAATATTTTTGACTTTTAGTGAGCAGCATTTCGTCAAACACTTTGGATAGTGATTGTTTTCAATGTGTTTTGGAATTGGATCATTCAAAATAAAATTTAAGATGATATTTGTTCAAACAAAAAACCCACAATGCATAGAAATATCATGGACATTTCAACAAACACCTGGCATGCATAAAGAAACACTTAATACAACAATCTGACTTTAAACTCCAACAACGTATTGATCTTCAATGTTATACAGGGTCAGATTACATTCTCTGCTACGTTACCGGATTCGCCCCTAGCAGGCCCTGGGAGCGCGGGGATACGGCAGTCCGGTACGGGAGCGCGGGGATCCGCGGGGGATACGGCCAGGGTACGGCGTGCCCCCTGCGGATACGGCCGGATACGTCCATGGACGTATCCGGCCGTATCCGCAGGGGGCACGCCGTACCCTGGCCGTATCCCCCGCGGATCCGCCGAATAAAAAAACATTTATATTTTTTTTCACTCTTAAAAAAATATTCAAAACCCTAAACGCGTTATCACTGCGCCCGCGCCTCCGCAACCCGTGCCGTGCTTCCGCGTCCGCCACTGCGCGACTGCGCGCGACGCGACTGTGCGACGGCACGCGGCGCGTCCTGCGCGACTGCGCGCGGCGCGTCCTGCCGCCCTGGGCCGAGAGTTTAGTTTTTTTAATTTTTATTTATTTCTTTTAATTTTTTAATTTTTATTATTACGTTAAAAACATAAAAATTTAAAATAAGTTTGTTTTTAAATTTTAGACTTTAGATATATATTTATTATTAAATATTAAATTTTAATTTTAAATTATTAATTAGTTTAAAATTTTAAATATAAATTATAAATTATTATATTAAATTTTAAATTATTAATTAGTTTAAATTTTTTAATATAAAGTATAGTATTAAATTTTAAATTATTAATTAGTTTAAAATTTATATTTATAATTAAATTTTAATAGCAATTTTTTGTGTTATAATTTATAAAACTAATATAAGTTCGACTATTGAATATTATGATATTTGGCATTGAATTATGAGTATATATTTTGTGGTTATATAATTTATTTGAAGTTATTTTGTTTCCTCTATGCATATTATCATTATGTGGTTAATTTTTGCTTATATCACTATATTTTTAATTTTTTATATATATTTTTGTACGGCCGTATCCAGCCGTATCCAAACCACCAAAAAAAAAATCGACGTATCCCCGTATCTGATACTCGTACCCGTATCCGTATCGGCAACTTAGATTCTCTATGATATAATGTCCAAATGATGATGATTTACAAGATAATAAGTTGCTTTTATACCAAGCACTCTGTTGTAGCATAACACAAATGAATCTGCTGCGTATTCATTTCCATTCCCAACATCAAGCGATGGGCTTCTAGAATGTTACGCCCCACCAAGAATCTCCCTTATGGGTTGTGCTTAGCTTATTACAGCAGCGTATAGGCCTATTCACATTAGCAAACCCATGCATTCCCTTTTTGGACCCCCACGTGAATCTTATACTCATTAGATATACTCCCAATCACCAAGGTGCGTTTAGTTTCAGCACTCCCAAATAATCTCAAATATCTGGGTTTTCCCTTATGGCGCCACTCCAGTCAACAAGTATCACATTTTTAACAATATCTCATCAAATCCTCTCGAAACAAATATAATATTGTTACAAACTCATTATATCTGTTTCAGCTAGAATAAGAAAACTTTACCATCAAATCTTCTAATCGAAAATCATTCAACAAATAAACTGACACAAATTGTTGAGCACATGCGTAGATTTTGGATAACTCTATTGGCAAATCAATTTGCACAAACTCTAATTCTGAATGAGTCACAATATTAACCAGGGAGGATCTTTCACCGCCGTGGCTAATCTTCTCCAAGAGAGTTTCCATCCTAAAGAAGTTGAGATGAACCAAGTTCAATCCCACAAAACTACAAGGGTTTCACAAGAGGAAATAAAATAATTTGCATATCCCCCAAATGAACTCTTTAAATCTCCTTTTATACTTTTTCCTCAATTTTTTCAGAAGTTATATTTTAAATTCACTTTTTAAATACTTCTTTTTGCTCCAAAAAACACATTTATGAAATAGAAATATTTTTTGATGTGCGAGGTCCCCTTTTTAAACGTCCATGATTTAAAACTTTTGATTACCTTTCCAATGAGCGATTACACTAAGTTGCTTTTAGGAATATTTTATAAAATTAAACAACCTTAATGAAATTATTAAATAAAAGCTCATTAATTCACCTGAGTTGCAGAAACCACTGAAAAAGTATCGGAATCAAAATTTGACTATACCAAAATGATATTGATGATGAATAATGATAATCGGAGCCAATAGGGTAACTTACTATAAATAAATGCTCTCTCCAAGAATTTTGGAGAACACATCGAAAGCCGAAATTTACTTTTGAAAGTGTCATAAGGGTTTTCAAGACCAACTGAGCTCATTACCAAAAAACGAATATCTCTGTAATACACAACTTGCATGCTCCAAGAACCTTGGAGATTCCCTTATTAAACACCAAGTTGCTTCGGTACTCAGACTTCTGGTTGGGAGCTAAGTCTAGATGGCAATGACTTGCCTAGCTCGAGTTGGGGTCCGGATGATATGGATCCTCCGTCTTCCGGCCTTGCTCTGGCAACTTAATGTTTCCTTTTATGATGTTATGATGTAATGTCCCCAAATTGGAACAAATGCTAAAAACAATATCTTTCAAACCCCAATCCAAATGACATATAAACTGAATTCTGAAATATAAATCAGCAACTCCACAATTCAGAATTTATTTACAATTTTTCACCTTTTACACACAAATCGCGCAAACCCTAGGTGACTAGGGGTTTATGGTGATTTTAGCCCCTAAAACACCTTAAAAAATACAATTAATTTGTTTTTCCAATCAAATTTGGCAAAAACTGAATTTCTGAATTTATATGGCGAAAATACAGTTGAAACTTGTAAATTCAATAACTTGAAAGATACTTGGAATTTCTGAGCAAATAATAGCTTGAACTGAAGATAAAAATTTGCTCCTTCAATTGAAATGAAAATCAGAATTTTTCAACCATTGAAAGACCCCCAAATGATGCCCCTAAGTTCTGAAAACACTGGGCCTTTCAAAATTAAGCAAATAATTACTGGATATTTTCTAGGCATAGATTAGCCCCAAAAGCTTGCAAACATACCTCAAAACAATTCACTCCACCAAAGAAATTATTTATAAAATTTTTGCAACCCTAGGAGAAGGTTTCCACCATAAATAAACCTTCTGAAGATGATTTCTCACACCACCAAGTTGTCCAAGTGGAAGTCAACAACTTTCCTTCCCAAGCAATTTGCCACACTTGCAAACCCTCCAACAAGTTTGCCCAAGTCTCCCAATCCAATTGCCACAAGCTGAAATATTAGATGCAAATTCAAAATAATATTCAAAGGAATTGAACACAATTTCTGAATTAATAGGTGGTGTTGATAGACACCTTCTGTAGAACATTTAATAGAACTTGAAGGGTAACATTCTTCAATTGTCTACCTCCAATAATCAAGCTTGGCATACTTGATCATCAAAGCCAATAATCATATGCGCATAATCTTCAAATGAATATTCTTTCTTCTTAAATACCCTCCTCTAAGTGTAGCGCTCCAAAATAGAAAGAGAGTTAACTTTAAAGATCAACTTGAGTCTTATAAGCTACGACCCAAAACTCCCCTCACTTAAATGAAATAAACATAAAGTACTTTTCCCCAAAGCATATCTCAAAATTAGACTCATAAAGTACCTTTTTCGTTAGTAATTCTTCACAAGTGGCCCACCATGTTTCATAACCTTCCTCTACCCTTAGCCATCAGAAACAAGAATGGGCTAAGGGTCCTGTTGACAATTCTTCCACAGAACAGATTGTCTCGTCATTCGGAAAATTCAAATCTCCATCCAAGGAAAGAAAGAATACATTGTTTTTCTTTTGTGAGGGCCTTTGCTACAACAGGAATTCCTTTAGACTTTTTGTCCGAAGGAATGGTTCATCAAATAAGTCAGAATGTCACCTAGCTTCGGAGAAGTGCTAAGGACATAAGTTTGCAGGAAATTACAAATGAAAGAGCCTACAACAAAGGAAGTAATTCCTTCAGACTTTTTGTCTGAAGGAATACTTTAGAGAATTTACAAAGGAAACCCCTGCAGCCAAACAAAGGTCCGCCAAAAACAAGAAAAGCCAAGGAATAATTCCTTCCGACTTTTTGTCCAAAGGAATTCCTTCGGACAAAAGTCCAAAAAAATCCGAAGAAATAAGTCCGTGGAATTGTAAGGGGTGTCTTTGGAAGGCAGAAAAGGGCAAAACAAGAAACCCGAAAGGCAAGGTACCCTTTGAAAGGGTCATTTTCAATAATCCCGAAGGGCAACTACCCTTCAGGAAGGTACACGTCAAATTCAAGACACCAACAAAAACCTGTGTGCTCTACAATTTTTTCGAAGGGTGCAGAGGGAGAGCCACGAGCCCTAGTGGAGGACACTTGGTCGGCTCCTGGACCATGGCAATTTTTTCGAAGGGCATTCTCAACAGAGTTCAAAAAGACAAGGATTAATTCCTTGGGCTTTTTGTCTGAAGGAATTCTTTCGGAGAAAAAGTCCAAAGAAATTCAGAGAGGTCCGCCAAAAGCTCGTGCAAAAAAGCCAACAGAGCAAAGTCTGAAATCAATGAAGCAGAGTTCAAAAGGACAAAGGATTAATTCCTTCGGGCTTTTTGTCCGAAGGAATTCCTTCAGACAAAAAGTCCGAAGAAATTCGGAGAAATGAAACAAAGAAAAAACCTGTGGAATAAAAGCCAACATAAAAGGAATGACAAAGGAAGATATCCTTCGGAAAAAAGTCTGAAGGAATTCCTTCGGACATTTTGAAGGAATACTTTGGAGGATAAAGCCGAGGGAAAATAAGCCCGAGAAAATGCCAAAGGGTGACGTCCCGCGAGACGTCAAATTTTGATCGCAGGAAGTAACCGTTGAAGTTCAAAGAGGAGTTCGACTAGAGCCAAGAAATTCGAAAAAAAAAGCAAAGGTAAAGCCGGAATTCTGAAAGAATTAAACCACCGGAAGTTGACATCAGATTAAGCGACAAGAAGTTGAAAACAAAATATCTGAGGAAATATCCACCAAATATAGATAAGATAATCCAAAAAAAAAGAATCCTGCCAAAAATAAACAAGACACAGGCAGACCAAAATAAGAGAAAATACATGCGAACAAGGGCTATTTCTGGGGGATTGCTAAGTTTCGGTTGACTATCTGTTTTATTGCGGTTTGATTAGTCATTCTCATGCATTCGAAGGTCCATCTCAGCCTATCTCTTCGTCCAACTCAGCTTGTCAAATGGTCAACTCAGCATTTCAAACGTTCCAACTCGGCATCACGCAGCGCACGTAGAGTTCTAAAATTGACATTGGCGTTGGATTTCATGCATGATATTATCATCTCAAGCTTTCAAATGTTCTAGCAGCTCATGTAGAGTTCTAAAATTGACATTGGCGTGGATTTCCATGCAAAGAGAGGTGGGCGGTTCAGAGCAAAGACAAGTTCACTTCCTCAAGCGCAAGAAGCTTCATGCAAAGACAAAGAGAAAACATATTTTATTGAAAGGCCAAGTCAGATTTGAGTTAATCTAAGTTAATCTTTCTCTTCAATTCTTCAACGCCAATCTTTGGCTTTTGTAATTCTCTATAAAATGGCTTTTCAGCCCTAGAAAAAATCATCCATCTCTTGGCTAGACCAGACTTTGCCATTGGTGAGTTGTGTAACCTCTTTAATCAATAAAAGGACTATACTTTCAGATTTCAAGTGTTGGCATAGTGTATATTCATTCAGCAATTTGCATAAGTGGTAGATTTCTCTCCCTTCCCAAATTCTGATTCGTACCTAGCTGCTAGCTTATCATTATGCAGGTCATGTTAAGTGTTCTTTATGTCTTTTGCTGAAGCTGTAAGTGGATGTTAGGTGGCTGCAAAGTGTCTTGTATCAGACCTCTCTCCATTGTTTTTCCCTCATGTTTTGGTCATTGGATCGAACCTTTTCACGAAATACTTATGCATAGTGGTCGATTGAAATCAAAGGTCTTCCTTTTCCTTTGTTCAGTGTTCAAGGTTCCAAGTTGAGTGGATCAATCTTTTGGTGTATCACCTTTATTAGGTAGGATTTCCCTTTAAAGTTTCCTTCTCTGTTTTCCATGGTATTCTGCAGCATAGAGTAGATATCCTCATTGATACATCTTACAGAAACCAGCCTTCTTGGAGGTTCTCACCATTGAGGCACCCACCCTCGTGAGAAGATCCCATTGTTTCAATCAGATAGAGGATTGGCCTTTTCATGCACGTCTTCGATTCAGGTTGCAGCACCAGGTTGACAACAGGCCCACCAAATTCTCGATCAAAAATGGGGACATTACATATGATGACTTGTTCCTAGGCAAGGCCTAGCTATTTTTGTTACTGTTGTTGCTTGTTCCTATGATTGACCTAGTCTGACTAGAGGCGTGTTTGCATACCGCTTGTTTTTTTGTGAATTATTTGTATATTATATATTTTATTAATATATAGATATATTTCATCAAAAAAAAAAAAAACTGGAACTAGACATAAGCTTGCAAATCAGTATACTACAAATGGGGACATTACAATGGCATTGGAGACCAACTTGAGAATTTGAAACTATTAGGGCTGCAGGGGCCAGAATGCCATATACCATAGCCTACAACTAGTTGGTGAGCCTAGACATCTCTATCATGGTCTTGTCCAATGATATAAGCAATCATGTTTAATGCATCTTGCACACTATCCTTAAAAGCATTGATGACCAGAGGCAATGAAGGCTCACCTGTAAGCATTTTTTAGTAGAGGGAAGTAACGGTGAATGTAATCCACTGCTTTGGGCTTCTTGTTGGAATAATTGTCATTGATGTCAAAGGAATTGTAACGGATATGAACGGAAATGTCAAACGGAATTGTTGCCAGAAGTGAACGGAATTGTTGCCGGAAGTGAACGGAAATGTCGATGGAAGTGAATAGAAATGTCGACGGAAATGTTAACGGAAATGTCGATGTAAATGTCAACGTAAATGTCAATGATCACATCTCTTGGTGAAAAGATACCTCTTGGATGGGACACATCCTTTAAAGGCTATATAAGGGAGAAGAGATGTGAAAGTATAACAAGCATTCAATTTGATTGAAGATCGTATAAGTGTGAGAGAGAAGGAAGAGAAGAAGAGCAAAAAATGAAATAGAATCTCTTAAGAAAAGAAGTGTGAAGGGTAGATTTATTTTAATGAAGAATATCATTTGAGAATTGTGGAAAAAAAAAGAGCAAAAAGTATGTAAGAAAATCAGTGAGAGAGAAAGTGTAAGAGAAGCAAAGCCGTCATTTGATTGAAGAAGCAATCACAGACGGTGGAATTGATTTGGCTTGGGGTCTGTGCCTCATAATCTAGGGGTTGGTGCTCCTGTGGGTCGGTGCGCTCACGAATTGGCTGGGTTGGTGCTTGGCGAAGGGGGTCGGTGTCTCCAGTGGGTGGGTGCTCACAAATTGAGTGAGTTGGTGCTTGGTTTGGGGATTGGTGTCTGCAGTAGGTTGGTGCCTGCAAACATTGTAAAAGAGCTATATATATATAAAAGTAATATTTTGTCGTGGTTTTCTCCGGAAAGGGTTTCCACGTAAATCATGTGTTCTCTTGTGTTACTAAATGTTAGATCTTGAATGTTTATGGTTGTGGTTGATTAAATTTGAAAAGATTAAAAGATTGTTATACTGATTCACACCCCCTCTCAGTATAAGCCTGTGCTTAACAATTGCTATCAAAGCGGTTCCTTCAGAATCAGTCTAACTGTTGGAAGGTAGATCTCGAGAGCACACATGACTAGTCGTCAAGGTTAGGATGGTTTCTTCACAAACAAAGCACCATTGTTTGATGGAACGAATTATGCTTTTTGGAGTATAAGGATGAGAACATATCTTATGGCTCTAGGGTTTGATATTTGGTTATCAGTAGTGACGGGGTACATAGCACCAACAAATCAGCGAATGGATCAGGCTGGAAAGAAGGCATGTGAGAATAATGCGAAAGCGATGAATGTCATTTTGTGTGGCTTATCAAAATCAAAGTTCATAAAAGTAATGCATTATGTGTCAACAAAAGATATATGGGACAAACTTCAGAATATCTATGAAGGTGATGACAAGGTCAAGAAGGCGAAGCTTCAAACACATATAAGGCGGTTTGAAAGTCTTAAAATGAAACATGAAGAAAATGTTGTAGCCTATCTTCTATGTGTGGATGAGATAGTCAACACCATCAAAGAAAATGGAACAATCGATGATAGTATAGAAAGTACTAAGGTCACTTCCTATGAGGTATGATGCGAAAGTCTAGGCTATTGAAGATATGGACTTGGACACATTGCAAATGGATGAATTACATAGAATTCTCACAGCATACGAAATGAGGATGGAAGCAGAAAAGCCAAAAAAGCATCAAAGAAAGTGAAAAAGGAAAAACATGAATCAAGCTATAGCCCCAGTGAAGAGTCGGATAAAGAAACCCTATTTGTGAGAAATCTCAAAAAGGGATCTGGGAGATATAAAGTTAAGTTACGTTTTGAGTGTTTCAATTGTGGAAAAATATGACACTTTGCAAATAGATGTCCCCATTCAAAAGAAGAGAGTAGTAATGACAAAGAGGAAAATGATGAGAAAGAAAGTATCACAAGAGCAAGAAAAACTACAAATAAGAGAAATATGAAAAAAAGAAGAGATCTGATAAAGAAAAGAAAAGCTTTTATTCAAAAAAGGCTAGTACTCAAGTGAGGAGATTGAAGAAGGTGTTAGAGAGAGTGACGGAGGTGAAGTTTTGTTCATGGGTTTAGAAGATTGGAACGGTGATGACTAGATAACTGGAGGACAATCTTGGAGTGATTCAGAAGCTAGAGAAGCAGAAGTAGATCTTGAAGGAGAATTCTTAAGTGCCTTGAATGAAAACAAAAGCGACATTCAGAAATACGAAGAAGATGATCAAGATAGAGAAGAAGAGTTATCAAAAATTCGAGAGGAGTCAGAAATGGTCATCATGAGTCTAAATGCTCAAGTTGAAGAGGCGAAGAAAATAAAGGAAGAGACTAAAATTGAACTAAAGGCAAAGAAGAATGTGAGAAGCTAGAGGTTGAGATTGTTTCCTTGAGAAAGGATTTAGAAAAGGGGAACGCTAAATTGACAAGCAGCTTAAGATTTGAGAAGAGCACCGAGGTTCTAGATCGTCAGAGGTCACTATTCAACAAGTAAGGTCTTGGCTATGAAGATGAACAAAAGGTTACTAAGGAGGATGTTAAAATTGTTAAACCTGTGAAGATAGAGAAGAAGACTTCCCCAAAGAACGAAGTTCTGCAAGTAGAAGACAAAGGAAAGAACCATTGGCATGATAGAAGATCATTCTTGCCAAAACAGTCTGACAGGTACCAAGGATCGTTTTATGGCTATTGCTTTAATTGCAACATTTTTGGTCATAGAGCAAAGGAGTGTAAGAGACATGCGAGGAATGGATATGCATGGAACAGTGGCAGAAATGTAGATATGAGGAATGGGCATGCAAGAAATGAGTATGCATGGAACTATGGAACAAGTGAAGGACGTAAGAGGAATGAGCATGGTTGGAATGGAAACAAAGATTCATATGGTTTCTCATTCATTGACTCCTTTGTCAAAAGACATTGTATGTTATAATTGCAATAAGTATGGACATATAGCGAGACAATGTGGAAGTAATCCTATAGACCAAAACAAGAAAGAGGATACTCGAACCAAACTCAAAAGAGAATTCGTGCAAGTTTGGAAGTAGATGCAGCAGCTAGACAATTAAAAGGAGTAATTTGTGCTTGTGCAAAAGGCACAAGGAGCAATGGCAGAGAGGCCATGATGGAGCACAAAGCACAAGAAGAAATGGCAGTGAAGACCATGTTGAACCAAGAGAGATATAATGTGCACAGTGGAAAGATGCTACGAAGAGGATCAATAAAAGAAGATATTACAATAAGTGGTATAAAAGAAATTCAAGATTGCAACAAAGACAATAGAAGAAGATAATATCTTTTTCATCTAGTGACTATGAGAGGAAGCATCAACTCAGGGGGAGTAGGGTGTACAACCCTTTGCCATTGATGTCAAAGGGGGAGAATTGAAGACAAGGGGGAGTTCATATACTAATTCATGGGGATTGCCATCAATGACAAAGGGGGAGATTGTTGGAATAATTGTCATTAATGTCAAAGGAATTGTAACGGATATGAACATAAATGTCAAACGGAATTGTTGTCAGAAGTGAATGGAATTGTTGCTGGAAGTGAATGAAAATGTCGATGAAAGTGAACGAAAATGTCGACAGAAATGTCAACGGTCACATCTCTTGGTGAAGAGGTACCTCTTGGATGGGACACATCTTTTAAAGGCTATATAAGGGAGAAGAGATGTGGAAGTATAATAGGCATTCGATTTGATTGAAGATCATATAAGTGTGAGAGAGAAGGAAGAGAGGAAGAGCAAAAAATGAAATAGAATATCTTTTAAGAAAAGAAGTGTGAAGGGTAGATTTATTTTAATGAAGAATATCATTTGAGAATTGTGAAAGAAAGGAGAGCAACAAGTATGTAAGAAAATCAATGAGAGAGAAAGTGTAAGAGAAGCAAAGCCATTATTTGATTGAAGAAGCAATCATAGATGGTGGAATCGATTTGCCTTGGAATTGGTGCCTCATAATCTAGGGGTTGGTGCTCCTGTGGGTCAATGCTCACAAATTGGCCATGTTGGTGCTTGGCAAAGGGGATTGGTGTCTCCAATGGGTGGGTGCTCACAAATTGACCGAGTTGGTGCTTGGTTTGGGGATTGGTGTCTCCAGTGGGTTGGTGCCTGCAAACATTGTAAAAGAGTTATATATATAAAAAAACAATATTTTGCCGTGGTTATCTTCCGAAAGGGTTTCCACGTAATCCTGTGTTCTCTTGTTTTATTAATCGCCAGATCTTGAATGTTTATGGTTGTTGTGGTTGATTAAATTTGAAAAGATTAAAAGATTATGTTATACTGATTCACCACCCCACGGCCGCTCCCCTCCCCCCCTCTCAGATAAACCTGTGCTTAACACTTCTCACCTTCTAGCCTTTTTCCCACATAAATGCCATGAACACCTCTCATCTATGATATTATTAACTAGCTATGTTAGTCCATGGCCATGTCATGACACTAAGTACATGATGTCTTACTTTAGTGCATTGGAGCCAATAACCCCAAGGGGCTTAGATATAACTTTGATTGGGCTCTTCCTCTCTTAAATCTCGAGCTGATGTTTTCCATCACCCATAACCATAGGATTCCTTCAACATGGTGTATAGACTTAAAAATAATGTGTGCGCTAAATATTATATCTGTCCTCTCATAGAGCATTTATTGCAGTAGAACTGAGTAATGATCAATAAATGCAGCGTACAATATTTGTTTTTAAGAATATTGTAAATTTGGAAATAAAATGAAGAGGTTGAAAGGGTATTTTAGAGCCTTCCAACTTCCCAAATCATAATAAATTTAATCAACTCCTGATGTCATTGCTGTGTCATATTTTGGCCTGCTGTGATAATATTGTTTCTATCAACTCGTTAAGCTCCAGTGGTGTTCATTAAAGGCTATTATTTCAGGTTTCTGACTCCTGAATTCAATATTTTCTCACGTCAAATTGTTCTTTGGAGCTGGACATATCTCAATTGCCAAAAACATTCTTAAGATTTTGCTTATCAAGTTTTTATGGCAGATTTCTTTCTTTGTGCGACAAACTAGACCTGTGACAACTACTGGCAGGATTATATAACCTAGTTGTAATGTGCTTGAACATGCAGAGTGACTGAAAGAGAGAGTTTCAAAACGATTTGTATTATTTTTGGATGCAGGCAACATTCTTCATCACTTATGTTTTGACATCTGGATGGACGGGTTTATCACTAGAAATTACTCGGTTGTTCCCCCTTATTGCAGATTTTTTCAGAAGACATTTTTCCAATGGTATAGAAGATGATGATATTGCACCGGCATTCCCTTACCATCGTGACCTCCCAAAAGTGCTCCTTTTTGGACTTCTAGGCTTCACGTATTCCTTGCTGGCACCGCTGATCCTACCTTTCTTGCTTGTATACTTTTCCGTTGGCTATGTTATGTATCGTAATCAGGTAACATCTGAACTTTTCTTTTCCTTTCACTTGATTTTTAAGAGGATGTGAAACAATGAAGTCTTTTTAGATTTAGTATTTAGGTTTATCTTTTTCTTGGATTGAAGAAAACCACCCTTATGAGTAATATTTCCTCAAAAACATTGTTCTCAAATATCTATGTTTATGGATAGTTGGAGTTTTAGTTTTATGTGCCATTCTGAACTTCTGATGGTTAGATTGTTGGATACAGTCATGAGAGCATTCTAGATACTACATTTTCAGTTTTATTTTTCTTGCTTAAGATTATAGGTTTTCAAAAGATGCCTGTAAGGTCAATAGTTGAAATTATATATCTGAGTATTTTTTCCCAGTGATTCAATGTATGAACGATTTCTGGGTATGACTGAATAGAATTTAAAGTTTCCGACATTTCGGAAACTGTAAATCTTTGGCTTCTAATCTTTTCATAACTGATGATGGGTCCAGTAGAGAAACTGGAAATGTCAGAAACTTTAAATTCAACACAGGTGTACCTAAAGATATTTCATACAATATTAAGTCCTCTAACCCAGAGCAATAAATCTGAAATCTGAAATCTGAAATACTTGCAGTGATATTTTTATTGGATGGTCGGCAAGCCTTTCATATTTATCAAGTAAACTATCTTAAGTTTCTTTTTGTTTTATGGAATTTCATGTTTCTTTGGTGGCTATTATCTCTCCTATATTTGCTTTAGTTACAATATTAAGTCCTCCAACCCGGAGCTGTCTTTTTCATAATTTATGCAGAATGTTCAAATTTAATTTAATCAGCATGTTCATGCAGTTGGTCAATGTATATAAAGAAATTTAAGTATGACCGTCACCATATGATGTAGAATACAGCATCAATATCAAATCTATATCCCTGCATGTACTTGGATGACCAGTCATAGCCATAGCTTAGCTGACGAGGAACTGGGGCACCATCTCTAATGTAGGCTGTAGGCCCCACCCTGACATAACTATAATCTAGTGCATTATGGTAGCTAGTGCACAATATCATAAAGGTGGCAGTTGCCCATTGGTTTGAGAAGTACTTGTAACCCTGTGGCCTGTGATTATACATGTTTTGGCCTCAAATCTGTCCTGCATAGAGACTAGCTGCCCCGGGAGTTCAGATGTTTTTAAAGTTTGAATCATATATCTGAGTAATTTGAAGCTAAGATCAGGTACCTCTAAACTAATTACTAAATACCATTATCTTGCTTATCTGGGTGGCAGCAGAACATCACTTAGCAGAATAACTGCAAATTTCTTTCCCAAAAGTCAACATCATTTGCCATAAATCTTAAATGTTCCTGCAAGCGCCCTTTCATTGATTTTTTGAAAATTCATTCTGAAACTATTCAGAATCATAAGACTTATTTAATGCAACTGGGTTACTTAGGAAGGATATTTCAATGAATGCACATTCATCCTTCTTCTGCACTCTAAACTCTATGCAAAAGTAGTTTGAAAAGTGATTTTTCCTTTTTTCTTTTGTGAATCTTTCAGTCTGGTATTTGAAACTTTTCTCTATTTAATAGAATTTGTCTTCAAAACTAGAATGATAAAAGGGGGAGTACTGTATGCTTACCGATTTTGTTGGATTCTGCAGATGTTGAATGTTTACTCACCTAAATTTGAAACATCGGGCCAGTTTTGGCCTATTGTACACAACTGTACAATATTTTCAGTGGTTTTCATGCAAATAGTTGCAATAGGAATATTTGGACTCAAGAAACTAACTCTTGCATCTGGCTGGGTAATACCAATATCCGTAATTACTCTCCTATTCAACAACTATTGCGGGAAACGATTTTTGCCTATGTTCAACAACTATCCTGCAGAGGTACTATTTGCATATAACACATCTTCTCTGAGATATACTTGTTTGTGTTTCCAGCGATGGGGGTAGGCATAAATGTGTGTGCAATTTCATATGTAAGTCATTGATTTCTGAATATTAATACCAAATATGTGCACCCTCACAGGTTTTGATTAAAAAGGACAGGGAAGATGAAATAAACCCACAGATGGATAGCTTTCTTGAAAGTCTGGGTAACGCATATCGTGACCCAGCTTTGCAACCGGTTCAGTTTTTAACTGATGAGAATGGCAATAAAACTCGTCTCCTTTCGATCCCAGAAGTTTGATGACCAGTTTGGAATTGCTACATTACAAGTTTTCTCTATAATGCTTGTGTAATGTATGTTCCGATTTGAAACTTCACTGCACTATTGTTGAAGTCTAGAAATAAAATTCTTTGGTTCTGGATCAATATGATTGTTTATAAGAACAATCTGAAGGTTGACTTTGAACTGTTGAACCCTCTACGTTTGTTTTTTCCCTTTTATTTGCAATTTGTTTATATAGTGGCATATACCTTCATTAATACTCTCCTTACATTGGCTGCAGATTAAGTGCAAGGGAGTTGGGTTGCAAATGAGCCATCATTTCAAAATCTCCTGTGGACAGAATCACTGCTTTACAATAATTGCACATACAAACAAATTCACTACTTGTATTTGAGTTACATTACTCACCAGGTCCTAAGTATGTGATCTTTCAAAGGGCGTTATTTGGAAGAATTGTCTAGTGTATTATATCTTATACCAAATGGAGTGCATGCTCACACAGTAATTTGTTGTATTTTGTACGTTAAGATGAGACAGCAGGTTTGTTGTCACACATCGAGCCTTGAGCAATTTGTTATTTGTTGAGAACAAATTTAATGCTTCAAGGAGCCAGCATAACGTTGATTTTGCATTTCTTTAACCTCGTCATTGGCAAGTTCAGTGACTGCAAAAACAGAAAATAAAAACAAATAGCCTCTATTTGGCTTCATGAGTACCAAAAGCTTAAGGCTAAACCTTTTTTAATTCACATCGATTGAAAACTAATAAGCTCACTAAGGAAACCAAGACTTGTGGCCAACACCCAATTCTCTGTTAGTAAGTAGAATCCGTAATATGTTTTAATGTGAGATATTTGCTACTTGTGTGTTAGTCTTTTTTCTCTAGACACACATGTTAAGCATAGGGTGTCACTGAGAGCGGGGGGTGAGGGATGAATTAGTAATAGATATCTTTCACATTTTTTGCATAAACAATTATTCCACTTAAGATATGCAATATAATCAAATCACAATTCACACAACACAAAGTAATAGTGACACAAGATTTATACGTGGAAACCCTTTCGGGAGAAAACCACGGAGAAATAGATCTCAAAAGAAAAATTCGTAGGCACCAACCTACTGGAGCACCAACCCCTAAAATTTTTTGTAAGCACCAACTCAATCTTCTTGAGCACCAACTCACAGGGGCACCAACCCCTTTGAACAAAGGCACCAACCCTCTGGACGAAATAACACTTCAATCTTTGACTTGTTGCTAACACAACAGATGATAGGACTTTGCTTCTTCACTCTTTTAGATCCGATCAATTACAATATAGCTTTGTTGCTATATGTCTTTATACTTTGCTTATGCTTCTTTGTTTCAACAACCACTTTTCTTCTCAAATATTTCTGCTCTTATTTATTTAATTTGCCATTCGTGTCTATCTTTGAAAGCCTCCATTTGCTGCCTTTTATAGGCTTCTAATACCTATTCACAAGGGATACACCCTTTCATAAAGCTGTTCGCTGCCCAAAGGTCATGTCTCTTACTTTTGCTTAGTCGACCATGCTTTTAAATGCCTCAAAATTCACGCTGATTCCTTGCTCCTAGTTGGCTAGGATTTGGGGACTTGTTCAAAATTTGCCTTACTTGCTTTGATTTGTGCATGGATACTTGCACCATACTTAGCCTCCTTGATGACACATTAAATACATTTAATTTGGTGGAAAATACATTGTCTTCATGCCTACAATACATCGATATTAATGCCTCTTAAATCCACATTTAATCATGATTAAATGCCTCCCTTTTATGCTGGTTTGTCCTTGGCTAATTACCGTTAATTCATACACAAATATAATCATTAATTTGGCCTTGATCAAATTAAATATTTGATCATTTAATTTAATCCATTCGTTCATATCTTGCCATCAACCTTAATCATGTTGTTGTCCCTTTGACATCAATGACAATATTTCCAAGAATCTCTCCCTTTGTCATTGATGGCAACCACATATTGAAATTGCTTCTCCTTGCTGCACTGTCTTTTCTGACTTAATACTTCTTTGTTGTAGCTCCCCCTTTCTGTGACATCCTCTTTTTGTACTTCTCCCCCTTGACATCAATGGCAAAGGGTATATTCAAAAGCTAGTACTTAGCTCCTCCTTAGTTGATGCTTCCCTTCAGTGGCAATAAGCGAAATAAAGTACTCCCAACTTCTCACGTAGGTACTCAAATGTGTCTTTCGGAAGTGCCTTCACAAAAATATCTGCTATCTGCTCTATTGTATTAATGTATTCCAACTTGACTTGTTGATCTACAACTTGATCTCTCAAGAAATGGTATCTAATTGAAATATGTTTCATTCTGGAGTGCATCACTGGATTCTTTGAAATGCTGATGGTACTAGTGTTGTCGCCGTATATGGAGATAGGTTGATCATACTTATCTTGATATCTTTCAGAGTCTGCTTCATCCAAAGCACCTGAGTGCAACACAGAACTGTTGCTATATACTCTTTATTGTGGCTAGTGAAACTGAATTTTGTTTCTTGTTTAGCCAAGATACTAAGCTATCACCGAAGAAAAATGCACCTCCACTTATACTTTTCTTGTCATCTAGGCAACCTACCCAATCTAAGTCTGTATATGCCACTAAAGTGAAATCTCTCCTTGTAGGATACCATAATCCATAGTCCAGGGTCCCCTTTATATATATGAATATCCTCTTCATAACTTGTACATGAGTTTCCTTGGGGGTTGCTTGATATCATGCCACCATGCCTACCATTTGCATGATATCCGACCTAAAAGCCATCAGATACATAAGAATGTCAATCATTGATATATAGAGAGATTGATCTACATTTGGTGATTCCTCATCTTTACTTATTTTATTCCATGTGGCCATTGGTGTGCTAACAGGTGCACAGTCCTCAAAACAAAACTTCGTCAACATTTTCTTGGCATACTTGGTTTGAGAAATGAAGATTTCTTTATTGGATTGAGAGATTTGTAATCCAAGAAAGAAAGAAAAATCTCCAAGCATGGACATCTCAAACTTTTTTTGCATGTCTTCAGTGAATCCCTTTATCAGTGTCTTACTATCTCCTCTGGATATTATGTCATCAACAGAGACAACTATCAACTGATGCTCACCTTTAATTTTGATATATAAGTTGATGAAACCTCTTTTAAACCCTTGATCTTGCAAATATTTGTCAAGTCTCGCATACTAAGCTCTAGGGGCTTGCTTCAGGCCATACAAGGCTTTCTTCAATTTGCAAACATATCTACTATCATCTGAAAGGAGAAATCTTTTAGGCTGCTTAATATATACTTCATCTTCTAGTTTGTCGTTCAGGAATGCAAACTTCACATCCATCTAATATACTTTGAAATTTTTAAATACCACATAGGCAAGAAACATTTTGATTGGTTCTAACCTAGCTATTGGAGCAAAAGTTTCTTCAAAGTTGATTCCTTCGATCTAAGCATACCCCTTGCAAACTAATCTCGCTTTGTTCCGGGGCACTGGACTATCTTCATTCAATTTGTTTTTATACACTCATTTTGTGTCGATTGCATTCTGATTTTTTGGTCTTGGCACTAGCTCCCAAGTTTCATTCTTTTAAATCTGGTCTAGTTCCTCTTCCATTGCTTTCACCCAATGTTCATTGTGGCTAGCTTCTGAAAAGTTTCTAGGTTGAATTTTAGATAATAATGAAAAATTTACTTGCTCAGGATTACGCACCAACCTTCTTCTAGTCTGCACTCTAGTATCTAAATTTTCAATACTCTAGCTCTTGGCATGATTTTTCTGGACGAATCGAGATGGAGCTTTGGTGTCTTGTCGCTCATCTTCATCCATCTTTTCGACTTCAATATCTTCTTCAATAATGTTAGGTACTTCTAATGGATCGCTTGCTTTTTGAACTCTAGGTTCATCTACTCTGACACTTGCATTTTCTACCATCTTTTGAGTCCTCTTGTAATAGCATTTATATGCTTTACTCTTGGAAGAATATCCAAGGAATATTCTTTCATCTGCTCTGGGGTCAAATTTTCCCAAGTCTTCTTCATTTCTCTTGATAAAACATATGCTACCAAATACTTTGAAGTAGCTAACAGAAGTTGGTCTCCCATTCCATAGCTCATACAAAGTCTTGCCACTGTTGACTTTAAGTTGTCCTCTGTTCTGGATATGTACTGCTATGTGTACTGCCTCTCTCCAATACTTATCTGACAGCTTGGACTCGTTCGGCATCATTATTGCCATTTCTTGAACTGTCTTATTTTTTCGTTCTACAACCCTGTTCTATTGTGGGGTTCTGGTCGCTGAGTAATGTCTTTTTATTTCATGTTCTTCACAATACTCAATGAATTCACTAGACATGAACTCTCCTTTTCAATCAGACCTTAGGCATTTGATTCATTTTCAACCAAAGCTTTGAATGATTTGAAATTGTTGAATGCTTCAAATTTTTTTTTAAAGAATCTCACCCATGTCATTCGAGTATAATCATCAATTAACAGCGTAAAATACCTCACCTTGAGTACTCTGTGTTCTGGTGGGTCCACATAGATCGGTGTGAATGAGCTATATCATCTTGGTGGTAGAATACTCCTTTGTTCTGAAACGTGCTTTGGTCTACTTTTTGTGCTAACATTGTTTACAAAGCGTGCTTGAGGGCTTTGTAATTTTTGGAATGTCTCTTACCCCCTGCTTCTTGCTAATATTCACAAGGTTTTCAAAGTTTATGTGACCCATTCTTTTGTGCCAAAGCCAACTTTCTTTGACATGAGTTAAACATTTCTCTCCTTTGACATTTGTCGGCGTGTATAAGTTGTTATCTGTCTTGTGAGCATCTTAAATCAATTCATGTGTTTCTCTTTCTAATTTCACATCCTTCTATGAAGAACTTGAGTGTGTCCTTGGTCACACATTTAGCTCACACTTAAAAGATTATGCTTAAGTCCTTCCACATAATACATTTTTGGTTTTAGTTTTACCATTATCCAAGCTGAGCATACTTTTCTCGCAATTTTCGTTGTGGTGTTGTCTCCAAATTTCACTGTACCTCCATTGATCTTCTTTAGTGAGATAAACTTGTTTTTATTTTCTGTCATATGTTTTGAACAACCGCTATCAATGAACTAGGGTTGTCCCTCATCTCTTGCATGAAGTGTTGTCTGGACGATCATGGAATCTTCAGCTTGCTTATTCTCCCATGTATTTGTTTGATCCATCTTCTTTATGATTTGAGCCTTGAATCTTTTATCTTTCTTTACTGATTCAAACACACTCCTACAATAGCAAGTTATGTGTCCATAATTGTTACACTTGTAAAATACAATAGCTTTTTCATCAAACCCTGATAAGGGAGCAAATGAGTTGTAGCTTCTGTTTGAAGATCTATGAGTTCCCTTGTCTCCATTCTCAAAATCATTATCCTTAGCTCTCTTCGTGCAATCTAGCTTCTTGTGACCAAAATGGTTACAATAATAGCAATAACCATAAAAGTAATTACCAAACGTGGTTTGATTGGTGTATCTTACAGAAAGTGATCTTTTGTAGTTTTTTTCTCTTCTGCATTCTTTGTCGGAGCTGGGCTTCATGTTCTTGGTTTCAGTATAGTTCTTAGTCTTTTCTATAATAACTTTTACCGGAGGCTTCGTGGAAGTTGTAGCCTTTTCTATTCTCCTTTTCATATCCAATGCTTGTCTTGTTTGACAATGATCTTTGACTTCCCAAAATTTCATTTAAGACTTGAGTACTTTTTTCAAATTTCAATTCATTAACTACTTTATTATTCCCATTTTCAAGATCTCTTTTAAAAGAAGCAATCTCAAATTTATACCTTTACAATCTTTGCTTTTCTCCTTTAATTGATTTATTAGATCTTCAACTTTCTTAGCTTTTTCCATCTGAGCTTGTAGATCAGCAATCATCGTGTTTGATTCTTCTAGGCCGTGTGTCAATTTGGCTTCTGAGTCCTGACTGTCCTTTTCATATTTCTTGATTTGAAGCTTCTATCTCAAATTCTTTTTCTTGAGAAACTTTTGTCTCCCTTAAGGCACAGATAAGTTCTTCCTCAAGGTTCACTTCCACTTCTTTCTCTATATTGCTTTTGCTTGTAAAGGCATCTTCTTCTATGACCATGAATAGAATCTCTGTATTATCGTTGTCTGAGTCACTGACTCCACTTTCTTCAGAATAGCTAAGATTCCTATTAGAGTATAGACTCTTCTTTTGTTTCTCAAACTTTTTCTTATCCTTGCTATGCTTGAAATTCTTCTTGTACTTGGATTTACTTTCTTCGTCATCGCTATTATCCTTTTTAGGACACTTAGCTGCAAAATAACCCATCTTACCACAATTAAAGCATTTGAATGGTAACTTACCTATGTACTTGCCCAAGCCTTTCTTCAACTTGTGAATGAATAAGGCTTCCTTTTCGTCCTCTTCATCACTTGAGCTATCACTCAGTTCTGGTTCCTTGGCTTTCTCTTTCCTTGATGCTTTGAAGGCTGCTTTCTTTTTAGATGGTCTCTCTGATTCTGTCTTCATTTCATAAGCAGTGCGAATTCTATGTAGCTCATCCATCTGCAGCTTGTCAAGATCTTTGATTTCCTCTACGGCAGAGACCTTCGCATCAAATCTTAATGGTAAAGACCTTAGCACTTTTTGGACTATGGTAGACTCCTCTACCTTTTCTCCAAGTCCTCAAATCACATTCACGATTTTATCAACTCAAAGAAGATAACTTGCAATGTTCTCTTCTTCCTTCATTTTGAGACTCTCAAACTGTCCCCTGTGACTTTGAAGTTTGCCTTGTCTAACCTTGCCATCACCCTCATAGATGGTCTTAAGCTTCTCCTAAATCTCATGCGCTTATTTACATTGCATAACTTTTACAAACTCAAATTTAGAAAGACCACATAGAATAGCATTCATTGTCTTAGCATTGTTTTCGCTAGCCTTCTTTCCAACGAGATTTGTTGGTGGTGTTTGTAGCTCTGTGTATCCATTTACAATAGATTGCCAAATGTCAAACCCAAGGGCTATCAGATGTGTCCTCATTCTTATGCTCCAGAAAGCATAATGGGTGCCATCAAACAATGGTGCCTTATTTGTGGAAAAACCATCCTAACCTTGTGAACCAACCATGTGTGCTTTGTCTGATCTACCTTCTAGTGGTTAAACTATATCTGAAAGAACCTGCTCCGATAGCAATTGTTAAGCATAGGCTATTAGGGGTGCAGGGGGACGGAGGGGTAAAGCAGTAATAGATATCTTTTACACTTTTTACATAAACAATTATTCCACTTAAAATATGCAGTATAATAAAATCATAAATCACACAACACAAAGTAATAGTGACATAAGATTTATACGTGGAAACCTTTTCAAGAGAAAACCACGAAAAATAGATCTAAAAAAAAAATTGTAGGCACCAACGTACTAGAGCACCAATCCCAAAACAATTTTGTAAGCATCAACTTATAGGAGCACCAACTCCTATGCCAAACACCAACTCAACAAATCTTCGTGAGCACCAACTCACAGGGGCATCACCTCCTTTGAACGAAGGAACCAACCCTCTAGACGAAATAACACTTCTATCTCTGGCTTGTTACTTACATAACAAATGATAAGACTTTGCTTCTTCACTTTTTTAGATCCGATCAATTACAATATAGCTTTGTTGATATATGCCTTTATACTTTGTTTATGCTTCTTTGTTTCAACAACCACTTTTCTTATCAAATATTTATGCTCTTCTTTATTTAATTCGCCATTCATGTCTGCCTTTGAAAGCCTCCCTTTGCTACGTTTTATAGGCTTCTAATACCTATTCACAAGGGATACACCCCTTCATAATGTTGTTCGTTGCCCAAAGGTCATGTCTCTTACTTTTGCTCAGTCGGGCATGCTTTTAAATGCCTCAAGACTCACGTTGATTCCTTGCTCCTAGTCGGCCAGGATTTGGGGACTTTTACTTGTTCATGAATTTGCCTTAGTTGCTTTGGTTTATGCATGGATACTTGCACCATACTTAGCCTCCTTGATGACAAATTAAATACATTTAATTTGTTGGAAAATACATTGTCTTCATGCCTACAATACAACGATATTAATGCCTCTTAAATCCACATTTAATCATGATTAAATGCCTCCCTTTTATGCTGGTTTATCTTTGTCTAATTACCGTTGATTCATGCACAAATATAACCGTTAATTTGGCCTTGATTAAATTAAATATTTGATCATTTAATTTAATCCATTCGTTTATATCTTGCCATCAACCTTAATCATGTTGTTGTGTTGTTATCCATTTGACATCAATGACAATATTTCCTAACAACACAAAGGTATGCAAAGTAAATAAAGTATTTAGTCCAAATCTTAAAATCATATACAAACATGAACTTTAGAAATCCATTTGTAGTATAGTTGGAGCCTGTGGTTTTCGCAGTTAAATACCGTTATTAAGGTCTGTAAAATTAACTTAGGTCATGCAATGTTAGAACTAAAACTCTAGAATTACAACATTTTGAAGTATTAATAAATTTTCATGATGCAATGATTGGACATATCTCAACACTCTAATATGATAGAAACACCTCCACTAATGTTTTCAATTTGTCACAAATTGCTTACCAGTTATAACAATAAATATTGACTACATGTTCATTGAACTTATATTCTTTAGGTGGTAACCCTACAATTTATGATATTAAGAACAAATCCAGAGTAATCAAATTGATTGGGATTATATGTTGCACATCATGGTGCAAAGGAAACAAACAACTAGATTCAAATTTTTTATAATTAAAGCTTGATGTAAGTACAACCAGAATGTCTCAAGGGGTTGTCGAAATATTGGTAACAGATTTTGATTTATGAAACTGAAAATTGGCCTTGGCAAGAATATTGTTGGATATGGATATAAATGAGGACTGTTGATGGAATCCATAAGTTGCTTTTGAAATATTCAATTGCCTATCGGTTTACTTGGTACACAACTAAAAAAATCTGAGACATTTTCCAGGAAGAAAGCATTATGGTAACCTTGATATAAGGAGATGAGCTTGTAATTCACTTGTGCAAAATAATGTAATGAGATGACATGCACACTTTTGAGAGGGTTGATTTGTTTAATCATTGTTCTCGTACATGGTAGTTTGTGGCTTCTCACATCTTTGCAAGTCAATCTGTATAAAACAATGCTTTGTTACAGAAAATGTTCATTTTTTTGCAATTGTGTACTATGTAAACTAATAGGCAAATGAATATTTACAAAGCAAGGATTGTTTCCATTTGGGTAGGGCTTTCCAAGCACAATATAATAATGGTTTCTATGTTTCATTGAAATGGAGTGGTTTGTGCTCTTTTGAGAGTCATTTTTGTTAATTTTTTCTTTACATTTTATCCTATATTTTTTAACATGGTATACTTTTTGTTAAAACTAATTCTCGCTTTTTTCAATATAAAGCCACAAACTTCATTCTTTATATGGTTTGTGGTTACCTTAATTTTGATTTTATGTCGAAATAAGATAAACAATTTCACTAATGAATAGATCTAACAAATATGGCAGTAAAGCACAAATATTAGACCTAATCTAGTGGCTAAAACAGTAACATATCTCATGTGCAGTGTAACAATGATAATGACAATGAAAAGAAGAGTAAACGGGTTGGAATGATCACACCTTAATTGATTTATAGAAATTTGACCTTGGATATGGGATGTGAAAACTGTCTGCCACCTGTGTCAAATCCAAGCATCTTGGGTGAACTTGCCCTTGCGATAATGATTTTGAGTCTGTCAGCAATTGGGCTAAAATGATGCACCAACTTTGTCTAGGAGTGACAAATATGCTGTGCACATGGTTTCCAGGGTTGTGCATTTTAGGGTTGTTTCAATGTATGATGTCACACATCCCTATAAGTTCGTTTCCTTGTTTCATTGGGCAAAATTGCAGAATTTGTTGTTTTCCTTCTTGTACTACTTTTACATGATAAGATCTCAAAAATAAAGAAAGAAGTAGTTGGGTTGGGGAGTGACCAAAGTGGGGTTACAATGTATGGATCATGTGTTTGAGGTAGGGCTTCAACCTCTTCTCCTTAGGTGGAGATGTAACTAAGTCTTGCTTAGGTTTTCTTATAGTACAAGATGCAATGATGCGATGCAAGTCCTTTGAATAGAGATAAATATTTCTTAGGTGTGCTTAGATTTGAAATGAAATTGAATCTTGGGATATTCAATATGATCCTTGTGTTGATCCTCCTTTCTAAAATGCCATTAGACTATTTGTATATATAGGTTACTCATGATTTGAATTAAGGACTAATTGCTTGCAAAGCCCAACCAAACAAAAGACCAACAAATGGATCCAAACACTGAAAAGATGCCAAGACCGGTAAAAGGGCCCACAAAAGTCAAAGGGGCAAACTTGTAAGTTGTACGAGTTTGCCCAAGTTAAATTCGTAGTAGCTACAAGTCTGCTTAGGAAGGAAAACAAACAAGGAGAAAGGGAGGAGAGAGAAAACATGTAATGTCCCTTTTAGTGTTGATTTAGAATAATTTGGGTTTTCCAACAAACCTTAAGGTAACACATGTAATTTTTGACTTTTCTATCAAACCCTAACCATAAAATTTGAAATTTCGGAAATACATATTTAGGGCACCAATTGCAATATTTTATTATTAAAAATACTTGTCAAAAATTTAGAATCATTATAGCCCACAAAATACCTTCAAATCTAATTTTTGCATGCAAATATAGGCCTGAAAAATTACAAATAAATATCAGTTGAATGTTTAACTGAAAATATATCTTAATCACCAACAAACTACCCCAAAAATTGTAGATTTTATCTTCCAAGTGGGTTGCCACCCTAGGGAAGACCTTCCAAGTGGATCATTGACCTAAAAAGGTCATGCGAAGAGGTTCATTAGCCTCCAAAGGGTCTCCAATAGCTACACCCATCTCCCAAAACCTTGTAAACTACTGTGCTCCACAAGATGATGCCCCATAAATCACACACTGGTCAATTTTGCCCTTTGCAACCCTTGAAATGAAGTTGGCCAATTGAAGGATTTTTGTCCTTAGCTTCAGATTTGCATTGAAGATTTTCATCTTCAATGGAGATAAGTCAAGCAATTTGTAGGCAAACTCAAAATTTTAATTCATAAACATGGTAACTGCAAAATGAACCTCATTCCCTTCTTTTATATATTTTCCCTCCAACATTAACCCCAAAAAGGGGTGTTCCACAAAGAGAGAGAAAATTGAATATTCAAAAAGTAATTTCATCATAATTTCTAAGGGTCGACTTTCATCAAACTATAAAGTCCATCTTTATTGAAATCAAATTAGAATAAGTTGTCGACATAGTTTTTTTTTTTGACAAGTTGAACAAAAGAAACATGTTTCCCTTTCTTCTCCTCCCTTTAGCCAATGGGAGACCACAAAAGTTGTCCAAGGGCTTCAACCTCATTAAGCGCCCCCCTAAAAAGGGAACATTATAGTCCTCTCTCAAAATTGTTTGTCCTCAAACAATGTTGTTTTCCACTACCTGGATCCCAAATCCATCTTTGGGATTTGTAATCCCAAACACTTGTTTCATGGTTGTAGCCTTGTGTTCCATTGATTCCCTTAATGCTATGGTGGGGTGTTCCCTTCACTTCATGGCACAAAACAGTTTGCATGTAAGTTGGAAATAGTCCATAACAACAACAAACATCCTTGCATCTTATCCCCATCAACATTAGGATGGTTGGGCTATTTGTTCCTAATAGCAGGCATTCTTTACGAACATCATCATGCAAGAAGACTCTCCCAAATTACACAAATCCACAACTGTTCATGATTGATAACAACTCATGATTTGGAATTATTGAAATCAATAGCGTGACAAAGGTACAACCATTGTTAAATTGATATTTCCTTCCAAAAATCAAAGAGGTAAAGGTTTGAAATTTCCTTGTGCAATTTGAAAATACTTCAACAAGGGTAATGAGTTGGAAACTCCACTGTGTGGCCACAAACTCTCCTAGATTGATGTTCCACTAATTACCTTGAACTCTAAAAGTTCTTTTCATGATGCCCTGGGTAATACCATTCAAAAAATGGTTTGGATCATAATTCATGCTAGTTGAATGGTGATTATAATAGTCATACATGGCTCTAACTTTCTCCTCATTTGGCACTAAATATGCTATAATGTTTGCAATTAATGATCTCAATATGTGAGACCTCCTACATACCACATCAAACCAAGAAATCCTTTACATATTGGTAGATCTATGGCTTCTTAAAGAGGATATTCTCAGTTTGGGACATGACATTACCAATATTTCATCAAGTGGCCATCTTAGAAAACTTATGTTGAACACACCCACAATAATCCAAACATTTTCATGAGAAGTTACCTCATCTAGACCCATGATATAGGAATCATTGCATACCTTGTGTCTACCCCATGTACTAACAAGTTTTATGCCTCATCAAATAAATATACCCCATGCATGCCCAAAACATGACTGAAGTGTTGCACTGTAATAAAAATTAGAATTGTGATGGTTGGAAAACATCTTATAATAATTGCACATTCATTGGGATTACTATGATTAATTTGAATTTCACGAGTTCCTTCCATGCTACTCAAAGCATGACTAAAGTGTTGTGTTCCCTTACTAAAAATTAGAATGGTGGTGGTTGGAAACTTTTTTGTAATAGATGCACCTTTTCTATTCTCTCTTATCCCCATGATGACTTGAAGACAATTCTCTATTGTTGTCATACCCTGATCAACTATCTCTTCAATTGTCGATGCCATACTATCGTCTTGTTTCACTTCACTTCACTTCCCATACCTATGAGCATGCCGGACTGAACCACACCCATGCCTTTTTTTTCTATCTTCTCCATTTCTAGACATGCACATAGAACACACCTATTAGGGAATTCAAAAGCTTCTAACATCACTCTTTCAATCGCTTCATCATGTCTCATAGGCATGTTGCCCAACTTTCTTCCCTCCTTGCATTTTCCTCATATCTTCCATTCATATACTGGACTTTCAAAGGCCCATTCATGCTGCTCAAAGCATGGTTGTAGCATTGCATTTTATTCCTCATAATTATATTTGTATTGGTTGGAAACTCATTTGCACTAGTTGTACATGCCTCAACATTGATAGTAGGTTGGATATTATTCCCCAAGTGATTGAAAACCCTTTTATGGCTGTCATAAAAGTGTAAAGGGGCCTAAACATGTTGCATGCAGTAAGTGAAAGGATGATACAATAGTTGTCCCACTGAAAAATCCTCATGAAATTTTGCAATGACAATGTTATCGGGGTTGAAAGCATCCCATTATTGATTGAAAATTCTCCCAATGATTGAAGATTATTCCATTTCATGACTCTCCCCAATTGTGTGGGAGCAAACAAAGTATTGGGCCAATTGAAAATGTTTATAGCAATAGTACAACTTTTTTTACGTGTCTTAAAACCCATAAAACATGACTTCTACTACTTACAATCGTGCCATTGATTTCCAGTTGCATTACAATGCTCAGGGTAGCAAGATAACATCCATCTTTTTCACTTCTAGATATAAAATTCATGAACTCAACATCCCCTTTTATTGGAAGACTTCTTCTAAGAGCATGTGCATGTATTAGGAGCTAAAAACTTCTATGATATAACTATTGTTATAAAAATTAAAATGTGGGATTTACCTTGAACCTCACCAAATCCTATGGATCCCCTATGCACAAACAACTTTGAACTTGATCAAAAAGTTTTTTTTGCTCTATATTACAAGTTGTCACCTTTACCTTATCATCATTTTTAGTATGTTGTTCATGATGACACAAATATTGCAATGACATAGGAGGGAACAAAAAATCTGAAATATGATCAACATTATCATACCTTGGGCTACCAACAAAAATATCATCCTCCTTTAATGCAATGGGGTTTGTGGAGATACCTCCAACCCTTCTATCCTTGTGATTGCCAATATTTATTCAAACACGTCTCTCGATAATGTTGTTATGAAAATCAATCACTAGGAAGTTCGAAGGATGGTGCATGTTCCTCCACTTTGAGGTCTTCGTATCTAACAAGTGAAGCCTTGTCTGCCTTGGTTTCATCTATATTTTTTTGACACATGCATGGAACATTTTCTTGATTTTTTCCAAGATCATGAACATCGTCAACTAGCTTCTTATTGATTGTTGTTTTGGAAATCCCACTAA
This sequence comes from Torreya grandis, assembly GCA_037957365.1. NCBI lineage: Eukaryota > Viridiplantae > Streptophyta > Pinopsida > Cupressales > Taxaceae > Torreya > Torreya grandis. Next base: position 3,201,196 of record JARHVA010000217.1, read on the forward strand.
GCTAAAAATAAACATTATCATCTAGCAATTGGGCTTTAACCCCAAAATTATCTCCCCAATCTTACAATTCTAACTTTCCTTATTCCTTAGGCTCGTAATTAGAATGCTCATCTCTTTTGGCTTAAGTAGGAACCTTTGATAGATATGCCTCCACACTATTAATCTTGTCAAGCACCTTCCCAAAGTTGTCCAGAAAATCCATCTTATATGACAATGGTTCAATCATTGGAATGCTCATAAAATGGATAGGGGCTTCTTGGAAAAGATCCTCTTTCTTTTTGGCACCCTTCATCTTATCCTCATTGTTAGAATGATTCTCATAATGATCAAAATATTGTAAGGACATAGTATGATGGCAATACAATAAATCCTTGCTATGAAGATAATCAAATTGCTCAACCTTTTCTTTAAATTCCTTTAGGTGTTGTTTTGCTTGAATCTCTATCAACTTTGCCTCTTTCACTCTTCTTAGCCAATCATCACACCTCCTTTGGGTCCTTACCACATCTTTCATGCTTGTTTGCATGGTAGTTGATTTCCTTTCAACCCTAGGATCCACTTTTGTTGTTGATAGTGGATCATTAAATTTTGCCTCACATATGTAATTTATGCCCTTATTTTCCACTGAACTCTTAAGGCAATCAACGAACGACATTTTCTTTTTCAAGATTTCTTCTTTGGCTTCTTCATTCCTTTGCACATTTGTAGGGTTTTAGAATTTAGACATTGACTTTTTCATTTTCTTTTCTTCTAAGAGAGACTCTTGAGGTCTAAGGCTTAACCCTACAAACTTCATCCATGCCTTGGGACCCATTTCCCTTAGTTGTTTTTGAGATTCTTACAAAGCTTGCAATATCTTTTCCATGGCTTCCTATGTTGACTTCAACTTTCTATCATTGCCCTACATGATCAAGAGTCTGAAAACAACTTGCTACCCATATCTAGCCATAAAATGGTTTTGATACCACTATAATGTCCATTTTAGTGTAGATTTAGAACAATAAGGGTTTTCCAACAAACCCTAACATAACAGATGCAATTTCTAATTTTTTTGTCAAACCCTAACCAAAAAATTTAGAATTTTAAAAATACAAATTTAAGGCACCAATTATAATATTTTATTATTAAAAATACTTTCCAAAATTCTAAAACTATTATAGCCCACAAAATACTTTCAAATCTAATTTTTGCATGCAAATATAGGTCTGAAAATTTACAAATAATTACCAACTGAATGTTTATCTGAAAATATATCAAAATGTCCAACAATCTACCTGAAAAACTATCTATTTATCTCCCAAATTGATCACCCGCCCTAAGGAGGACCTTCCAAGTGGGTCACTAAACTAAAAAGGTCCTACAAAGAGGTTCACCACCCTCTAAAGGGTCTCCAACAGCTATGCCTCTCTTCCAAAATTTTGCAAACTACCATGCTCCACAAGATGATGCCTTGAAAACTACAAACTGATCAATTTTTCCCTTTGCAACCCTTGAGATGAAGTTGTCTAGTTGAAGTTTAAGGGTTTCCATACTTAACTTCATATTTCTAGTGAAATTTTTCGTCTTCAATGGAGATACGTCCAACAATTCGTGCTCAAACTCAAAATTTTAATTCATAAAGATGGTAACCACAAAATGAACCTCCTTCCCTTCTTTTATATCTTTTCCCTCCAACATTAATCCTAAAAAGGAGCGTTCTAAAAAGAGTGAAAATCAAATATTCAAAAGTAATTTCATTATAATTTCTAACTAAGGGTTGACTTTCATCAAATTATAAAGTCCCTCTTTATTGAAATCAAATCGGAATAAGTTGCCGACATAGTTATTTTTGGAAACTTGAACAAAAGAAATGTGTTTCCCTTTCTTCTCCTCCCTTCAACCAATGGGAGACCACACAAATTTGGCCTAGGACTTCAACCTCATTAAGCTAAAAAAAAGGGGAACATTACAAAACATGCCTATGGGCACAATAACAAGTTGATAAAACAAAAAATAGATGAAGAGAGTAGCACAAGATCACATAGAGAGGAAAAGACACATATAAGCACCAATTAACCCATAAATCATGGTGATGACCCATATGTACAAATAAGTATTAGTAGCGTTATAATAAAATGACTTATACCAAAATTAGATGTCTACATAATGCCTATATTTTGAGGTGTGTATGAGGTGGTGCACGCACATGCCAAAGTAAAATGATACTTAATTTTAATCACGTGCCTTGACTTACCATAGGAAGAGGATGCTTTTTGTCATACGTCCATCTAGACTTTTTTTGTAAAATCTGATGTCCCTGTCAACAATGGGAAATTGCCAACAAGTAGTCACTACTCATGATAATATTAATTTGAAAGGGAGTATATGAACAAATACACTTGGTATTTTCCCAAAATGTTTCAACACATATATGTCAATTCTAAACTTTTGACAAGTGTTGAAACATAGTCAACATTTCTTTGGGAGTTTCTAGTTCCCAATACTCATAGTACTAAGCTTTCAACAAATTTTGAAACATAATCAACACTTTTTTGAGAGTTTCTAGTGCCTAATATACTTATTTATTATGGTAGTAGATAAATCTATTGTCCAAGAAAGACTTTAACTGCTACAAAGAACCATTGCTTGACAACCTTCATGTTGTGGTGTATTAAAAAACTAATTATGTTTGATTTTCACTCTGGTTAAAAATATTCTAAAAATGTTTTGATGTATTTATGCCCTCTTTTCAAGGTGTGGGATGTAAACTTTTTTCCACAATTACTCATCTCAAAATAAAAAGTTAACTACATCATATGCTAGGAAAATAATATAGTCAAAATGTCAATATTTTGAAAACATATGTTTGTAAAATACTAGATGTATTGACTCACTATGAGTCTTCTAAGGAAGTAATTATTATGCCCCACCTACTGTGATTTTAGTGTTATGACCTATTGGTGTCATCATGTTTGGTACAACTCAAGAGAGTATAATGGTCCTTTATAATATGATAGGGAGGTAAGGAAAACTAGAATGCACCAAGGTATATTTCATGTATACATCTAGTGATAAGCATGCCATGTCATGTAGTAGTGCATAGGTAACATATTCATCATTCAAGGCAAAACACAAGAGGGTATAATGGCCCTTAATATATAATATGATAGGGACAACTAGGATGCTCCAAATTTAATGTAACACATAAATCTCAAAGCTCAATGTATGTAACTCTATGAGTAAGGATATGCTCGTGTGAGGCTCAATGTTTGAATGTGTATAGTAACATATGCTCATTGTGAGGCTTAGTTGTTATGACCTATGATTTACTAAGGATAATGTGGTGAAAGGGACATGGGGGATTACATGCCCCACCAAATGATAGTAGGAGAGATGCTAAATTATCCATTTTGATAACCGTATGGTATAGATAAGTGTGTGATAATGTCCAAAGGTGGATGTGTCCTTTTTTGGAGATGATAATTTTTATGGGACAATGGCATTCCCCCAATGCATGCAACTAATTTAGGGAAAGAAGATATGACAATAAATGTATCAGGTGTGAAAACCAATCATGGGTCATGATGTATGTAAAACTAGGATATATATAGTCAATGTAAGTTCATAGGACACAATGATGTGATAGACTCGATATGTAGGATATGTCAATAAGGAAATTTTAAAATATAAATGTGGGTACCATGCCCCTATATGTGTGTGTGTGTCTGTGCCCATGCGTTCACATGTGTTTCAGGTGTGAAAACCAATTAGGGGTCATGATGTATATAAGACTAGGATATATATAGTCAATGTAAGTTCATAGGACCCAATGGTGTGATAGACTTGATATGTAGGATATGTCACTAAGGATATTTTAAAATATAAATGTGAGTGCCATGCCCCCATACATGTGTGTGTGTGTGTGTGTGTGTGTGTGTGTGTGTGTGTGTGTGTGAGAGAGAGAGAGAGAGAGAGAGAGAGAGAGAGAGAGAGAGAGAGAGAGAGAGAGAGAGAGAGAGAGAGAGAGAGAGAGAGAGAGAGAGAGAGAGAGAGAGAGAGAGAGAGAGAGAGGAGTGGGCACAATGCCACCATAGGCAAATGTCTATATAAATATGATTTGCTTAAATATCATAGTAAAGGAAATATGGTTATGATGCCCCTATAGGAAAATGTATATAAGATATGGTCAATGAAGCTCGTAAGTGAGAATAAGTTCTTCTTTTCTTTGTAGGATGTGTCAAGTTAGTAACTCATAAGATGATGCCCTTGTTGGCAATGTATAGGTCATGTACACCAATGTGTAAGATATGGCCCTGTGAATAGGAAGTGTGATAATCATGAAATACCAAGATGTAGATGGTGATTAGGGAATAAGGACCTCACTAATGGAGCAATTCAAGGCATATATAAGGTATTTGGGTCTAACAAGCAATACAGTCTTAATGTGGTCCATGGAATGATAATGTACCGTGTGCCAAGGTGTAGATGGTTCTTAGGGAATAAGTACCATATTAATGTATCAATGCAAAGGACATGTGGGTGAGTAGTGGCCATTATCACTAAAAAATAGCAAAAATATAAAATCATTAAAAAAACTACAAAATTATAAAAACTATCAAAAAATGTAAAAATCCAATAATTATATTACTTTATCTCAATCATATGATACATATCATGCATATTTTCCTATACTATAGGATTTGTATATATATGCTTTCAATATATGATTCTCACAATATACAAATATCCAAGATACATGTGGTTATGAACACATTTATACCTCACCTAAGGGGGCTTCTTCAACACAAGCAATTACACACTGTGACACATTTATGGGGTTTTCATAGTTTGTATATAAACACATTACATAGATTACATATATCTTGCCTTTACTTACATGGATTATACATTTTTTGTGTGATTACATGGATGTGCATACATGTTATTGTATTACTTGTTACATGGATTATACGATATACCTTGACTAATACATGACTATATTTTGGTAATATACCATTCATACTACTATGACTATGATTTAAGACTCTTTTTTAATACCTAGCCTATCTAAGACGCTTTTGCATACTTGAGACACATTTTTTATTGTTAATGTGGGGAAATACATTTCACACTTATCTCCTAAAGTTTATCATATATATCCTACACATTGGGAGTATGTATTGGTCCATACAATCTGACCCTCTCACCTGGAGCATATTAATCATATCTTGCCACTTGGGGGGCAACACAACATTATTACATTTGACCCTATATCAATATTGAGCATCATATGATTTTGCATTATATACATCTCCTTTAGGCCCACAAGGGGCTTATGGTATTACTATTCTTTGGACCACATTGAGACTGTCTCACTTTTTAAATCCATATTCCTTATATATCCTTTGCATTGCTACATTAATAGGGCACTTATGCCCTTAGCACCATCTACAACTTGGCACATAATATATTATCATTCCATGAACCACATTGAGACTATATTTCTTGTTAGATACATATACCTTATATATGCCTTGCATTACTACACTAGTGAGGCCCTTATTCCATAATCACCATCTACATCTTGGCATTTCATGATTGTCACACTTGATATTCACAAGATCATATCTTACACATTAGTTTACATGAGTTATACATTGCCAAAAAGGGCATCATCTTATGAGTTACTAACTTCACACATCCTATGAAGATAAGAACAACTTATTTTTCACTTACGAGCTTCACTGACCATATCTTATATATATTTTCTTATAGGGGAACCATACCCATATTTCCTTTACTATGATTCTTAAACAAATCATGTTTATATAGACATTTGCCTATGGTGGCATTGTATCTACTCCATGTTCTCTCTCTCTCTCTCTCTCTCTCTCTCTCTCTCTCTCTCTCTCTCTCTCACACACACACACACACACACACACACACACACACACACACACACACACACACACATTTTCGTATGGAGGCATTGTACCCATATTATCTTTTAAAAAGACTTGTTGACATACCCTACATATGGAGTCTATCACACCCTTGTGTTCTATGAACTTACATTGACTATATTGATCCTAGTCTTACATACATCATGACACCTAATTAGTTTTCACCCTTGATATATTTATTATCATATATTGATGCCCTAAAGTAATGACATGCATTGGGGGCATGCCATTATTCCATACACATTATCATCCTCAACAAAGGACACATCCACCTTTAAACATTATCACACATTTATACCATACAGTTATCAACATGGACACTTGGGCATCTCTCCTATTATTATTTGGAGGTGCATGTGTTTCCCCATGACCCTCTCACCACATTATTCTCATTAAAGGATGGGTTATAAAAATTAATCCTCACAATGAGCATATGTTACTATATACATTTAAATATTGAGCCTCACATGAGCATATCCTTACTCATATAGTTACAAATATTGGGCATTGAGCTTTATATGTTACATTAGATTTGGAGCATCCTATTTGTCCCTATCATACTATTTATTAAGGACCATTTTACCCTCTTGTATTGCATCTTGAACATTGACTATCTTACCTACACACTACTACATGACTTGGCATGATTATTGCTAGACATATACATTGAAATATACCTTGGTGCATCCTAGTTTTCCCTATCTCCCTATCATATTATAAAGGGCCATTGTACTCTATTGAGTTGTACCAAGCATGATGTCACCAATAGGTCATTGTTAGGAATGGTAAAAACATTCCATGAAACTAAGATCTGAAGAGTTATCAACAAGAATATCACAAGTAACTACAAAACAAAGCAGATTAAATGATTATTCAGAATATGAGATAATGAGATGTGAGTACAAAGGCAAGCACTTGAATATATAGGCAAGGCAAAATATTAATCTAACTAATCTAACCAATGTGGGATAAATCCTCATATAGGACAAACCCACTACAAGACAAAATAGCTAGCTAATACACTAGAAAACATGAGAAAATACATGAAATACATACTCTAACACCCTCCCTCAAGTGAAGCTAGGGCTAACAAAACCCAAAAAAGAAACAGTGGCATTTCCACAAAATGAGTCTCAACAACAAGGCCTAATAAGGTACTCATGTACAATATGTATCCATAAAATGAAGGAAGATGTCCTTATGAACACCCCCAAGGATAAATTCTGAAACCCCAAGCATGCCATGCAATTTATGGAAATGAGGTGATCCAAAAGGCTTCATGAAGATGTCTACAACCTACTATTGAGTCAGAATGTACTCCAAGCTAAGGATGCCATCTTGAATGTGTTGAAAAATAAAGTGCATATATACCTCAATGTGCTTGGTCTGATGGTGTTCAATTGGGTTGTGAGATATGTGAATTACACTCTAGTTGTCACACCAAAGTATAGTGGGTGGATCCTACATGAAGCCAAACTCTATCAACAAATGACAAAGCCAAAAAACTTGCTAAATCATTATAATTGTTTCCTTGTACTCAACCTATATAGATGAAAGTGCAATAGCCTATTTCTTCTTGCATAACCAAGCAATAAGTGAAGAACCTATAGACACTAAAAAATTGCACATGATAGTTCTAGTTGTCAAAATGCCTTAGGACCCTTATTGAACCTTGAGTCTAATTGACCACCTAGTTAGCTAACTCATCAACCTACTAACTTAACATTTTTAACCAACCCCTTTTAAATTACTTTGACCCTTTTTCTCTTGGACACTCGACCACCGATGGTCAGCATAACCATCAATGGTTAGCTTGACCATCGATGGTCAGCCTAACCATCGATGGTTATCCTGACTGTCGACAGTTAAGTCCTCACCTCCTCAATTTCCTAACACATCACTAGCTATGTGTGAGACAATGAGGCACAATTTAATAAATTTGTCTTATGCAGTGTTAAAAAACTTCCAAGCATCATGATCATTAACCTCACCCTCTATGAAACCTTCCATCCTCCATCTCTCTTTACCTATAAAAGGAGGGAAGTGGGAGGTGAAAATGGATCCAGAATCCAAGTTCAAGCTATCAAATCTTCTTACACATAAGTATTCAAAATCTCCAGCATCCAGTCTTCCTTCAGCAGCAGCTCAACATCAAAAAAAGAGACTTGAACATCTGTCAAATTTTCTTTTGAGACCTAAGTACTATTACTTTGGTGAAATTGCTTTAGCCTTCAACCATCAACCAACTAGCAAGCTATAGGTATATCAGTACTTTAGCATTTTTATTTCAAAATTTTGACCTCCCTGACCTAATCAAACCTATCTACACCTTATTTTCTCTCCACCAGATCCCTAATATAACCTCTATTTACCCATCTACTTATTTTTTAACTCTCTTCTAATCACCTTCAGAAACACACAAACAATCATCGATGGTTACCCAATCACCGACGGTCACCCCCAACGTTGACGATTAACCCAACCATCAATGGTCATTGTGGTAGAGAATAACATCAAGTTATTTTTATCTCCCTACCCCCAACCAAACCTAACTTTCTATGATCCTACTTATTCATAGACCCTTTTTTAATTTTCTGAACTAGATCCCATCCACTTTAGCATGAGTATTGACCAAATTTTGCTAGATTTAGTCATTTTATTTAAACAAGCATTCTACTTTATTTTTCTATTACATTTCATTTATCTTATGCAATTTTCTTAATTTATCATTTCCAACTTGATTATTATCAATAGTGGATTTACAACCTCTTAGCAATCGTATACTTGTTGGATCTAGCTCATGTTAGGCAGTCCACTCAACTATCTTACTAACAACCCTTTTTGTTGGTGTGTTCTTATTTGTAGGTTATTCTTTCTTAGCCAAAGAGGAGTTCTCCATCTTCGTCTGGATTACGCGTGCATCATCAACCAGGTATTTATACCACACCCTTATTACTAATTTATTATCTTCTTTCAAAATTAAGAAATGATAAAAAATTAAAAGAAACATTTTGGCACGCCTGATGGGACCCTAGTATTATCGAGGTGCCCTTTATTTCTTCCTTTAATCTATACTCATCGAATGGAATCTAAATTTATTTTGGCATAAAATAAACCCATTGCATTATATTGATTTCTTACTTATTTTAGTTCATTTAGTAACTTAAAGGCAAATTAATTAATCATAATTTCACTCTTGTTATCACACACTTTACCAAACCACATAATAAATCAACACATCAAAACAAACTTGAGACAAGGTTCGACTAAGATTTCATCACCTAGCGGTAAACCTTACCCTTTTCCAATAAACCTATTTGGAGGTCATTACCAAGGGGAGAACCAACTCAGCTCTTTGATTGGTATAAAATTTAAAATTTAATATATCTTGGCTAAGCACTCGACATCCTTATCATTATGGTGTGTGAAGTGAGGGGGTAGGCCCCAATATCAAGCCACGTACTCACATTCAATACATATGCTTTTTGAGCACCTAAACACAACTTGAAACCAACCTTAGATTTCCTCTTTAGTGCTTGATCTACAAGCCAAATTTTCTTCTGTACACTTTTTAAGGCATAAGCCAAAAGCGATCTAAAAATAATCTTAAGTTTTTAAATGCACTCTAGTGTATGTTTTCATTGCCTTGAGATCTTTTTCCTTTTGCTTGCTTTGTGTTTGAGTTGTGAGATTTTGTCATTCATTTATATTCCTCACATGGTTTTTACTAGACAACAGTTGAGAAATCAAACCAACCAAGAACCTACCTTCCACTATCTTGCCTCCATTACCTTGTTTAATGGAGAGCCTCCCTATAATCTTCCCTAAAGATCCTAGATTTGTTAGAATCTCTAAAGATAACCCTCTTGCCTTAGAGCATTATATTGCATCATGAGCCACTCATGTTCCCAGCCTCACCTATAATCAATCTAACCTTCCCTATAACCATTCAAACTTCAATTTCAACCAACCAACAAACTGTCAACTACCATCTGAGCTAGTTACAACGTTAATGGACTAGATAATTAAAGTAGAGTGATATATTTTTGGTACCCATAACCAATCAAACTTTACCTACAACCAATCATATCTCAACTAAAACCAACCAACAACCTATCAACAACCATTTGATCATCATCATACCCAACTAACAACCTATCAACATCTATCATATCAATCAAACCTAGACCCACCTATCAACATCTATCGTCAAAAATTGGGCCACCTACCCCAACCATTATATCAATTACCTCAACCCATCTTTTCTAACCAACCCACCTCATCAAACCTATCAAACCAAACCTACCTTATCAACCTTACCCAACTTATCAACTTTATTGAATTTGACCAACAAGTACCAACCAAACCTAACTAACTTATCAAACCTATCAAAACCATCAAACTTATCAAACTCATCAAAATTATCAAATCAAAAAACCTCATCAAACCAACCAATTAGCTCACAAAATCAAAATCTATTTGTGCACCCTCTTCCTAGGCAATACACCCCATTGGAGTAATCATATGCCTCAATCCTTGACAAACTCTTGGAGGCTTCTATCATTATCCTTCCTCAAATCAAACCCATCAATAGTTCTCTTCCAAAGCTAATTTAGTTTATAGAGAATGAAATTTTTACTTATCATTGCACACACAGACATGACATAGATAAATGTGGCCTTTTTAAGATGCTCATCTAAAACCATATTGATCACAAGGAGGTTTCAAAGAATATTCTCCATGTTCCTTCCAACCTAGCCTTTAATGTATTCAAGTAATCAATTATTGAACCCCTTCCTTCTCTCATTATTGAGGAAACCCATAACCAAAGCCCTCAGCACAATGAGGCCCATCCATTTTATTTGGTCCTTGGTGAACCTATGACTAAAGAAACCATAATCCAAGCCTTAACCAAACCACTTGTTAACCAAGTCGAACCTTCACACTTTTCCTTCAAAATCACAATCAAGGAAACCAACCAATCTCCTCCACTTACCCATGTGGAACCAACCAACCTACCTTTTCCACCTACCCATGTGGCATCAACCTATCAACCTTTTTCACTCATCCATATAGAACCAACCAACCTACCTCTTCCACTAACCAATTTTTTGGAACCCACCATAAACCCAACCTTAACAACCATTAACCCTACCTCATCTACCATCAACCAAATAAAACCTACCATTAACCCAACCAAACTTACTATCAACTTAACCTTACCTATAACCATCTACCTAACCTTACCTTACCAACCAAACCAAACAAGCAAAATAACCTCTACACCAAATCAATCAACCACAATTAACACACCTTTTAACTCAACCATAACCAACCTCTCTAACAACTCAAACCATGATCAACCCATCAAACCTACCAACCCTATCATTACCTACCTAAATCAAACTCAAAAACATTTTCCTAATCTTAGTACAATAGAGGAAATCCCACCCAAACTACCACCTACAACTTGAACCGACTAACCACTAACAACTAATAACTTACAACCTCTTTTACAAGGTGGATGAAGTCATCTTCACCCCTCCTAAACCTTCCTATTAACCAACACCTTACCTTGGGATATTTTTTCCATCTTAAAACATCCATGGAAAGAGCAATCTGGGGGAACTTTCCCTCCATGAGGCTTGGACCATTTATCAACCCCAAACCATACCTTACCAATTACCCAAGCTAACCCTTGGCATTTTTGCCTCAACCTACCAACCAAACCTATCAACCAACCAACCGTGAACTGTTGAAGATTACCTTTATCCTTTACCCAACCCATTTGGGAGTCACCTTCTCCAACAACCATTGAATATTACCCTTCTCCACCAAACTATCACTTAACCAACCTTGCCCTTTTTGTCAATCCAAATCTTTTCCACTTCTAATCAAGTGTCAAAAAGTAACTAGGGGACTTCACCTCTATGTTAACTATCATAACCAATATGGAGAAAAGAAAAAGAGGCAAGTTTGCTTTCAATTGGCTTGGATACTACATCATAACCCATAAGTATGGATTAGGAGCTTATCATTTATCATCTCTCGAAAGCAAACCAGAACCTAAGCCTCTCAATGTTTTGCATTTGCATCCTTTTTTTTGTTAAAATAAGAATTGAAATCACTTTTTTATCTAACTTAAGCTTGTCCTTTGAGTTATGAGATTTTCACTTTCACCTACCTATCCCTCTCGCTTTGAGGACAACCGATTACAACATAAGCCATGTGATTAACTGTCATACTTATAACCTAATCCTAAATATCGGTATCACAGCTCTACCCATAGCATGGGTCTCATGTATATTTTTCATCTCTAACAAGATGGAATCCCATGATCATTTGTCCTCAAACCATTCCTTTCACCTACCATTAACATCTTTTTGCAAAGGTATTACTCTCATAAAGCTAGACCTCTAAGCCTAATTAGACTTGTCCATGTCTAAAAACCTTGCAATCTAAAATAAATATCATTTAGGTCACATATTTATAGAGTGGCAGACTGCTCCCTTGAAGGACAACTGTACAAAACTAAATTGCTTAAAAGATAGACTGTTTCTTTGAAGGTCAGCTACCATAATAAACAAATCCACACTTAGACCACTCCCTTGAAGGATGGCTAAGTCAAATGGGTCAAAATCAATCACTTGAAACTTTCTGCATTGATCAGCTTCACAAACCATCAAAAATAAAAGCAATAAACAAGTAAACCCTATATCAAAATAGAACAAGCTATCCCAAGAAAGTTGCAACTAGCTTTCATATCTAGCATTAGTAGATATCCCATATCAATCAGTTTACACATAGCATTAAGACATGGACTTGTCTATTATGACTCTTAGGTCACCTATAGAAGGGGCAAACTAACCCACATAAGGTTACCTTACCTATTCACCCATTTCCTTTATATTCCTATTACCTACCTCCCCTTTATACCATCTTTTTAATCAAGGGAGTTTGAGCTTACTTGACACAATTGTGATCAAGACCCTTGTTTATCAACCAAAACATGCTAATGTGAAGCATTCAAAGGGCTTATTTTCCTTAAGCCAATCTAACCTCGAGTTTCATTTTTTCCTTACCAATGAAAAATCATCTTGTTTCTTTTCTTATCTTTCGTTATTGGTTCATATAAACATATGTCTCATTAATTCTTATCAATTTTCCTACATTTAATTTGTCATCTACTTACTTTATGTATTTTTCATATTACATCTCCCATAATCATAAACAACCAACATCAATGATGATCACAACATTGTAAACCATATCCATAACCACATCATACATCCATCTATGATCAAAACATCATGAAATCACATCATGTAACATCATATCATAAAAATCATCATATCCATCTATCAACAAGCATCATATAAACATCAGAAACCCCATCAATAACCCTAAATTAAACCATTCACTATCATATCCATAAACAAAATCACCATGATCACAACATCATAGAACATCCAACCATTCATAATCATAAACATCATATCCATGAATAAAACTAGAACATCATGATCATATTCTAAACATCACATGCCTAAGCTAATTAGTCAAACATCTCATAAATCATGCCCATAAACCATAATAGGAACATGAATAACCATAATCATAAACGATAAATCACATCTATTTAATCATCAATATTAGCATGAACAATCATCATATACATCATGTCTATCAAAGAAAAAGATGCATGTAATAATGTATAAACCTCTCTCTGATATACATCTTGCATCATCGACACGTAGGTCGATATAAAAATAAAAAAACATATACATCATATAATATCATATATCAGGCCCCTGGGGCACCACTACCACTCGCTCCTCCACTTGCACTACCATCTGGTGCCAATCCTCTTGATCTACCTTCCTGACTCACTATAGAGGCCCACTGACCTGAATTCACCATGGTTTCCCAACCTACTAAACTAGCTTTGTATTCACCCCATTGAGGATCCAATGGACACCATGCCATTACTATAGCCTCATAATACCTCAACCCTTCCATAGTGGCTAAGTATCATGTCATCAAAATTATATCAAGTGGTCCTCTTACTGGTGCTACTACCATCTTTCCCTTTGTCTCAAGGTATCTCTCTCTTGGGTCGCTAAACCAAGAGAGATACTTGCCTAATCTCACTCTCTTGTCAAGGTGGAAACTTGACCCTATAAGATGATAATTTGTCCTTGTAGAGTGGCTACCTATTCCTATAACCCTATGATCTATGCCTGGGTAGCTACCAGTGCTACATGTGCCTGTCCATCCTGACCACCACCCTATATTGGTACCCCCACTAGATATACATCCATGGCCTACTGGCCCCCATCATCCCATCCAAAATCAATTGTTACATATAGGCCCTGATACCATGCTGCATATCCATCCACCACACTAGCATCATCTATCACTGCTCTCATCAATAACTCATCATGATCCAAAACAATATCCTATGGTTGCAGCTCTAGAAGTAAGAACTCAACATCCTCCCTCTTATATCTTAGGAACACTGGTGGAATCCCCTACATGAGGCCAAACTACATCCAAACTCAATTAAATGGGATGAGCTTGGTCTCACCCTCTTGCCGCCCATATATCCACCTCCAACTCTGTAGTGATAAAATGTGATAGTTGTATTGGGCCCATCTTAGAACTAGTTAATGTCCCTTGCACCACCAGCAACACTTGTCAAAGCATAATCTCCCCTCCATCTCAAAAAACCCACTCTATAGTCCATTGAAGCGTAGCCATCCCATGGTAGCCCCAAAGGTCTCAATAACTGAATGTGCTCATAAGACTAACAATAGAGCACAAACCCAATGCTAATCCCATATCCCCTGTGTGCTCAAAATGCCTAGAACTTCCTGTATATCTGGATCAGTATCATTGGTGCCTAATCAAACATAGTCCTCCCTAGTAGCATCTCCACCAACACTCTTAGTAGTAGATATGAAAATTGACCATTACTCTAATTAAGCAAAGCAAAATAGGATACTACCATCATCATCATTTTCAGCAAACATCAGTCCCCTAATGCCCTCTAATATAGTGGCCCATAGCTAATATTTCTTACATGATACCTGACATGGACCCAATCCACTCCATATACTAGATCCATATGGTAATACCTCTCCTCACTCTCGATGTGATAAATCAGCTCCCCTTGAATGTGTAGCCATGTAATCTTATGAACATCCTCTAAGAGGATGGTCATCTCCCTAGTTAGCAATAGAAATGTGTTTGTGGCCAGGTCTAATCTCTCAATGAAGGCCATGATCATACCCACATCCCATGATGGGTGTTGATAGTGTCTCATGGCCCTTAGGCCAACCTCCTCCATGTGCCTCCACTTGTCATCGATCATCCCATCATGAACCTCTGTAAATATCTTAGGGACTCGGTCCCTCATTTGGATCTGGTCACAAGCCTGCAAAACCATAGTTAACACATGTCACCATTGTTCAAGACCAAATTGAGCTCATTTATTAACCTACACTCGAGTCTTTAAAACCTATTACCTCTAGAAATCAAGCAAAATTCTCCCTTTATTTGCACAAATTTCAACATCATACCAAAACCTAAACATTTGTATTATGAATAATTGCCCTACTCTTCATAACTTTCAACACCTACCGTAACCTATCATACCAACACCTAATGCTTATATCACCTAAACCATACCTACCAACCATCTTAACACTTCATCCTATCAAAGTGACATATAAACACATTTATAACCATCTATAACCATTAAATACCTTTTTTAACATATTTTTTTTTAAATTTAAAAAAAAACTTCAACAATCTTTTTGCCTACCACTTTTTAAAAATTCACCCCAAACCCTTTGACCCTCAATGGTTCACTTGAACCATCGACAGTTTGGTATATCCTTTTACCTCGGTGCTCAACCACTGGTGATTGGTTGAACCATTAATGGTCATTGTGTGTGCTCGTCGATGACAAAACCCTCAAAACATACCCACCCAAAAACCTTACCAAAACAACTAATTTCAAAATTTAAACTACCTAAAACTATCCTACA
The DNA here is from genome assembly GCA_037957365.1 of Torreya grandis. NCBI lineage: Eukaryota > Viridiplantae > Streptophyta > Pinopsida > Cupressales > Taxaceae > Torreya > Torreya grandis. The sequence continues at coordinate 3,217,190 of JARHVA010000217.1, forward strand.
ACCTATTCCCCACCCAAACCTTCCTTCCAAATTGAAAATCACTTTCTAATTTTCCTAATTCCACCCAAAACTAAACTAGGGTATAACCCTACCCAAAACAATCACAAAACCCTATCAAACTAATTTAAACCTACTCAAATTCAAATTCAACACATCAAATCAACTAACTATCAATTCTAGAACTCCCCCTACCTCATTCTTTGATCATTGTTGAGGTCAAAGCTCACATCCAACCGTTTGGCCATGCCCTCATCCACTCTCCATCTTAGTCAACACTAGATCTCCTCGAACACAAACTCAACCAATAACCAAACTACACCTCAACACGCTCCGTTTACTCATCGAAAAATGCTAATGTACACAAGAACCAAAGCACAAAATCCAAATATCAAATTGTCAAAAGTGAAAATGCTTTTTCATTTTTAATTTTTATGTTTCAACTTTGTAGGGTTTCCCCCTGATCATCGATGGTTAGGGTGACTATTGATGATCAATCCTTGGAAACCCTGACTGTTGACGGTCAGGGTCCTCCCACTTTTTAAAAATTTTAAAGCACCCTACCTAGGTGCTAAAATTTAGAGATCACCTAATCTCACTTAAACTAGAACTTTCACTTTCAGAGATTACCCTTTTCTAACCAACCATAAGACCATGTCCACCTCGATGTTGGTTATTTTGACCTAAATTATTCACATGTTTTGCGACAACCTCATAGTAGTATTTTTTACCACACTAACCATTTTTTCCATGTTGACCATTTGAATTTGCACCACCTAGTGCACAAATAGACCATTTGTGTTTTCCAAAGGAGCACTTCCTACCTATGATACCTATGAAAACATTGACTCTATCTAGAGGACCTATAGAGTCACCCGATCAGCTATGACTAATGCTATGGATCAACTACCCTATCACTTGGCCTTATTTTTACTAACATTGGCAATCTTAGTCTTTGCATGATCTTCACTATCTCACTTAGTCATAATTTGTGTGCATGTTTGCATTTTAAATGCCCACACTTTTTATCACCACCTAGTGACTCACCATCAACTGCTTATCAAACCCTGACTCAATTTAAATTTCACCTCATTAACTCCTAGTTTGAAGGGGAACACCTCCTCCCATACTTAGAACAAATAGACCTTTGACCAAAAATCCATTTTTATTTTACAGCTTGTTAATTCAAAGCTACAAAACAAAAAGAGGTAAAATATAGACACTAAAAAGTTGCACACGATAGTTCTAATTTTTGAAATGCCTTAGGACCCCTATCAAACCTTGAGTCTAGTTGACCACCTAGTTAGCTAACTCATCAACCTACTAACTTAACCTTTTTAACCAACACCTTTTAATTTACTTTGACTCTTTTTCCCTTGAACACTCGACTATTGATGGTCAGCCTAACCATCGATGGTTAGGCTGACCATCGATGGTCAGGTCCTCGCCTCCTTAACTTCCTAACACATCACCAGTTATGTGTGAGTTAATGAGGCACAATTTAATATATTCACCTTATGTGGTGCTAATGAACTTTCAATCATTGTGATCAACAACCTCACCCTCTAAGGAACCTTCCATCCTCCATCTCTCTTTGCCTATAAAAGGAGGGGAGTGGGAGGTGAAAATAGATCCAAAATCCAGGTTCAAGCTATTAAGTCTTCTTGCACACAGGTATTTAATCTCTCCATCATCTAGTCTTTTTTTAGTAACTCATCATCAATAAAAGAGACCCAAACCTCTACCAAATTTGCTTTTGAGTCCAAAGTATTGTTAATTTGGTAAAATTGCTTTAGCCTTCAACCATCAACCAACTAGCAAGTTATAGGTATATCAATACTTCAACATTATTATTTTAGGTTTTTAACCTCCTTAACCTAATTAGACCTATCTACACCTTATTTCCTCTCCACAAAATCCCCAATAGAACCTATATTTTCCCATCTACCTATTCTTCAACTCTCTTTTGATCACCTTACAAAATACACAAGCAACCACCCAACGGTCAGCCCAACAACCGATGATTAACCCAACCACCGATAGTCACTATGGCAAATAATAATATCAAGTTATTTTCAGCCCCCTATCCCCAATCAAACCTAACTCTCTATGTTCCTACCTATTCACAAACCCTTTTCTGATTTTTTGAATTAGATCCCATCCACTTTAGCATGAGTATTGACTAGCTTTTGCTAGATTTAGTCATTTTCTTTAAACAAGTATTCTACTTAATTTTTGTATTGCATTTCATTTATCTTTTGTAAGTACCTTACTTTATCATTTCCAACTTGATTTTTATCAATAGTAGATTGACAGCCTCTTAGCAAGCGTATGCTTCTTGGATCTAGCTCACGCTAGGCAGTCCACTCAACTATCTTACTAACAACCCCCTTTGTTAGTGTGTTCTTATTTATAGGTTATTCTTTCTTAGCCAGAGAGGATTTTTCCATCTTCATCTAGATTACGTGTGCATCACCTACTAGGTATTTATACCACACCCTTATTACTAGTTTCTTATCTTCTTCCAAAATTAAGAAGTGAATAAAAATTAAGAGAAACAAAACCAAGAAAAATATGTAGCCAAAAGTGGAATGCCTATCATCAAGAGAACCTACCCAATCTGAATCATTATATCTAACCAAATGAGTAAAACCTCTACTATAATGTAATCCAAAATAAGTAGTGCCTTGTAGATATCTCAAAATCCTCTTGGCAGTCTACCAATGACTGTCATGAGGATCATGTGCGAACCTATATACAAGCCCAATTACAAATAAAGTGTCAGGGTGAGTATGGATCAAATACATAAGAATATCTACTATCTACCTATATAATGTAGGATTACAAAGTGGAATAGTACAAGAGGTAGTGAGAATCACTCTAGACTTAAAAGGGGGACTTGGATTACAATCAGCCATGCCAAAACATTGAAGTAGATCTAGTGTCTACTTATGATGAATCAAATAGATCCTTGTATCTGACTGTGAAATTTATAAACCAAGGAAGAAATGCAAAAGGCCAATATCTGTCATGTTGAAATATGTTGAAAGTGCCTATTAAATATTCTAAATCTGAGATGAGGAACTGCTTGTGAGAATCAAATAATCCACATACAAAACTAGTATAACAATGTCTTATCCAATACACTGAATATACACTATGAGATCAAAGTGGAAGCAAACAAAGGCAATAGAGAGACAAAAAGAATACATATTCTCTACCAAGACTAAGGGGCCTAATAAATACCGTAAAGAGACCTCCTAAGTTGATAAATAAGAGAAGAATCATGAACAAACCTAATAGGTTGCTCCATATAGATTTTCTTATGCAAGTCTCCATGCAAAAAATCACTCTTAACATCCATATGATATACTAGCCAAACCTGTGATGTAGCAAGAGAAAGTACAAGGTGAATAGAATCCATCTTGATAATGGGTGAAAAAGTCTCAAAGGAGTCAATACCTTTGACTTGTGAGAATCCCCTTGCAATAAGACATGCCTTATACTTATCAATGGACCCATTAGTTGCATACTTGGTGCGATAAATCCATTTACACCTGACCAACTTTCTTGCCTTAAAGAGTGACCAAATCCCAAGTGTGATTCTTCATCAATGAAGAATACTCATCTGTCATCACATCATCCCACTCATGTATCACATGAGCCTATAAAAAAGACTTTAGATCTCTAGATAATACCTGACACAAAAGTCCACTACCTATAGAATGTGCACAACAATGCGAGTAGGTGGAAGATCCTATATGAATAGTGTTGTCTCAACAACTATAGTAAGAGTCCACCTAAACATAGTGACAACATTAGTGTGAATAATATCCTCTCCTCTATGACCTCTTCATGAATCTCTTGATTTAGTTTCTCAAAGAATGAATCCTCGAGAGGAGGTGAATCAATGAAATAAGAAGTAGGCATGGAAGAAGATGAAGAGTCATGAGATGTGATATGCTCATCAAACTGTGCATGTGTTCAAAAATGAACATCATGAATATCAAGGTCTAAAAGATGATAAGCTTTCATGTCCTCATAATACCCTACAAAGACCAACTATTTGCTCTTATTGTATAATACTTTCCTTTTCTTCTTTGGTATAAATGCCCAAGCAAGGCTCTCAAAGACTAAAAAAAATGAGACATCAGGCTTGGTTCCAGACCAAGCCTCCTCTAGATTCATATGCTCAAGTGCTTGATGTGGTGTGTGGTTTTGAATGTAGTTCACATAGTTAACTGCCTCTGTCCAATAGATAGTAGGTAAAACCTGTGAATGCATCATGTAGTTAGCCATCTTCTTCAAAGTTCATTTTTTCCTCTCTACTAAGCTTCTTGATGTAACTCAATGACTGTTTCTCAACCAAAGCGTTAAATAATTTGAAGTGAACAAAGACATCACTCTTGTACTTGAGAAAATAAACCCAAGTATGCCTCAATAAATTATCAATGTAGGTAAGTGCATACTTAACTATGTTGAATGGAGTAGGAAAGACCGTCAAATCATTGTGTACAAGCTTAAGTGGTGAAGAAGCTCTCATAGACATGCCCTTAGGAATCAGATCCTGATGTTGTTTTGTTTGGCCCCATTTCATGCTAAGTAATGGATCCATGCCAACTCAATAAACACCTAGGAACAAGGCAACATTTTGATGGTTGCTATTTTTTTCTTCTAGCAGTGCAAGTTGGCTAGTGACTAACAAATTCAAGCAACATTGAGAACCAGGTGCATGAGATAACAACTGGCTAGTTAAGACAAGTGGCTCCTTTTTGAATCATGTAACATTTAGAAGTGGGTGCATTGGATAATGACTGCACATTAAAGGCAAAGTGTAGTGGAGGTGGTGGAAGGTGTACCTCCAATGCTAGCTCAGTAGTCAGTGTGTTCTATTCCCCATGAACCTAGGATGCTTCAAAGCTTATAAAAGGAAGCTAAATTCAGTCAAAAAAGAAGAGAAAAATTAGAGAGTAGTGAAGCTCTAGTGAATTATTGTGAGAATATTCATTAAGTTTATAACTTAGCTTGAGATGCACTTTGGTGCTCCCCTTTGTAATGCCCTAACTCTCTTGTGAACTTGAGCCTTAGTAGTTTATGTTGAGCACTTGTTCTGTTTATGTGGACTATGTATGTATTATTATTACAACTATTTAATGAAGAATGATTTGTGCAAATAGTTAAATGACTAAATGTATTAAGTCTTTGAATGGTTATTGATGCATATTGTATTCTACTGAATGTACATTGAACCATCATAGGTTTCTAACCTAGCTCATTCATGGAAGACTTGTAGCCGACAACGAATCTTTCACCCTTGACACCAAATATGCTAAGTATGGTTGAAGCCCTATGCCTTAAACCAATACCTGTGCTTGAGTGCAAGATTATGACCAAATACCTGAACCAGATCACCCTTTGCCCCTCAAGTGCCTAAATGCCTATGAACCCACGAAACCCAAGGCTTGCACCTATGATCACATGACCATCATTATGACAACTAGACCCATGAATAATAGAGTTGTGCCATGACACAACTAACCCAATAGACCCTGGTCCCTTCTCTATTGTGCTTTGGGTGAGAACATAAGGCGTGCATCTTATGTGTAGTGATGCCAACATAGTCGAGTGCCATAGGAAGTCAAGGCATGTGCCTCTTCTAGGACAAGCCTAGATCTGATCTGGATGGTTAGGTATGCATGTGACTAGGCTCATGACCAGAAACACCCATTTTACCACAACATTTTGGTTTCGTTGCCAAGACTATTGAATTTTGTTATTGTAATGGTGCACTAGGACAATGCCCTGACTCTACCTCAAGAACATTGAGCTCTAGCTAGAAAGGGTGGAAGATAGCTTAGCAATGAGGCATCCAATTTGTAGAGGGTAGAACCCAAGGAAGTGGGTCTAGAACCAATTGTATGATGCCTTGTATGAGGTCTTATTTTATGAACTACCGGAGTAAGTATACTATTGGTTGGTTGCTTATGTGACCCACAAAAACTGATGGTATGGACAACACCTTGAATGAATTTAAGAGCGACTAGAGAAGCTTAAGAACTTGGATGCCACCTAGACTAAAGCCATAGATAAATGGTGGCAAGGGGTGTTGAATAACTATATGCTTGAGTTCATGGTATCAACGTACTCTTGTTTTGAAGAAGCAGAGTACCACTTCTTGCATGAACCCATAGGTGCATTTGTGAAATAACTCAACACCAAAATCAAGAAGCTAATGGTGGATTAGAGCTTTGAAATAGTAAGGATGGAAGGATAAAATCCTCTCATGTATAGGCAGTGTTAGGAATAAATACAAAAATTGATGCAGAACAATTTCATAAAACTGCAATAATAATAGATATAAATAGAGATGCATACAAAATAGAAATAAAATGCATAACAAGAAGACCAAATTTAACGTGGTTCACCCAATGTGGGATACATCCACAAATAAACACTTGCTCAGATTTTATTACAAGCCACGAGAGTAAAATCCACTCTTAGATCAATCTTCTCACAATTATAATGCACAAATATTTATTTAGAGCTATGCCCAACAAACTCTCTTGAATTCACACCTAAATTCACACACTCTGTTCTTCCTTCTCAAAACTTGTTCTCATGATGTATTACCTATGAAATATCTATCTATATATAATAAATCAAGACAATGATATTACAAAACAATGGGTACTAAAACCATGGGCAAAGTCAACCCAAAACAATTTCCCATTAAATGGGGTCCAAAAATGTTTTTTGAGGCTACCACTCTTGAACCCTTACTTGTTGGGGGCTGCCGCCCTCAAACCCTCACTTCGGGGCTACCGTCCCCAAACCCCCACTTTTTAGGGGCTGCCACCCTCAAACCCTTGCTCAGGGCCCAGCCTAGTCCAAAACCCCAACGAGAATACATATAGAGTGTACAATACATTTTAAATGTAAAGTATTTGAAATACATCATAATTTAGAAATAGGATACACAACACAACAATCTCTCACTTGGAGATTGATTTCCTTTAAGTAGGCTTTTCAACCCTTCACTATCAATTGTTAAGGTCAATCTAAACTGAACATAGCTTCAGTTTCTCCCTTGTGACCACCTTGGTCATATTGTCTACAATATTTTGACTAGTATGTATCTTCTCCAGCTTTAACTTCTCTTCTTCCAAAGTTGTCCTGATGAAATGGTACCTCAACTATATATGCTTCATCCTAAAGTGGAAAGTAGAGTTTTTTGCTAGATGTATAACACTCTATCACTATATAGCTTCCCTTCCTTCTGCTTATGCCCTAACTCTTCAAGCAATTGTTGTAACCAAATCATTTCTTTGCTTGCCTTTGTGGCAGCAACATACTCAACCTCTATGGTTGATAAAGCCACAAGTTTCTATAGTCATGAAATCCAACTCACCGTTGTGTCACCTATAGTAAATACATATCTTATTGTACTCCTCTTGTTGTCTAAATCTCTAGCCATGTTTGAGTCTACATAACCATGCAAAGTGGTATCCAATCTACCATAGCTTAAAACTATCCTCATAGTCCCTCTTAAGTACCGAAGGATCCACTTCACTGTCTTCCAATGTTTTATACCTAGATCACTCATGTACTTGCTTACTGCTCCCACTACATGGGAAATATTTGTCCTAGTACACACCATGGCATACATCAAGCTACTAACAATTGATGAGTAAGGTACATGTGACATCTAGATTCTCTCCTCCTCTCTCTTGGGACATTGCTCCTTTGATAACTTGAAATGTCCTACTAAAGGAGTCCCAACTGGTTTAGCATCCTACATACTAAACCTCTCCAAGATATTTTTAATATACTCTTCTTGGGATAAATTTATCTTTCATTCCTTCCTATCTTGATTTATTCTCATACCAAGGATTTATTTTTTTGCTCCCAAATTCTTCATTGCAAAGGAATTTCTAAGTTGTTCCTTGAGTACCTTTATTTCTGACATGTTCTTACATGCAACCAACATGTCATCTACATGTAGACAAATATTAATGTAATCACCATCATCAGACTTTTTGATATATACGCATTGGTCTGAATGACACTTGGAGTATCCCTGCTCCATCATAAAACTGTCAAATTTCTTGTACCACTGTTATGGAGCTTATTTCAGGCCATGCAAGCTCTTCTTCAATTTGCACACCATGTTCTTCTTTCCTATGACCTCATATCATTGTGGCTGCTCCATATACAAGTCCTCCAAATCACCATGAAGGAATGTAGTCTTCACATCTAACTTCTCTAAGTACAGGTCTTTCACTGCCACTATCCTAATAACAATCCTAATAGAAGTCATCTTTACCACTAGAGAAAAAATATCATCGAAATCAATTCCCTTCTATGCAAACCCCTTTACCACCAACCAGGCCTTGTACCTTTTCTTGCCTCCATCATCTTTTTTAACTCTATACACCCACTTGTTTTTTAATACTCTTTTACCTTCATGTGGGTTTACCAAATCCCAAGTCTAATTTTCCATGAGAGACTGATGCTCCTCATCCATAGCTTTCTCCCACTTGTTCCTAACATCTACCTGCATTACTTCTTCAAATCACTCTAGCTCTCCATTATCAGTGAGTAATAAATAATTAATAGATGGAGAAAAACAACTAGGTTCCCTTCTTACCCTAAATGACCTCACCATAGGAGTTTGGAGTTCTTTTGGAGTAGGTGCCTAAACTACTTGCTTGGACATTTTATCATCTACAATGTCCTCCAGTACTATGTAATATTTTTTGAAATCCTCTTTCTGGTCCTACAATTGTTGTTTATACATGATTTTTTCATTAAAGACAACATCCTTGTTGACCATTTTGTGAATCTTGCATGCCAAAATGCGCCCCCCCCCCCCTTTTTTTGCCTTGAAGCCTTGTTCTTCATGCCCTTTTGCCCTGAAACCAGGTCTTAACCCTTTAAAAATGAAGGAAAAAGTTGCTTTGGTGCAATTGAAGGTGTTATCTCATCAAGCATTGGTCTTTTCCAGCACTCATAGAGAAAATCGAGTTCTCAGAACAACATTACTTATAAACTTTACAAGTAATAAGTAGGATCACTTGACAAACCTGAAGGGGTCTATGGCCAGTTCTAGTGGAAGTCGGGTTTTTCAAGGTCCTTTGCTTGCCAATTTTCATGAGTTGGAGTCATTCACAAACCCAAAAGTGTAAAGAAGAATAAATTGGGTTTTGAGACATCTTTACTTCAAAGATTTTTGAGTAAATCCTTCAGAATAGCCTGAATTGGTCTTAAACGCTTCTTAAGGCAAGTGTTTTTTCTATGGAAGGCACCTGGACATTTTTTAGGGTCATTTACAATTTCCCCGACGGGTATGTGCCCTTGTAGGAGGCACTTCAAAGATAAAATGGACCTTAAAAAAACTTTCGAAGGGTATATTGGAAGGCAAAATGGACCTTGCAGAGGGATTTTCATCAGTCTGAGGACCAGTACAAAAGTTTTAAAGGGCACTTTTGGCTTGAAATGCCCTTGCGGAGGGTAGCCAGTTGAAGCAAAGGGGCAAAGATAGGAAGCCCGAAGGGAGCTTGCCCTTCAAGAAAAAGTGACAAGCGAAAAGAATTCCTTCAGACAAAATGTCTAAATAAATTCCTTTAGACATTTTGTTTGAAGGAAAATCGAAGAAGAAAAGGCAAAAGAGAATTCCTTCAGACAAAATGTCTGAAGGATTTCCTTCAACCATTTTTTTTGAATAAATTTGACAATCACAAAAATTCAGAAGGGTAGGTGTCCTAGTGGGAGGCACTTGGTCATGAAAGTGGACCATTTCAATCTTTCCGAAGGGTCACTTTCCCTTTGAAAAAGTTCATTTGAAAAAATGATGAAGGATTATTTCAAAATTTCTGAAGGGCTCTTTCCCTTCAGGAAAGTTCATTGTCAAAATTTTGAAGAGACACTTTAAAAACTCAAAGGGTACCTTCCCTTCAAAAAAGGACCATTTCCTTCAAAAAAAAGTGTCCGTGGGGAAATTGTTCAGGATAAGTGCCAAGCAAAGACCCGAATCAATAAGGGACCTGAAGTAATTGTCCTAGTGAGTGATGACTATATAGATGTCAATTACATGATGGAGGACTAGACATTGGGATTCAAATGTCCAATGATGGGCCCGTGAATGTCAACTTTAGGGTGATAAACTAGCCATTGGAAAGTAATGACGCTAGAAAAGCTCGAAGGCCTGCCAAAAGAAAGTCAAAGAGTGCGAGCCCAAAAGAGAATTCCTTCAGACAAAATGCCCAAAAGAATTTGCATTACCAAAATCCCGAAGGCTCAAGAAATAACAAGCACCTAAGAGCCTGAATGGTTAAATATAAAAGGGAAATGACAAATCAAAAGAAAATAAGGTGGGTAACCCAGAACGTGGCCATGCATCACAATAAAGTAAAAGCTCAAAATGTTCCAAGTGGCATGACAAGTCAAAGCGTAAACCCAAGGATGAACCAAACCAAGGTGGGTAACCCAAAATGTGGCCACACAACACAATAAAGTAAAATCACAAAACATTCCAAGTAGCATGACAAGTTAAAGCAAAGACCCAAGGATGAACCAGACCAAGGTAGGTGGCACAGGTGTTGTCAGCAGGAAGAGTAAATGCACTTAGGTGAGATAGTCTATATCAAAAACTAATAAAAGGATTGGTTTTTAAACTATAGAGGGGAGCATCCCATGTTTTCATGCTTCACCATTAATGCACAACTAGTTGCACTTAGCATTGAAGAGAGTATGGCCCAGTCAACACAACTTGGGGATGGCCTTATCAGTTACTAGAAGGAGTATCCCATGCTTTTGTAGGCCCAGGACAACAAAGACAATGACTTGGACATCTACAACATGGATCTCCCATACATAATTAGAAGGATACGACAACAACATGGGCTTGTGGTCTCTACAAAAGTGTTAACTTAGCATGGGTTTCCATCCCTTGACTTGTCAATTATCTATTTCCAAGCACTCTATATATTTATAACTTCTCATTTGAGAAAGGATCTCTCAGCATTGTATGGCGAAGCCCTGAAAAAATTTACCTTGAATCAAAAGAAGCATTTTTATCTCTATTTGAGGTTACACTTTTGTATATGTCTATGGTTTTATCTTATGTTCAATCATTTTATTTGCATGCTTTCATAAGTTTATGCCAAAATATCTAGTGTATTATGAGTTCCTCTCTTGTAGGTCAACAAGAAGTGTCCAACTCAGAGTATAGGTGCATGTGAATAGACTGTCCATAGTGTGTCTTAGAACACCTCTGATAGTTCTTCCTCTCTATATCTCCATAGGATCTCCTATTGAAACACTGATGCAAGAAAAGTTTTCATTTTAATGAAGTGTATGCTTACTTCTCTTTGGTGTAAAGTGTATGTCCAAGCTGAGAAGACCAACCATTTTAGTGCATCACTGTATTAGTTTAGGTTCTGATTTCAATACTTTTTCTCTCTTTTCATCCCCCCCATTGTTAGTAGTAGGAAATTCAAGGCCTCAAGGTGCATCAAGGGGAGCTAGCCCCTAATATAGAGATTCATCTCTCAATTTTACAACCCACAACAAGAGGAATATCTCCATTGTGATGCGTGGAGGAAGAGAGTTGAGCCTCCCTTCAGAGGGTGCAATCCATAGTGTCAATAGTTTTTGGCATGCCCAGTGGGATAAATTTTTGTGTCCTACAAGTTTCAAGATTGATGTTGGTCTTAATATTGTTAAAAATCCAAAAAAAAGAGCTATATTCAGCCTTTGGTGACTCCATTTAGGAAATCAGTCTTTGGTTAATGATCAGCTTGGGATCCCCTGCCAAAGGTGACTACAAGATCTTCTTTTAGGGGTGTCCCTTTTGAATTTATTGAGTTGCCTTTGAACTCAATGAAAATGTTGAGGTTTGCAAATACCCACCCTTATGTAGCAAGCCACTTTCCTAAACCAACCATAAAATACACCTACTCAAGGAGACCCTGGTTGAATCCTTTCATAGCCATGGCAGCCCTCAGGGCCTTCCCTTTTATGGCCTTCAACGGTCAAAGTCCCTTGAACCTTTAGTAATATAACCCAATTTCAAGGATAACTCCCTTTAGTGGAGAAGGCCCAATCACTATTGTCGAGCATATTAGAAACATATCCAACCTCTGCAACATCCATAATATCACTGAAGAAAATGTAGCCATTAGATTGCTAGTCTTGTCCTTCAAAGGGAAAGTTTTGGACTAGTATGGGACCTTGCCTATGAACTCAGTTGGCTCATGGAATTAATTAGGGACCCTCTTGACTAATAGGTTTGGGGTAAAAAGTGACCATTTGTCTTTAGCTGAGCAATTGACCACCATGAAGAGAGCCCCATATGAGTTTATACAAGATTTTAACACTAGGTTCCAAAAGACTTGGGACAGAATCCCAATGCTTGTAAGGCCAACCCCAAGATATGTTTTTTTTACTACTTTAAGGCCTTGAATAGTGACATTGCTATTATGATATAGTCCATGGGTGGGAACACTCTGCCCACTACTTATGAGATAGCCATAGCTACTAAAAATTTCCTTGTTCAAGCTGAAAAGATAGCTCCTAGACCTCATATGCCACTCTTTCTTGATTTACAGCCCTCAGTCTAGCCTGTTATGCCCACCCTAGATCCTCTACCTAATCAAGAGAAGCCAACTGCTACCCTTGCATATGATCTCCATGAAGTTAAGAGCTTACTGTAGAGTGTTACCAATGAGTTAGTTTCCCTTAAGAGACAATAAGCTCAAAGTTATAGGCCAAATCAAGGGTACCAACAGTTTGGGAAAGAAAATATACCTCCCTTCTAGAATTATAATCAAGGGTAAGTGTTGAGGTGTGGAGCTAAAAGCTTCACCAATGAGCGAATGCAAAGGTTGTTGTATTACACAGTCACCAACGTCGGTCAGGAATTGAATGGAGGCTGTCGACGTCGATTATGGATCGGTCGATGTCGGTCATGTGTAGACTGACAGGGACCGACGTCGGTCACCTGTGCATCCAAAAAATCTATTTTCGTGGCAGAATGGATTGTTTGCATGATAAGTTGAACTGTTGGTTGTAAGTCCGCATTTCTATTTTTGGCAGGACTGATTTGGACCTTTGATTAGGAGGTGTATCTAATGGTGGAGAATGCATAGCTCATGATCCCTAATTCTTTATAATAGGGATAGATCTTCATAGCTTGTATGATGTAGAAGACAATTCAAAGGCTGAATTGTGTTATTGTGAGAGAGAACTCTTGAGGGAAAGAGATTTGTACATCTGAGAGGTGTGGAAGAAAGAGAGATTTTTTCATTGTATTTCCTTCTGGAAGAGTTTAATACAAGTTTTCATTGTTTCTTGTATCTCTTGTTCTTTGTTGATTCTAGTTTCTAGTTACTTATTACTTTTGATTAATTCCGTGTTTAGTTGCTTGCACAACAATAATCAATTGTTCTTGTTAGATCCTGACAAGTGGTATCAGAGCTCAGGTTCACTAACAGGTGGTTCAAATTTGTTTAGTGTGTGTTGATTACAGGTCACTCACAAGAGTTTCTGTTTGAGTGGGAGCATAGCAATGGGAGAAAAAAGTAAACTAAGAATGGAGAAGTTTAATGGCAAGAACTATCAATTATGGAGGATGCAGATAGAGGATTATCTGTATCAAAAAGATCTGTACTTACCATTGGGTGGAGTTTCATGCAAACCCACAGATATGCAAGATGAAGAATGGAATGTTCTTGATAGAAAGGCTTGGGGATCTATAAGGTTGAGCCTGGCATCTTCTGTGATTTTCAACTTGTCACAGGCAAAGTCAACAGTATGGATGCTTTAAAAAATTTATATGAAAAGCCCTCAGCTTCAAATAAGGTATATCTTATGAAGCAATTATTTAATTTGCATATGAAGGAAGGTGGATCTGTATCTACTCATCTAAATGATTTCTATGCAATAGTAAATCAGTTAAATTCAGTCAAAATAGTGTTTGATGATGAAATTATGGCTCTCTTAATTTTATGATTTTTACCAGAAAATTGGCATAATTTGGTAATGGTAGTTAATAATACTGCATTTGCTACAAATATCTTGAAAGTAGATGATGTTGTTAGTGTAATCTTGAATGAAAAAATTTGCAAGAAAAGCACAGAGGAGATATCAGGTAATGCTTTAAGTATTGAAAGCAGGGGAAGGAAAAAAGAGAGGCACAAGCAAGGAAAATCAAGGTCTAAGTCAAAGATGAGCAATAGATCCAAATTCAGAAATGGAAAAAGAAAGATAACCTGCTAGAATTGTGGAAAGAAAGGGCATGCAAAGAAAGATTGTTGGTTGAAGGTTAGAGAAGAAAATCAGCATGGAGGTAATGAAGAAGCAAAAGTTGCAAGTATTGTTGCACAAGATGCTTTTACACTTTTTTTGGATAATAGATTAGAATCTTGGGTTGTAGATTCTGATGCTTCTTTCCATGCTACCCCAAATAGAGAATTTTTCAATGATTATGTCTAGGGAGATTTTGGAAAAGTCTATTTAGGGGATGATGAGCCTTGTAAAATTATTGGCAAAAGAAAAGTGCAGCTGAAATTGCAGAATGGCAACACATGGGTGTTAAAAGATGTCATGCATGTACCCATTCTGAAGAGGAATCTGATTTCTGTAGGAAAGTTGGGGGATGAGGCTTGCACAGTAACTCTCATAGCTAAATCTTGGAAGGTTTCCAAGGGTGCAGTTGTATTAGCCAGAGGTAAGAGAGTAGGTACTCTCTATTTATGTAATTGTATGACTGATTATTCTCTTGTATTATCTACTTCAGATGTAGATGCAAAGTTGTGGCACCAGAAGCTTGGCCACATGAGTGAAAAGGGAATGAGAATTCTTAAGTCAAAAGGTAAGCTTTCAGATTTGAAAAGCATAGATCTAGATTTCTGTGAGCATTGTATTTTTGGGAAACAGAAAAGAGTGAGATTTCTCAAAACTAGATCAACAAAGAAGAAGCACAAGTTGGAGCTTATTCACACAGATGTGTGGGGACCAGCTTAGGTAGCTTCTATTGGAGGATCACAGTATTATGTTTTTTTCATTGATGATGCTATAATAAAGGTATGGGTTTATTGCATAAGGAAGAAATTTGATGTTTTTGACACATTTATGAAATGGAAAGCTTTGGTTGAGAATGAAACAGGTTTGAGATTGAAGTGTCTTAGATCTGACAATGGTGGTGTGTATTGCAGTTATAAGTTCAACAAGTATTGTTCTATGAATGGAATACGTAGGCAAAAGATGGTTCTAAGGACACCTCAGCAAAATAGAGTTGCTAAAAAGATGAACAAAATAATACTAGAGCATGACCGAAGTATGAGGTTGCATGCTGGTTTGCCCTTAAAGTTTTGGGTAGAAGCTGTAGACACTGCGGTTTACCTGATTAACAGAGGACCCTCTACTGCTCTGGATGGTGGAATTCCAAAAGAGGCTTGGACAGGTAAAAAGATAGATCTTTCATTTCTCAGAGTTTTTGGTTCTGAAGCTTTTGTGCACGTTGATAAAGAAAATAGAAAGAAGCTGGATGCTAAATCTATTAGGTGCACTTTTATTGGTTATGGCTCTGGAGATTTTGGATTCCAGTTGTGGAATCTAGGAACTAATAAATTATTAAAAGTTGTGATGTTGTTTTCAATAAAAAAAGTGATGTACAGTGATCAGCTCAAGAAGTTGAATAATTTTGAGCAGAGCAATGTTGATTTGGAAGAGGTGATGATCCAAAATGAGCTCACAGGAAAGAATTTTCACACTCAGAAAAACACAGACACTAACGTCGGTCAGGCAGGAACTGACGTCAGTCAAATAGGAACTGATGTCGGTTAGACAGGAAGCGACGTCGGTCAGACGGAAGTGATGTCGGTCAGATACAAGCCTAGAGATGACCGAGATCGGTCACTAACAGAGAATTTAGACGGACAACAAGCAGTGAATGAGTCTCAGACGCCCATAAGGAGGTTAGAAAGGGTAAGTAAACCTCTAATTCAATATTCCCCTTCATTATTCTACTTATTGCTCATTGATAGTGGAGAACCAGAGAGTTTTGATGAAGCAATGCAGGTAGAAACTCGAAAACAGTGGGAGCTTGGCATGAGTGAGGAGATTGATTCCTTAAAAGAGAACCAAACGTGGGATTTGGTTGAGTTGCCAGTGGGAAAGAGAGCACTGAAAAGAAAATGGGTATACAGGTTAAAGGAAGGTGAGAATGGACAGATGAGACATAAGGCTAGGTTGGTAGTAAAGGGATTTGCACAGAAACTAGGTATTGATTTTGGTGAAATTTTTTCTCTTGTAGTAAAAATGACTTATATTCAGACTGTATCGTCTTTAATTGCTATTGAGGATTTACATCTTGAGAAGCTTGATGTTAAGACAACATTTTTTCATGGAGATTTGGATGAATAAATATATATGGATCAGCCGGAGAGTTTTGAGGTCAAAGGTAAGGAGAAACTTGTGTGCAGGTTGAAGAAAAACTTATATGGTCTTAAGCAAGCTCCTAGACAATGGTATTAAAATTTGACAGGTTTATGACTAAGCATGGCTATAGTAGATGTCAATCTGACCATTATGTGTATTTTAAGAGATTGAATAATGGTAGATATATTATCCTGTTGATGTATGTAGATGATATGCTTGTTGCAGGTTCACACATGCTGGATATTTCTGAGCTTACGGTAAAATTAGCTCACACATTTGCCATGAAGGATTTGGGAGCAGCAAAAAAAATCCTTGGCATGAGTATTAAGAGAGACATGAAAAATCACACTTTGATTTTGTCTCAAGAGGATTATGTGAACAAAGTGTTAGAGAGGTTTAATATGTAGGATGCAAAACTGATAAGTACACCTATGGCTGGACACTTCAAGCTGAGCAAAGATCAGTGTCCTAATTCACATGATGAAGTAGAGTATATGAGTAGAGTTCCATATGCTTTCACAGTTGGGAGCTTAATGTATGCAATGGTATGTACTAGGCCTGATATTGCCCAAGCAATGGGAGTTGTCAGCAAGTTTATGGCCAATCTAGGAAAGGAACACTAGAAAGCAGTTCAGTGGATTCTCAGATATCTAAGAGGGACTAACAGTAGGTATTTGTGCTATGGTGGGTCAAATACTTCTCTACATGGATATGTAGATGCAGATATGGCAGGTGACTTAGATGGCAGGAGAAGCACCACAGAATATATTTTCACTATTGGTGGAACGACAGTTAGCTGGATTTCAAAGTTGTAGAAGGTTGTTGCCTTGTCTACTACAGAGGTAGAATACATTGCAGTCATAGAGGCTAGCAAGAAGATGATATGGATGACACGGTTCATGGAAGAGTTGGGAAAGGAGCAAAAGAGTTGCATATTGTATAGTGATAGTCAAAGTGCAATTCATTTGGCAAAGAATTCAGCCTTTCATTCAAGAACCAAGCATATACAACTTAGGTACCACTTCATTAGACAGGTATTGGAGGATGCTGAGTTGAAGCTGGAGAAGATCCATACAGATAAGAACCCTATTGATATGTTAACAAAGCCGGTAACAAAGGAGAAATTGAATCTTCATTCAACTTTTGTCGGTCTTCAAAATTGAGCTTAAAGATGGAGAAGCTAGAAGATGTTGCTATACAGGTACAGGTGTAGTTGTTTATCTCCAAGTGGGAGATTGTTGAGGTGTGGAGTTAAAAGCTTCACCAATGAGCGAATGCAAAGGTTGCTATATTACACAGTTACTAACGTCGATCAGGGATCGACTGGAAGCTACCGACGTCAGTTATGGATCGGCCAACGACGGTCATGTGCAGACTGACAGGGACCGACGTCGGTCACTTGTGCATCCAAAAAGTCTATTTTCGTGGCAAAATGAATTATTTGTATGATAAGTTGATCTGTTGGTTGTAAGTCCACGTTTCTATTTTTGGTAGGACTAATTTGGACTTTTGATTAGGAGGTGTATCTAACGGTGGAGAATGCATAGCTCATGATCCCTAATTCTTTATAATAGGGATAGATCTTCATAGCTTGTATGATGTAGAAGACAATTCAAAGGCTGAATTGTGTTTGTAATTGTGAGAGAGAACTCTTGAGGGAAAGAGATCTGTACATCTGAGAGGTGTGAAAGAAAGAGAGATTTATTCATTGTATTTCCTTCTGAAAGAGTTTAATACAAGTTTTCATTATTTTTTGTATCTCTTGTTCTTTGCTGATTCTAGTTTCTAGTTACTTATTACTTCTGATTAATTTCGTGTTTAGTTGCTTGCACAACAATAATCAATTGTTCTTGTTAGATCCTGACAATAAGGTCAAATTACACATGTCAAAACTTACCAAAGCTATAATCCAAATGCCCTTTCATCTTCCAAGGCTCTTGTCCCCACTCAAAATAATTTGGTGCAAGAGCAACCCAATTATCCACCCTTGAAGCATGGCCAATAATAAGTTGCTTATGCCAGTGAGCTACCAAATCAAAGCATGATCACACAAGGTGATTAGGGAGCCCAATTATCAAAATTTGAGATATCAACACAACTTGGGATGGATAGTAGGTAGGCTCAATCTGATTCCACTATTATGATTCACTTGGAAGGAGAGTTATACACAGTCAACTATGTGGGGAGCACAAGTAATTAGAATGATTATGTTGCAACCAAGACCAGGTCTAAAAGGAGAGCTATTGATGAATCTCAAGAAACCACTCAAGCACCTACAATATCTCCATCACAAGTAAATCAAAATTTTCTCAATTATAGGCCATTGGTTGTAGCTTCAGCTCCTTAGGTTGCACCATAGGTTACAAATGTTACCAAGGAGAACTATAAAGGGGGCAATCCTTCAATCAATGTAGTGGACCAAATGAAGAAGCTACACATGAACATCTCATTATGGGATTCTTTATCACTGCTAGGATAAAAAGATATACTCCAAAAAGAATTGCATGGGCTAGGTGAGCAAGCTGTCCCAACAAAAAATGATAATGTGTTGATAGTAAATGGGGCTCTTCCCATGGGAGGTCAATCAAATAAAGATGAGAAGGTCCCTCCCTTCTATTTGTCTCTAATTATTGGTGATTTCTTGGTCCACAATTGCATCATTGATAGTGGATAAAACACCTCAATTATGCCCAAATGCATAGCTAATAAGCTAGGCCTCAAGTATGAGCAAATGACCAAAAGAGTTCTATAGTTGGATGGATCACCAGCTAAGACCTTAGGAGTGGCAAGAGGCTTGAATCTGACTCTCCATGCCTATCCGGCCTTCTCAATTCCCTATGATGTGGTAGTGGAAAATGTTCCTCCTTACTTCGCTCTTTGCTTGTCAAGGGATTTCACATACTAAATAGGTGGATACTTGGCAACCAATTGGTCTTACATGGTTTTTAGGACAAAGTATGGAACTAAAGTAAAGATTGAGCCAGAGCCCATCTACAAGTATCACCTAGATCCATACTCGCCCAAAGCAGTGAATGTGAACTATGCAATCATTGATGAAGAAGAGCTCTAGGTGGACCAATCTCCATCATCTTCCCTTGTAGGACTTGCTGACCTGCTCCTAGATGAATAGGGAAATGACAATTTTGAGCATGATCCTTACAATTTCATTGAAGAAGCTAGTCTTAGAGTCTATTGCATGCATGAGAAAGATGCTTTCAATTTGAAATTGATGATGAAAAACCAATAGGATTGTGGTTTGTGGTAGCTATTCTTTGATGGATCTAGAAGCAAGTTGGGAGCTAGTAGTGGGGAAATGTTGGTTTCACCTTCAAAAGATAAATACTTCTTAACTTTAGGTTTCATTTCTCCTACATTTGCACCATAGCAGAGTATGAGGCCCTTTTTTATGGCCTAAAATGGGCAAGGAAGAGAGGAATCAAAGAATTTTAGGTGTTTAGAAATAGTGAGTTGATTGTAAACCAAGTGAGAAGTCAAAGCTTGACCAAAAACTCTTTACTCAAGTCTTACAAGCATAGAGTGTGGGACCTTATGGATAAATTCATTGCTTTCAACATCACTTCCATTCTAAGAGAGGAGAATAAGCATGTGGATAGACTGGTAGCAGTTGGTGCTTAGTTTGATATCCAATAGGGGGTGAGACAAAGCAAAAATCAACATCATTTAAAGGTGATTATGAGGCCTCCATACCAGACAATGTCACCAATTGGTAGGTGTTTGAAAGTGACTAGCAAATAGCACTTTTCTTACAAGAAGAAGTTGAGTTTGCTTCCAAAAATTAGTCTAAGTTGCAACAACAGTATGATGGGTAGATTGTTCAACTAAAGACCAATAGGATTCCCAAAGTTTTGGTAACTCTTGAGATCATTTTCAATGAAGATGACCAACTCAAGAGAGACAAAACAAGCATGTCAACCAAGAAGGAAAACTATGAAAGGATAGAGATCTATAAGGATAAGCTGCTTGCACTTGGAAAGGTGTGTACCAGTGAGGAAAAGCATGCTTTCATTATGTTATGTCAAGAGTTTGATGATGTCTTCGCTTGGGAGTATGGTGATTTGAAAGGCTTCGATCCAAGCTTGGCCCAACACACCATTGAGATGGAGGAAGGTGCCAAACCCATCAAGAAAAAGCAAAGGCTAATCAATCCAAAGATCAAGCCTCTCATGAGGAAGGAACTAACCAAACTGATCGAGTCTAAGATCATCTTCCCTATCAAACACTCTTCTTGGCTAGCCAATTTAGTTCCTGTTAGGAAGAAGAATGGAGAGGTCAGATTGTGTGTGGATTTTAGAGACCTGAATAGAGTCTCACTGAGAGATCATTATCCCCTTCCAAGTATAGAGCAAATTATTTAGATGGTGATAGGTAGTGAAAGATACTCCCTCCTAAATGGCTACTCTAGGTACAATCAAATCCTGGTACAAGAATGTGACCAATACAAGACAACCTTCACCACCAAGTGGGGAACATATGCCTACAAGAAGATGCCATTCAGTTTGTCAAATGCTGGAGCTACCTTCCAACATGCTATGGATATGGATTTCCAAGGTTTGATCAATGACATTGTGCTAGTCTATCTTGATAATGTGACAATATTCTCCAAGGAGGCAAGTGAACATTTGAAGCACCCGAGGCAAATCTTTGAAAGGTGTAGAGAGTTTGGCATCTCTCTCAACCCAAAGAAATGCATGTTTGCCATCCATGAAGGCAAGCTCTTGGGCCATGTCATTTCAAAATAAGGCTTGTCATTGATCCAGAGAGGGTGCAATCCATCTTAGCATTATCCTTTCCTAAGCACAAGAAGGACCTACAAAGTTTCTTTGGTAAAATAAACTTCATTAGGAGATTCATTCATAACTTTGCTAAGCTGGTCAAGCCACTAACTTCCATGCTGAGGAAGGATGACACATTCACATGGATAGCAAGAAGAAGAGAAAGCTTCAAAGGCATCAAGCAAGCTATCGCCCAAGCTCCTACCATGACTAGTCCAAACTTCTCTAAGGACTTCAATCTATACACCTTTGGGAATGAAGAGGTAATCTCTGCTATGCTCACTCAAGCAAATGGCGATAATTTAGAACAACCTCTCACTTTTTTTAGCCAAGGTTTAGAAGGCTATGAGGTTAGATACATATATGTTGAAAAGTAGGTGATTGCAGTCATACAAAGTCTGAATAAGTTCAGACATATGTTGTCTAATAAAAAAATTAACATCATGATGCCACATGCTAGTGTAAAAGACTTCTTGTTGAGCTGAGACTTGAATGAGAAAAGGGTAGGTTGGATCACCAAAGTAATGGAGTATGATGTAGAGATCAAAACCACCAAGTTGGTAAGGGGAAGAGGGTTGTGTGAACATCTTGCTACAGACTTGAAAAAGCCAAAAGAGGACATTTTGGTACCCCACGATGAACCTACAGTAGCTGTACCTATAGTCATGAAGAGCTGGGCACAAGACATGGTTCATTTCCTTTGAACTAGTGAGTGTCCACAAGGTCTTGATAGGACCAAGAGGAGGTATTTTAGACTCCAATTTCTTCCTTATGTCCTAGTTGATGGTGTGCTATTCAGAAAAGACTTTTCAAGGGTACTCTTGAGATCTATTGATTCAGGCCAAGTCGATGGGGTACTATCTGAGTTCCATGATGGACCAGCTGGTGGCCACTTTGCTCCCAAGACCACAACTGCAAGAATTATGAGGGCTAGTTAATTTTGAACTATTTCTTTTAGAGACATTCATGCTTGGGTGAGGAAATGTAAAAAATGTGCCTTCTTTGATGGGAAGCAACAGTTGGTTGTCATGCCTCTTCATCCTATTCAAGTGGAACAACCATTCATGCAATGGGGGTTGGACTTCATAGGGTTGATCAATCCTTCTAGTGTTAGCCACAAGTGGGCTTTGACTGCCATGGATTATTTCAAAATATTGGTTGAGGCCATAGCTTTGAAAGAGGCCAATGAGAGTGTAGTCCTAGACTTCTATGAAGGCATAGTGACAATATTTGGGGTCTCAACCACAATCATTTTAGGCAATGCATTGGATTTCTTGGAAACAAAGACAAGTGAGTGGACATTAAAGTATGGAATCTATCTCAGTACTTCTTCCAACTACTATCCATAAGGGAATGGGTTGGCTGAGTCCACAAACAAGAATTTGATTAGGATAATAAAAAGGACATTGGAGAAAAATCAAAAGACTTGGCATGCCAAGTTGAAGACAACTCTTTGGGTAGATAGGATCACTCCAAAGAGGGTGATCAAGAATTCACAATACACACTTGTGTATGGAAGGGAAGCTAAAATTTCTATCTCACTTGAGTTCCCAGCCTTAAATCTTGCCCATCATTTACAATTCATGGAGAGCGATAGCCTAAAAGTCAGGTATTATGAGATAATAGAGCTTCAAGAAGCGAGAGACCACGCCATGGATGGAATGACTAGCCACCAACCAAAAACAAAGAAGCATTTTGACAAGATGCCAAAGAGCTTCTTAGAAGGTGACATTATCTTGAAGTGGGATGAAGACTGAGCCAAGCCTAGAAGGCACATGAAGTTTGATGCCTTGTGGAGTGGCCCATATGTCATCACCCAATACAAGCAACACAATGCTTTCCAACTCTCCAAGTTGGATGGTGAAGAGCTACATATCCCAGTCAATGGGATATATCTTAAACGTTGTTACTAGGTTTCTTTTGTCATGTACATAGTTTCCTTTTTTTTCCTTTGTTTTCCCTAAGCATTATTATGCATATGTGTAGTGTTTTTAGCCTTTGCATGTGTATTTTTCCTTGTTTCTTGGGGTAAAACCTTTTCTGGTTCTTAGGTCCTTACAAGTCTATTTCCAACTTTTCAAACTGCATCCTGACTCCATGCCTAATGGAATTTTAGGCCACCAGTAAGCATAGCAGGCATGCTTCCCCTGTGAGTCACCAATTTGTTGACCATTTTGTGAATTCTACATGCCAAAATGGGCCCCCCTTCTTTTGCCTTGAATCCTTGTTCTTCATGCCCTTTTGCCCTAAAACTAGGTCTTAACCCTTTACAAATCAAAGAAAAAGCTACTTTAGTGCAAGTACAAGTGTTGTCTCATCAAGCATTGGTCTTTTCCAACACTCACAAAGCAAATCAGGTTCTCAGAACAACATTACTTGTAAGCTTTACAATTAATAAGCAGGAACACTTGACAAACCTGAAGGGGTCTATGGCTAGTTCTAGTTCAAGTCGGGTTTTGAAAGGTCCCTTACTTGCCAATTTTCATGAGTTGGAGTCATTCACAATCTTGAAAGGGTAAGGCTGAAGCAATTAGGTTTTGAGACATCTTTACTTCAAAGCTTTTTGAGTAAGTCCTTTGGAAGAGCCTGAATTGGTCTTAAACGCTTCTTAAGGCAAGTGTTTTTTCTTCAGAAGGCACCTGGGCGTTCTGTAGGGTCATTTGCAATTTCCCTGAAGGGTATGTGCCCTTGCGAGAGGCACTTCAAAGATAAAATGGGTCTTTACAAAAATTTTGAAGGGTATGTTGGAAGGTAGAATGGACTTTTCAGAGAGATTTTCATCGACGTGAGGACCAGTATAGAAGTTTTGAAGGGCACATTTGGCTTGAAATGCCCTTGCAAAGGGCAGCTAGTTGAAGCAAAGGGGCAAAGAGAAGAAGCCTGAAGGGAACTTACCCTTCAGGAAAAAGTGACAAGCAGAAAAAATTCCTTCAGATAAAATGTCCAAAGAAATTCCTTCGCACATTTTGTCTGAAGAAAAATTGAAGAAGAAAAACCAAAAGAGAATTCTTTTGGACAAAATGTCCTAAGGAATTCCTTCAGACATTTTGTCTGAAGAAATTTGACAGTCACAAAAATTTTGGAAGGGTAGGTGTCTTGGTGGGGGGCACTTGGTCATGAAAGTGGACCATTTCAATCTTTCTGAAGGGTCACTTTCCCTTTGGAAAATTTCATTTGCAAAAATGCCGAAGGATTATTTTAGAATTTATGAAGGGTTATTTCCCTTCGAGAAAGGTCATTGTCAAAATTCTAAAGAGACACTTTAAAAACCCAAAGGGTACCTTCCCTTTGGAAAAGGACCATTTCCTTCAAAAAAAAAGTGTTTGCAGGGAAATTATTCAGGATAAATGTCGAGTAAAGATCCAAAACAATAAAGGACCTAAAGGAATTGTCCTATTGAGTGACAAATGTATGGACACCAATTACATGATGGAAGACTAGCCGTTGGGATTCAAATGTCTAATGATGGTCCTGTGAACATCAACTTCAAGGTGATAAACTAGCCGTTGGGAAGTCATCAAACTGGAAAAGCTCGAAGGCCCATCAAAATAAAGCTAAAGAGTGCAAACCCAAAAAATAATTCATTCAAAAAAAAAATCTAAAGAAATTCCTTCAGACATTTTGTCTGAAGGAATTTGTATTACCAAAAGCCCAAAGGCCTAAGAAATAACAAGCACCCAAGAGCTTGAATGGTTAAAGACAAAAGGGAAATGACAAAGCAAAAGAAAACAAGGTGGGTAACCTAGAACGTGGCCATGCAACGTACTAAAGTAAAATCTTAAAATATTCCAAGTGGTGTGATAAGTCAAAGCGCAGACCTGAGGATGAACCAAACCAAGGTAGGTAACCTAGAACATAGTGATGCAGCGTAATAAAGTAAAAACTCAAAATGTTCCAACTGGCATGACAAGTCAAAGTGCAGACCCTTGGATGAACTAGACCAAGGTAGGTGTCATAGGTGTCATCAGTAGGAAAAGTAAATGCACATAGGTGAAATAGTCTCTACCAAAAACTAATAAATGGATTGGTTTTCAAACTATAGAGAGGATCAACCCATGTTTTCACGCTTCACCATTAATGCATATCCAGTTGTGCACAACATTGAAGAGAGCATGGCCCAGTTAACACAACTTCGAGATGGCCTTGTCAGTTGCTAGAAGGAGTATCCCATGCTTTTATAGGCCTAGGACAACAAGGGCAATGATTTGGACATCTACAACATGGCTCTCCCACAAGCAATTGGAAGGATACAATAGTAGTATGGGCTTGTGGTCTTTGTAGAAGTGTTAACACAACATGGGTTTCCATCCCTTGACTTGTCAATTATCTATTTACAAGCTCTCTATATATTTGTAACTTCTCATTTGAGAAAGGATCTCTCAGCATTGTATGGAAAAGCCCTAAATAAATTTACCTTGAATCAAAATAAACATTTTTACCTCTATTTGAGCTTGCGCTTTTGCATATGTCTATGTTTTCATCTTATATTCAGTCTTTTCTTTTTCATGCCTTCATAAGTTTATGCCAACGTATTTAGTGTATTGTGAGTTCTTCTCTTGCAGGTCAACAAGAAGTGTCTAGCTCAGAGTATAGGCACATGTGAATAGAATGTTCATAGTGTGTCTTAGAACACCTCTGGTAGTTCTTCCTCCTTATATCTCCATAGGATACCTTGTTGAAACACTGATGTAGGCAAGGTTCTCATTTGAATGAAGTGTATACTTACTTCTCTCTAGTGTAAAGTGTATGTCCAAGTTGAGAGGACCAACCATTTTGGTGCATCACCATATTAGTTTAGGTTCTAATTTTAGTAAATTTTTTCTCTTTTCATCCCCCCCATTGTTAGTAATAGGAAATCCAAGGCCTCAAGGTGCATCAAGGGGAGCTAGCCCCTAATCTAGAGATTCATCCCTCAAGTTTTCAACCCATAGCAAGAGGAATGTCTACATTGTGCTGCATGGAGGAAGAGAGTTGAGCCTCCCTTCAGAGGGTGCAATTCACAGCATCAACAATCCCTAGACCTAAATATTTTCTTGTCCTTAAGATTCCAAATCTGAAAACCAAAATTATCCTCACCATAACCAATAAAGGTGCATTTTTCAGACTTAGCCTCTAACTTGGTCATATCATCCTTATCAATATGAATGAAGGATTCACAACGAAAATATTCTAAAAAATAAATAATCAACCTTCTTACCAGACTAAGCTTCCTCAGGTATGCCTCCATCCAAACTAGATGAAGGACCTCTATTTATCATAAATACTGCCATGTTTATTATTTCTACCCAAAACTAAAGATGTAGTCCTGCATGCAACCTCATGCTACTAGCACACTCCATTATAGTACTATTCATCCTTTTTAATACTCCATTCTACTATGGAGTTCTTGAAACTATTCTTTGTCTACAAATTTCATTCCTTGAATAGTAATCAAAAAATGCATCGCTGCAATATTCCCCACCATTATCTGACCTGAGACATTTTAACTTGAGACCTATTTTATTCTCAACCAAAGCTTTCCATCTTTTAAATGTATCAAACACATCAAATTCTCTCCTAATGTCATACACCCAAAATTTTCTAGTTGCATCATCAATAAAAGTGACATAATAAGATGATCCACCAATAGAAGATCCCTGAGCTAGACACCATACATCTGAATGAACTAGCTCTAATTTATTCTCCTTCTTTATAGATCCAACCTTGAGAAACTTTACCCTTTTTTGTTTTTTGTACACATAGTCTTCACAAAAATCTAAATCAAACCCTTTCAATCCAGGGAACTGATCCTTCAAAATTTGCATACCCTTTTGGCTCATGTGATCGAGCCTATTGTGCCACAAAGTTGCATCTGTATCTGAAGCAACTAAATTACAATAATCAACATTACTTGATAAATATAGGGTACCAACCTTCTTACATCTTGTTACCACAAGAGCACCCTTGGTCACCTTCTAAGAATTTACTGTAAATGTCACCATACAAGCTTCATTACTTAGCTATCTTGTGGATACCAAATTCTATCTCAACTTAGGCACATGCCTAACATCCTTCTGTAGCCAAGTGTTCCCATTCCGCATCTTGATCTGACCACTTCATTTTCCTACTATGTTGCAAGGCTATTCATCACCAAGGTAAACATGTCCAAAATCCCTTTGAACATAATCAATAAAATAATGCCTATATGTTGTAGCATGAAAAGAATCCCCTAAATCTAAAGCCCAAGATTCAACAATATTATCAATGGAGAGAATTTATGCATACTGACAAACACTACTTGTTGCCACATTCACTTCCTTGGTATCTTCCTGATTTTTTTTTCTTCTGAAGAGAACAACAATCTTTCTTTGCATGCCCAATCTTTCCACAATGCCAACATACCATCCCATCCCTTGATTTTGACCTTCCAGGACCATTTGACTTTCCACGCTTTCATTTTCCTCTAAAATTTTATCTCCCTCTACTTTCCATCACCAAAGCATCACCTGAAGTATAAGTCTCCCCAAAGCTTTTCCATCACATTTCCTCACTAAGGATTACTCCTATGACATCCTCAAACTTCAACTTGGCATTATTAGAGATTGAGTTGCTCATAGCCATTACCAAGCTATTCTAACTCTTTGATAAGGAACACAAAATAAACAAAGCCCTAACTTCATCATCAAAATTAATTTTTACAAAATTTAACATACTCACAACTGTATTAAATTCATTCAGATGATCAACAACTAAATTATTTTTAGACATCTTCATATTAAATAAAATTTTCATTAAAAATATTTTATTAGAAGCAGAGGGTTTCTCATATAACTTCCCTAGTGCATTCATGAGACTGTTCATGGTCTTCTCTTGTGATATATTAAATGTAACCGAAGATACAAGGCATAACTTGATAGCCCCAAGTGCTTTCCTATCAAGCAACTCTCAAGCCTCATCTGTTATACTCACTAGTTGCTTTAATTTTTCTCCTAGTAGAGCATGGAGATCCTTCTGATAGAGATAAACCTATATCTGCATCTTCCATAAACCAAAGTTATATCCATTAAAATTTTCAACCTTTGATCTATGATCATCAACCATAGCTCCCACTTGAACTAATAACCCTTTCTGTGATTCAACACTTTAATAAATACAACATGAAGCTCTGATATCGATTGTTATGTATAAATACAAAAATTGATGTAGAATAATTTCATATAATTGTAATAATAATAGATATAAATAGAGATACATAAAAAATATAAATAAAATGCACAACAAGAAGACTGAATTTAACATGGTTCAGCCAATGTGTGCTACATCCACCAAGAAACACTTGCTCAGGTTTCATTACAAGCCATGAGAGTACAATCCACTCTCAGATCAATTTTCTCACGATTACAATGCACAAATATTTGTTTGGAGTTGTGCTGAACAAACCTTCTTGAATTCGCACTTGAATTCACACACTCTTCTTCCTTTTCAAAACCTTGTTCTCATGATGTATTATCTATGAAATATCTATCTATACATAATACATCACCAAAGTTGTATTACAAAACAATGGGTACTAAAACCATGGGCAAAGTCAACCAAAATGGTTTCCCAGTAAAGGGGGTCTAATTTTTTTTGGGGGGCTACAATACATTTTAAATATATAGTATTTGAAATACATTGTAATTTAGAAATAGGCAGCACAACACAATAATTAGTGCAATGGGGAAGGAGATGTGTAGGTGAGGTGCAATGGAAAGAGACAAGTAGATTGACAACCAAGAGTTGAGGAGATAGGCTTATAATAAGAGGAGTCATGGACTGATAGAAGATATGGAACTTGGAAGTGTTAAGAGGACCTATAGTGAGTGAGAATGATATGGGGAATGATCTCTTGAATGGTAGTCATGCCCAGAGGAAGGAGCCCTCGAAGGCTTGGAACAAGTTCCATAGTTGGTAGGTGAATGCTTGGGGTCCCTTTAGAATTTGACCATTAGAGATGTTTTAGATGCACCTACCCCCTTTGAACCTACAACGCAAGCTCATGCATTAGATTTCCCAAATGAAAACAAAAGATTGACAACTAACCTTATTATTGACATAGACTTTGATCACTTTGCATTTTTAGACTAGAAATTCATAATTGAACAAGTCATCCCAAATGAAGAGGTAAGTGAATATACCTCTAGATCATGAAGCACCAACCCAACTAAAAGGAATCTAAGTGCAAACATCCAAATTCAGCTAATATCAGTAACATAGCCTGAGTAACAACCCATAAGAAGTGGTTTTATGCCACTAACTGGTAGTATGGTGGCATCTTCTTCTATGGCACTAGAAGTAACCATCATATCAGTCCCTGACATAGTGGATGGAGGCATTGGAAGACCAATGCCAAGACAAGCACCAAAAGGATAAACACCTTAGGCAATGGCTACCCCTAGCCCCAAATCTATTATGCGATGGAAATGCACCTACTAGAGTGTCGAGGCATAAAAAATACCACAAAACATGTACTCAAGTGTGAGTTACAATGGCATGTTTAGGGAATAACTCAATCCAAGCACAAGGCAACTTAGTTCACAATGACCTTTCTTGATTGTGCCCATACTTAGTACATAAAGTTTGATCCTAACCACGCTATTGTTGATTATGACACCTTGAAGGGAGCCTTCCTAAAGGAGTTTGATATACTTGAGTTTGAGCAGCAGAGCATTGCCATGCTCAAGTAGATAAATAAGGGTTTATCAAAAAGCATGCATTTATACGACACTAGATTCAAGTCACTCCTCTCCAACTCCCTTATGACATTCACCTCTCCTAGCATGTGCAATGGTTCATTAGATGACTGCTAGTGCCTTTTAGAAGGGCACTATCCATGAAACAATTCATAAACCTTCAGGAAATGTTATATGTTATGCTCAGAGTCAAGGTGGTTGGGAGTATCAATACATGCATTAGCCTATTCATGGAGGTGTAGATTATGTCCATGGCCTCCCAACTACATAAGTTGATCGCTAATTCATCATAAGATGTTCAAAGTGATTTTTGGTGCACTAACTGTGAGACAAAGGGTCACAATAGGAACATTACC
Organism: Torreya grandis; assembly: GCA_037957365.1. Taxonomy (NCBI): domain Eukaryota; kingdom Viridiplantae; phylum Streptophyta; class Pinopsida; order Cupressales; family Taxaceae; genus Torreya; species Torreya grandis. The sequence continues at coordinate 3,247,487 of JARHVA010000217.1, forward strand.
CTCGATGGAATGTGTGTACATTGATTCTCAATTGTGAAGTTTGTCATGAGGTGCATGATGTTCACAATTGCCCCTTATTGCAATGTGCTAGTTAGGTCAACACAACCATCTACTGCAAGTTGTGTAATGCCCACACTCACAACATAGCTGACTACCAAGTGATTCATGAAATACGCCAGAACATAGAGAGAAGTGCATGATAGGAAACTACAATAGCTAGAGGGTAGTCAAACCAAGGAAATAAGGGTTATGGTCAATATAATGATGGCTATGGGAACCAAAGAGGTGCCATAAGGTGAGGTGGAGGATGTGGTGGAAGAAGATTCCTACCACGATCATGCTACGAGTGTGGGTTGACTAAACACTATTAGAGTAACTACCTGATGCATCCAACATGCAGGTATTATCAAGGATCACATGTGGTTGAAGAGTGTCCCAACTTGTACAAAAAGCTGACCTAAGGCAAAATAGGCACCGATAGAGGTGTAGAGATGATCAGGCACAAGCCTAAGGATATAAAATGGGATCCAAAAGCATAGTTAACACACATAGAGCAAATCAATGTGTAGGCAACCACTTAGAGTGGGTTCACCACTTAACTACCAACTATGCTAACACAAGAGTTGTGCATGAAATATGGTGAACTAAGTTGCATAGCTTGGCCTGAGTTAAAATTTGCACCCTAACTTGACCCAACGTGTCAAAAAGACATCCTGCAACAAGCCATGAGCATAATATAAAATTTTCAAGGAGAGTTATAGCTGGCTAGAGATCTTGAAGCATAGGTTACCACCTCATACAGAAAGCAAGATAGCCAAGAGGATGAGGTATAAGAGCTAATATAAATATTGTGCCTCCTACAAATAGATGGGATGCTTTCCCTGCTAAAAAACTTGCTCTTAGAGCATGTAGGGAAGAAGCTAAATGAAGTTGTTGAACCCAAAGAAATTGAAGTTTTTGTGCCACATATGGAGTGGGCACGTGAAGTAAGGCATACTCAAAATGTAGAGTATGACCAAGATTTGCTATTGAATGCCACCATAAATGGTTGGTCCATCTATGAGGTATTGATCGACACTAGTGCATAGGTCAATATCTTGATCAAGAATGCATGGGAGAAGATGGGTAGGCCAACCCTTAGACCTTCTCCCCATGTACTCTTCATGGCCAACAAGACTCAAGTATATCTGATCAAAATTATATAGGGTGCCATTATTTATTTATTGGCACCGAATTCCATGCTAATTTCAAGGTCATTGAATTAGTAGAATAGGATAACTACCTAAAACTCCTAGGAAAGCCTTGGTGCTATGCTAAAAATGTATATATGCACTTCATGAAGTGATACATGAACTTTGAGAATGGAAATGAAAGGTTAGTAATCCCCCTTTCAAGTAATCAAGGACCCCCTATGTGGAGAGCATTGATCTAGAGGATGAGATCAAACATATTTATAACATCACAGTGCAAGGCATTGAGAATATCCATCCTTTTGATTAGGGAATGCTTTCTTGGGAAGATGGGTAGTCAACCTCAGATACCACTGACATCACTTATGACTGATGGATTGAAGAAGTATATAAGGCCACAGGCCGTAGATGTTGTTTGGTGCATGTAAAGGTGCCAATGCTTGTAAAGACTAGATGGGTCAGATTGATCATACTATGAAATAATGGGTCCTAAACCAAGAGAAGAAAGAAAAGAGAGTACTCCACTTGAGTAAAGGCAAGATTATGGCACTCCCAAATTTTGAGAAAAAAACCTATTGGAAAGGTATGTCAATGACTTTGAAGCATGCATCCTCAGGGAGATAGACAGAATGGGTGTACTGGTGTATACCTTGAAGAGCTCTATCATATGCTAGTGAGAAACACAAAAATCTAACTTACCAACTTGCTTAGAGGTAAATTAAGACATGTGCACTAGATTTAGGAGTATCTCAGTGTACTCTAGTAACTTTAACCCCATGGTCCCTGTATGCCTATGCAAAGAGACATGGACTGAATGTGACATGACTACCCCAAAGAACTTATGGGTGCATGCCTTTTATAGGAATCTAAAGACATGGGCAAGGGCATGGTATGTGGTCAATAAGACACACTGAGAGATATCCAATTGGGAGGTTCTTAAGGAGAAGTTTTTGAATACCTTCTCCTTTTCCCCGCAAAAATTGGAACTAGTCAAGCTGTTGCAAGTGATTTGAAGGACAATGTTCAAGGACACTGTAATCCTTAAGGATCACTTGAAGGACATGTTCAAAGAAAATGGGTTGGCACTCGTGACCTTATTTGAGGAACAAAAAATCAATAGTGACTCAAGTGAGGAGGACAATGAAACTTAGAAGGAACACTACGGGAAAATGTTGATTGCTAGAAGAAAGCTCATGCACCAAGTAGATGATAGCACTCCCAATGAATAAGACTCCACTCATCTTCACATTGAGACAATAAAGGAAACCTGATAAGTCAAGGATTCTCACCAAGAAAGGAATGAACCATACTGTGCATCACTTAAAACCATCAAAGTGGATATTAGTGCAGAAGGAGAACGAAAGATGGCTACTCTAGGTGCCTATTTGTCCAACGTAGAACTGGTATGAATCATAGACCTCATGAAGGAATTCTAATATTTGTTCCTTGGGACTTATCAAGACATGAAAGGCATCCACCCAAGCCTTGGGAAGATGAGCATAAAGCTAATATATGGTGCAATATCGGTCAAAAAGTGCCCCTACCAGATGAATCCCAACCGCCATGTTAAGATAAAAATAGAGATTGATAATATGTTGGTCATAGGGGTCATGTACCCTATGCAGGAGTCTGAATGGGTGATCCCAATGGTAATAAGCATCAAGAAGTATGGGCATATTTACATTTACATCGATTACAAAATGTTGAATGCTGCTTATGTCAATGACCCTTTCCCAACTTTGTTCACCAATGAAGTCCTGTAAGGCATCCTAGGTTGCAAAATATATAATTTCATTGATGGGTTCTCTAGCTACCACCAAGTCTAGATTAAGGAGGAGGATAAGCCTAAAACAACCTTTGCAACTGAATAGGGTTATTTTTCTTAAAACATGATGCCCTTTCAACTCAATAATGCACCTGACATGTTCTCTAGAGTGGTGATATTTGTGTTCAAAGATTTCATCCACACATTCCTCCAAGTCTATTTGGATGATTGGATGGTGTATGGCCTTGTGAAGGACCATTGTGATAACTTGCACCTAATGTTTGAGAGGTGTAGGCAGCTCCAGATATCCCTGAACCTAAAGAGGTGCATCTTTACAACATCATTTAGAACCCTACTCGGGAATATCATCTATAAGGATGGTTTGATCATTGATCAAGAAAATATTTCCATCATCACTCAACTGCAAACTCCTACCACACAAAAGGACATTCATGTCTTTCTTCACCACTATGGATATTCAAAAAAAATTATAAGGAGTTATGCAAAGATTAATATGTTTTTAGAAGATCTTATGCACAAGGATGGACCATTATACTAGGGAGAAGTGCAAGAGGATGCATTCAAAACCCTGATGCTCAGACTAGCTAGCACACCTATCTTACAATTCCCTGATTGGACAACCCCTTTTCATGTCCATGTCAATGCTTCTAGATCATCAATTAGAGAAATCTTGGCACAACTTGGTGAAGTCAAAATGGATCATCCCATCTCCTTCACTAGTAGAAATCTAACTTCAATAGAGTAGAATTACACTACCACAGAGCATGAGACACTCACCATGGCCTTTGCCTTACAAAAATTCAAACAATATTTTTTGGCAACCTCATTCATATTTTTCACTAATCACGAAGCACTCAAGTACCTCATGAAAAATCCTATTTTACATGGGTGCATATGCAGATGGATAGTTATATTCCAAAAAATCTAGTTCTTTGTTGTGGTTAAGCCTAGAAATCAAAATTTGGGACTAGACCATTTGTCCCACATAAATTCTAGTGATGCAGCAATGCCTATCAAGGATGACATGCCAAATGCACAAATATACATAGTCCAATACATCCCTGAGAATTTGGTGGAGATCATCACCTTTTTAACATCTAGGGTTCCACCTCAGACTATGATGAATAAGGAAAAGAAACAACTAGTAGTTTATGCTACCCCCTTTCAACTCATTAGCAGTGAACTATATAATCTATGTAGAGATGAAGTGTTGCACTGATGTGTATTGGAGCACAGAAAGGATTCCATCTTGTAAGAGGCACATGAAGGCATAACAGGAAGACATTATACGGGAGATGTAATGGTAAGAAAAGTGTTGTAGTCAAGCTTGTGGTGGCCAAGCTTGTTCCAAGATGTGAATAACTATGCCAATGAATGTGATATATGACAACATACAGGCAAGCCCAACCATTAGGATGAGATTCCTCTCATCCCCATTCTTACCCAAGTACCATTAGAGAAATGGGCCATTTATTTTTTTGTTTTGATAACTCCCATAACATGATGCACAAGTGCAAGGTATATCATGGTGGCCACAGATTACTTTACCAAGTGGGCTGAGGCTACACCCACAAAAGACTACATAGCTAACACAACCATGTGCTTCATCTGGGAAAACATAATAAGTCAATATGGGTGCGCAATCAGTTATATTAGTGACATGGGCACTCACTTTATCAACGAAATAGTGAACATCCTATTGATTGAGTATATGGTGGCACATCACAAAATGACTCCCTATCATCCATAAACAAATGGTACAATTGAGGCATTTAACAAAACTATAGGAACACACCTCACAAATATATGTGATGTTGGTCATAAGGATTGGGATGATTGAGTATCATCAGTATTATGGGCATACTGCACAACCTACAAGTGCTTGAATAAGGTTACACCATTTTAACTAGTATTTGGTGTTGAGGCAATCCTACCAATGGAGTTCTTAGTGCCATCATTGCGCATCATATGCCTTGGTCAACTAGATGACTAGGAATCATTGAATATAAGGATAGAAGACTTGGAACACCTAGATGAGATGTGCACCCAAGCAAAGTGGAGCCAACATATAATAAAGGTACACCAAAAGCTCTGATATGACAAGAACATAAAGAACAAGGTGATAGCAAAAGGAGCATTCATTTTTCTCTATGACTCCAAGTATTTCAAGCATCCAGGCAAACTGCAAATAAGGTGGATGGGTCCCTATATCATCCACCACATATTGGAGACAAGCACATGAAAGTTGCACACTCTAATTGGTAAAATGTTCCTTGTGCATTTCAATGGAAATAAGTTGAAGCCACATCAGTAATAGGGTGGTGCTTGCACCATAAGCCCATCAACTTCTTGGTCACTAGTTAGTTTGTGTTGAGATGACTAGCATCACATTTGGTACAAGCCCAATAGTTTTGTTTTGTTTTTTCTCTCTCAGGTAGTAGTGTAAAGAGTGTAGAAGTGGCACTTTGAAGCCCACTGAGAAAGTCTGCTAACATTTCATGCATAAATCCAATCAAGTGAGTTGAGCCTTTGTGCTTTCTAAAAATTCTTGAGGCCATAAATCTAAGTGGTGAGCATATGAAACTCACCAAACTAAAGAAGAAGACACATAAACTCTAGGTTTGCAAGAGACAAATTGCAGGACCATGGATGTCTAAGAGAGACATACTCTAACACTTTCTCGCATAATGTTAGTTGGGTGAGTCAAACTCATTTACTTTTCAAGCACCTAGGGCCAGACACTTAAGTTTTTGGGTACAAGGAGGTTACCAGACCTGGGCAAAATAGGTACCAAGTGAAGACACACAACTTGATCATGCATAAGAAAGATAGTGAAGATGCACCATGTGATCATGCGTCCGATAACTAAAAAAGAAGAATCAAACACTATAAGACTAGTACAAGGGATTTGTATGAGGTAGGACATGCCAAGGCAAAAGATGAAGCATAAGAAACTAACCAAGATAAATAAGCGTGCTTAAAATAGAAACACAAGAAGAAGAGTTGGAATTAAGAAGGTTTAATAATGTGCATGTGAGGTGTTGTACCTAGGTTACCATATTAAAGGTGAAGGTCATGCCAAGAAAACAAAGCACATAAGAGGAATCCTCATGGATAGCTGACATCCACCTAGAATTGATTGGGAAGTGGTCGCTTGAACCACAAATCACTTCACCAAAATACCATTAGGAGCATTAAATGTGGTGACAATGGAGGCACAAGGATCCATAATAAATGAGTTGGTGGTAAAGGATTTTCATGGATTTCATAGATTTAATTGAGTTCAAGAAATCTAGATGTCATCATGCCATTGACGTACCTAAATTAAATATGGTAGATGAAAATAGGGTATAAAACATCACATAGTTGAATGGGTTCCATTAAAAATGTGCAAACTTGATAAATCAAGATAGGCGAAGTGAACCAATGAACTAGAGAGCTAAAGTAGTAGAAACCCTACTAGAGTAATAATCCAAGCACCCCCAGGCACCTAGAGTGAATAATTGTGAAGCTTTAAGAATTATGATCACGGTGAGATTGGTTTAAAAGGGGGTGGATAGGAATTTCAGTAGGAAATATTTAGAATAAAAAGTGGGTTGTCATCAAGGATGCCATTAATGGACTACAAAGCTCAGAGCTGAAGGTATAGTCATAATTATTGTGATTATAAAGTGCTAGTAATAATTCAAGGTTTTGGTAAACTTAACCTTTCATGCTTCAACACCAGTAGGTTCAGGATGGGCAAGAATTGGAAGGGAATGGGTCCACAATAAAAAATTCCAAAGTGGGCATGCATGGTAGTAAAAATGGACCTTGCAAGAACAAAAACACCTAGGTATAGGGGGTCAGTGTCATGTAAGTCAACCCCAAGGCATTGACCAAGATGCACTATCAAGTCATGTAGTTTCCCCCTGAGGTTTTGGTGGGGGAAAATTGGCATTCATTTACACACACTTGTCAGCTGAAGGAGTATAACCATCACACTTCCATCCATGTGCAAGACTTGGCATCAGATTGGATAATAGATATAAGGAGAAAGATGAAATTGGGCATGACACTTTTTGACATCACCATTCAAGATAAGTTGACAGCTTCTAACACAACTTAGCTATATGAGTTACCATGTATTAGGAATCCTAAGGATTTAGTGTAATTCCTTTTATTGTGCATCCATGATGATCACATATATTTTTTGGGGAGGATCATAAAGATATCAATGCACCTCATTGGAAAGATAATCGAGCTCCCAAATGCCATGAAAGACATCCATGAGATGATGGTTGGTGACAAAGAGGTGGAGCACTCCTAAGTTAATATAAGGGGGATTTGCCTTCACCATCAAGGATTTCAAGGACCTAGGAATGAGGGTGGCATAGCACCTCATGAGCTTAAAACTCTACCCTAACAGTCATTAGACCCACATAAAAAAAACATACCTTTGTGTTGTGTACCATATGGTGCAGGGTGTCAAGTTCAACATTGCCAAGTTTATTGCTGAGGAGCTTATGAAGAATGTGTTAGAATGCCATACAATAAAGGGGACATTTAGGTGGGGATCCAGTCTGATCCTAATAGTCATGGAGGAGATTGACATATCAAATGGGGATGAGGACAACCTCTAGGTTTTTTCAAAACAAAATGATTCCCTAGAGTAAATATATAAAGATTTTGCTTGCCTTAGTTCTTTCAATGTATATTATAATGCATGCATGATGAGATGGTAAAAAAACTATATTGAGGCATTCGGTATCAAGATCCCCTAGGAGCTCCCCAAAAGCATGTATGGGATGACAACTTTTACCATTATGCAACATTTTTGCATAGTGAACTTGTTGCTAGATGATGGTAATATGTCGGGCTGACTAAAGCTCCCATACACCTTATTGACCAAATATTTTAGGGATGTGTTCAAAATAATCCCTAATGTGCAATAATTAGACATTCCAATGTGAGAACTAGATATGGAAAGAAATAGGCTGTGGCACTAGTTCACATGCCCAAATGGGAAGGCAACAAGGGATGAAGAGGATGAGTCAGATCACATCGACATCCACCCTCTTCAAGAAGTAACCATACTCGGCTACATCCATAGGCTCTACTATGAGATGAAGCCCAGAAGGAAGGGCCCTAGCTTCAATGCTGAGAAAATTGAAGACCCCCCATTAGGATTAGTGATGAAGGCACGCCGATGCCAGCTAAAATAAGGAAGTCTCCCAAGAAGAAGAAAAGGGAGATACTGGAAGAAATAGAGGAGAACATAAATTTTAAGATCAACTCAGGCGATGAAGCATCCCCATCGGTCCTAATAAAGAAGCATGTAAAGTTTGTGCCAAAGACTTCTTCGATCTTAAATGAGAATCAAAAGAAGTTGAAGTTCTCATTTGTGATGCCCACTATCACCCTTAAAAATATAGAGGCATAGGAAGAACTGGAGAAGATGGAAGTAGGGAAGGGTCTGTATATTGTGCCTAAAGAGGACTCTTCATCTAGTGAGGAAACTTCCCCACCACCTCGAATTAAAAAAGAGAGGTAGGAAAAAGCATGGCAAAATCTTGGCCTCAGTGATTAAGACATTTAGAAGGCACGAGAGCTAAAAAATAAGAAATGAGGAGGGAAGGAGGAAAAAATGAAGAGCCCAAAATGATCGAAGTACAAGAGGCTCTCCAAGGCAAAACTATTTCCATGCTTGGAGAAGCATGACCATCAAGTACACCAATTGAAGAAGAGTTATAGTGATAATGGAAGGGCATGGGCCTAGATCAAGGTCACATCAATGTGGTGCTAGATTTTCATTGCAAATGAGAGGCCATGAGGGCCAAGGGCATGTCCCAAGTGGAAATTGATAAAGTGGACGCTGAGGAGATAAGGTTCGAAGAGGATAAGACCACCAAAATCATCAAAAAGAAGGTGGAAATAAAAAGGCCCAAAAATAGGAGGCTAAGAAGGAATAAGAAGAGAAGAGAGTTGTCACAGGTGTGGAACCTGTTAAGTAAAAAATAATAGAGGTGCTTAGCACCCACACCAGCCCAACAAAGAAAGCTATAGAACAAGCACGCCCTAGTGTTGAAGGGGCACCTAGGGAAAAATAAGGCGATGCTAGTGCCTCAAAGAAATAAATAGAATAAGAAGAAGAAGAAGTAGTAGTAGTAGTAGTAGTAGTAGTAGTAGTAGTAGTAGTAGTAGTAGTAGTAGTAGTAGATGAAAGGGCAAAGTTTGAAGAACCCCTGTAGGAAAGAAAGGAAGAAGAAGGCACTGAGGAAGAAAGTAGTGCAAGTGAAGAGGTACAAGAGCAAAAGGAGTTGGCCATTGAGCAAGAGAAATTTGAGCCAAGCTATCAGGAAAATATGCAGAAGGGATAAAAGTAGATGAGGACTTATACATGTTGGAGTATATGCCTTCTAGAGCTACAACAATGTTGATGTGCCATCAAGTGTCCTTCACGCTTGATTGTTATATGGATGAGCCTCACTTTGAGGCACTTACCAAGGCAATACAGAGTGATAAGAATCTTAAATAAGGGCATGACTACCAACTAGTCAACCCTCAAGACATGAACCCTATGAGAGTGGCTAATTCCCTCCTTAAGATGGCCTCTAAGGTGGCATGCAAGAACTTCATTTAATGATGTTTACGTTACCAAATGGAAAGATATTTCACTCAAGGTAGAAGAGGAACTTAACACCATGAAGCTCAATATCAAGGAGTCAATTGAGCATGTTGAAGTGGTAGAACCATCCCTTTTGGAAGGTCCTAACACTTTATAGTTTTTATAAGTGGATAAGGTGTGTGCATCGATTGAACAGATGATCCTTTTAATGAATCTAGCACTAGAAGAGGAAGAGGACCCTTGTGAAGCAATGAAGAAGGAGATAAAAAAAATCTCAATGAGGTAAAGAACCTCTTCAAAAGGATATAGGAGTACATAGATGATGTCGATGTCATATTTTACAAGTTTTCCACCCAAGCATCAGTCATTGACATGCACCTCTAAAAGGTAAAGGGAGAAAAGAATGCATTAATGAGAAGGCATTCCTTTTTTGTAGGTTTGAACGCATGCAAATAATGACATAGGTGAATACATTAAGTGCCTAGATGAAGACCCAAGAGCATGACTTGGAGGAACTTTTCCACACCTTACAAACAAAGGTGAGTGAGTAGGGAGCCATCTTGGATGGCGGGGTCCAAAAAGCTAAGGAAAGGTTGGAGGCCTTCAAGAAAGAACTTGATAAAATAGATGTGCTCATGCTCGAGGCTGCATCTACAAAGATAACACCATTAAATAAACCAAGCTCATGATCCAGGGCTTTGATGACTTCAAGGTAGAACTATAACAAATAACACCTAAATTTTGCATAGCTAAGGTGCTAGAAGGTTAGTCCAAGGACAGACTAACATATTTGTATGGGGTAATGTTGGGACCCATTTCATGCTAAGTAATGGATCCATGCCAACTCAACAAACACCTAGGCATGATGCAACAATTTGATGGTTGTTATTTTTATCTTCTAACAGTGCTAGTTGGCTAGTGGCTAACAACTCCAAGCAACATTAGGAATTAGGTGCATAGGATAGAAACCAACCAGTTAAGACAAGTGGTTCCTTTTTTATTCATGCAACATTGGGAAGTGGGTGCATAGGATAATAACTACACATTAAAGGTGAAGTGTAGTGGAGACAGTGAAAGGTGTACCTCTAGTGCTAGCTTAGCAGTCAACATGATCCATTCCCCATGAACCAAGGATGCTCCAAAGCTTATAAAAGGAAGTCGAATTCAGTTGAAAAGGAATAGAAAAATTGGAGAGTAGTGAAACTCTAGTAAATTGTTACAATAAGATTGATTAAGTTTAGAACTTAGCTTGGGATGCACTTTGGTGCTCCCCTTTGTAACTCCCAAGCTCACCTGTGAGCTTGGGCCTTAGTAGTTTATGTTGAGCACTTTCTCCATTTATGTGGACTATGTATGCATTATTATTACAACTATTTAATGAAGAATGCTTTGTGAAAATAGTTAAATGATTAAATGTGTTAAGTCTTTGAATGGTTATTGATTGCATATCATATTATACTGAATTTACATAGAATCATCATAAGTTTATAACCGAGCTCGTTCATGGGAGACTTGTAATTGAAAATGAATATTTCACCCTTGACACCAAATATGCTAAGTATGGTTGAAGCCCTACGCACCAAACCAATACCCATGCTTGAGCACAAGATTATGACCAAATCCCTCAACTAGATCACCCTTTGCCCCTCAAGTGCTTAAATGCCTATGAACCCATGAAACCCAAGGCTTGCACCAATGAGCACATGACCATCACTATGTCAACGAGACCCATGAAGAATAGAGTTGTGTCATGGCACAACTAACCCAATAGACCTTGGTCCCTTCTCTATTGCACTTCGAGTGAGAACATAAGGCTCGTGCCTTATGTATAATGATACTAGCATAGTCAAGTGCTAAATGTTGAGTGCCATAGGAAGTCAAGGCTTGTGCCTCTTTTGGGAAAAACCTATATTTAATATGGATGGCTAGGTAAGTGCATGACTAGGCCCATGACCAAAAACACCCATTTTAGTACAACATGTTTATCCAATGCATAATCAGGGCAAACTCCATCAAGATATGAAACTATAGGAAAACCCTCTACCATACTGTTAGTGCTCGACTCCTTCAAATATTTATAGTTCAGGTGTCCAAATCTCTCATGCCAAAACTGACTCTCAGAATCTGCATGAGAAACTAAACACATCCCTAAAAGGGGAGTATCATCAAGACCCTCAAAATAGTAAAGTCAATAACTATGATAAAAAACACCCTATACAATGAGTGTAAATGGCTCTAACAAAGTTCAAACTTTAACACCCTATGGTGTGAAAGTCACTATTTTTCCCTAACCAAAATGGAAAATTTGCTACACTAAAAGTAGATTGGTGGTGATGTCTAGAACATATAATGCATCATTAATGCATCCACCATCTATCTGTATGTCACCTTTCCCCTTAACATAAATGAAGGAAGAATATCCAACCTCAATGTTGAAAGTGGAACTTAGACCAAAAGATATAAATGACTCCTTGATAGAATTCATATGGTGTGAAGCACTAGAATTTGGAACCCAACAGTCTGAAACATGTAACTATGATATCCTAATAACATTAAGTGTTTTTTCATGCTTATGAGATGGTGAAGGAGTAGAGATAGAGATCTTGTGTTTCCTCATGGCATCCTCTAAGGCTTGCATTCTTTTGAAACACCTAGACTCTTCATGGCCAGTCCCCCCATAATAAGAGCAAGATAGGTTAGACTTATTCTTGGATTTTAAAGATGATTTGGGTTTAGATTTAGTAGTATTGGTGGGCTTAGGTGCATTTTGAGGTGGAGTGTTTTTATTATTACCCTTAGATTTTCCTTTAGATTTAGGATGTGAGGCCACTAATGCTTTTTGAAAGGTGGAAGACTCAAAGTGAGATAATTTAGATTCTTCCCTAGTGAGTCTCTCACAAAATAACTCTAAATTTAACATTTTGAATGTGGTACCTAATGCATCCATACTAAAGAAAAAGGTAGAAGCAAAGATTTAGAAAGGACCACTCAACTTAGACAAGATTAAGTATACACATTCTTCATCCTTTTTGTCTCATCCACTCCCCTTCAAATGTGTCAACAAATGCTTAAAACTTGTGAGATAATCTACAATGGAAGCAAAGTCCTTTGGATTTAGTGAAGTAAGCTCCACTTCAACCCACATCGCTCTCAAGTGTTCTACCTTCCCAAACAACCCTTTTAACTTAGTCCACATTTTAAATAGAGAATCACACCCATCAAAATGAAATAAGAGACTATCAATCACATGAATTTCAATTAAACCCATACATTCTTCAAACTTACACTGATGCTAATTTTTTTCTATTTTTCTTGTAAACTACGGTTGTGTTTCGTTCATTAGGGACCATAATACTTTGTGCTTAATGATTATCTCTATTCTAAGTCTCCATGTGTGGTGATTATATGTAATCAAAGGATTACAATGATCAATGTTAGATGGGCATTCCATGACAACTAATTACCAATAGCATAAATAATTCAAAGAGTACACAAAAATTAGTACCAAGACAACCCCCCCCCCCCCCGCCGCAAAATATATATATATATATATATATATATATATATATATATATATATATATATATATATATATATATATATATATATATATATATATATATATATATATTGTATTATAGGACCCCCCAATTTGGTACTTTATAAAATAGTTAATTTTTATAATTTAATGACATCAATGGGTAGAGAATCAAAAACCATGCACTTTAAAAAAATTGAACTCAAATTTGAGTTACGGTTTAAAAGTTATAAGCTTTACAATTTCTCATAAAAATGGGTCAAAACAATTAAAAAACACTACAAATTGAAATTTGTGACCAAATTAAAAACAAACATAGTCATCCAACCACTCACTGGAACCAAAAATTTTCTACGTACTTAAAAAATTCAACCAAAGGGAAAAATAGTCTTTTTGGTTACCTCGGTATACGTGCAAGCAAGTTTTACTTCCTCTTTTAAAAAAATATAGCTTAAAGAAAAATAATTAATTTTCAACTATGTTTTTTCTCACTTAGCAGAGAGATGTGTTTTCTAGGAAGCTCCAAGACTTGTGAAAGAGAGGTCAATTTCAATTTAAGAAAAAAGGTTTAGATCATAACTCATCTTGGAATGCCATTCAAGACTAAATTAAAAAAAAAATGATGCAACCCTTCAAAGGTAGTATGTTACTATGGAAGGTGGAAATTTTCAATGCAACATAGAGAAAAGGAACAAAACACCTCCTCCTCGCTAGCAATGAGTAGTCAAACTCCAACGTAGGCCACTTTAGACCCCCATTAATATTCCACACTGTCCATGCAATTTCAATGCAATAGTTCTTTGACCACATAAAAGGGTACAGGCCTGGAAAAAATAACGTTGAAATTCAACACATTAGGAATGGATTTTAGCAGATTTTTAGTGCTGAAGACAACAAGATAAAAAGGTGCAGATCCCGTGCTCTACCAAAGCAAAGGTCAAACCAATCCAAAACCTTCTTTTCTTAATTCAAATGTAGCCTCTTCCTCCTTCCAATGCAATAATCCAAAATTCCAATGCCTCTCCTTGAATTCTTTTCACATAGTAAATAAAAAAATAACAACACGTAGTAGATTTCCTTCATGGCTCTAGGGTAGAATGTGTCTAAGAAAGGATGCCCTTCGTTGAGTTCCAACACAAAAAATAACATAACATCAAAAATAAATGCCCAACCCTCCTCTCTCCAATGCCTCAACTCCACCTCTCCTCTCTTCAATGCCTCAACAACCTTCTTTGCTGGTAGATTTATTGAGAAAAAAAGACATCAAACTAATGATATCAATGTTTCACCTCAAATTCTACAAACAAGGAAAGAAAACATAACCAAAAAATAAAACTCAACAAAGCATTAGCAAGAAGGATTCCAATGCCCATATAGCACATAGATCTGGAAATAGAATGTTGAGAATGGAAGAAGAATAATATTGTCTAAAAATTGCAAGCTTAAGAGGATGGTTGAAACTCTCAAGGCTCTAGTACCATGTTAGGAATGGTAAAAATATTCTATGAAGCCAAGATCTGACGAGTTATCAACAAGAAGACCATAAGTAGCTGCAAAACAATGCAGATCAAATGATTATTCAGAATATGAGATAATGAGATACTAGTACAAAGGTAAGCACTTTCTTATATAGACAAGGCAAAATACTAATCTAGATGATCTAAACAATGTGGGATAAATCTTCATCTAGGAAAAACCCACTACAAGATAAAATAGTTAGCCAATATAGTAACAAACGTGAGAAAATACATGAAATACATACTCTAATAGTCATAACACCAAAATTACATTAGGTGGGGCAAACTAGTTGCTTCATTAGAAGACTCACAGTGAGTCATTACATCTACTATTTTACAAACATATGTTTCCAAGATATTGGTGTTTTGACTATTTTATTTTCCTAACATATGATGAAGTTAAATTTTTCTTTTGAGATGAGTAATTGTAAGGAAAATTTACATCCCACACCTTGAAAAGAGGGAATATATACATCAGAACATTTTTGGAGTATTTTTAACTAAAGTGAAAATCAAACACAAGTAGTTTTTTCAATACACCACAACATGAAGGTTGTCAAGCAACGGTTCTTGGTAGAAATTAAAGTATTTATTGAACAATATATTTATCTACTACCCTAATAAAGAAGTGGATTGGGCACTAAAAGCTCTCATAAAAGTGTTGATTATGTTTCAAAAGTTGTCAAAAGCTTAGTACCATGAGTATTGGGAACTAGAAACTCGCAAAGAAATGTTGACTATGTTCAACACTTGTCAAAAGTTAATTTTTGACATATATTTGTTACAACATTTTGGGAAAATACCAAACAAGTGTATTTATTCATATAATCCCTTTCAAATTCAAATTTTTACAAATATTTATCGTGAGTAGTGACTACTTATTGGCAATTGGCCATTGTTGATAGGGACATCAGATTTTAAAAAAAAAAGTGTAGATGGACCGCACCTCAAAATATGGGCATTATATAGACACCTAATTTTGGTAAAATCCTTTTTATTATAACTCTTATAATATCTATTTGTACATATGGGTCATCACCATGATTTATGGATTAATTGGTGTTTATATGTGTCTTTTCCTCTCTATGTGATCTTGTGATACTCTCTTCATCTATTTGTCATTTTATCAACTTGTTATTATGCCCATGGGCATGTTTTTTATTTTCTATTTTTTGGGGGGATTAATGAGGTTAGAGCCCTAGGCTAACTTTTATGGTCTTCCATTGGCTAAAGGGAGGAGAAGAAAGGGAAACATATTTCTTTTGTTCAAGTTGCCAACAAATAACTATGTTGACAACTTATTCTAATTTGATTTAAATAAAGAAGGTGGACTTTATAATTTGATGAAAGTCGACCCTTATTTGGAAATTATAATGAAATTGCTTGTAAATATTTGATTTTCCTCTTTATGGAATGCCCCTTTTTGGGATTAATGTTGGAAAAGGTATAAAAGAAGAAAAAGAGGTTCATTTTATATTTACCATGTTTACGAATTAAAATTTTGAGTTTTGTCATGAATTGCTTGACTTCTCTCCATTGAAGATGAAAACTTTCACTGGAAATATGAAGTTAAGGAAGATAACCCTTAACCTTTAGCTGAGCAGCTTCATTTCAGGGGTTACAAAAGATAGAATTGATCAGTTTGTGGTTTCTAGGGCATCATCTTGTGGAGTGCATCAGTTTTCAAAGTTTTAGGAGAGGGGTGTAGCTGATGGAGACCCTTTGGAGGGTGGCAACCTCTTTACAAGACCTTTTTTAATCAAGGACCCACTTGGAAGGTCTTCCCTATGGTGGTGACCCATTCAAGAGATAAAATATGTAGTTTTTTGGGCAACTTGTTGGTGATTTTGATATCATTTTAGTTAAACATTTATCTAGTATTTATTTGTAATTTTTCATACCTATACTTGCATGCAAATATTAGATTTGAAAATATTTTATGGATTGTAATAATTTTGAAATTTTAGCAAGTATCTTTAATAATAGATTATTATAATTGGTTCCCTAAATTTGTATTTATAGAGTTACAAATTTTATAATTAGGGTTTGATATAAAAATTAGAAATTGCATGTGTTATGTTAGTGTTTGTTGGAAAACCAAACTTGTTCTAAATATATCCTAAAAGGGACATTAGAGTGGTATCAGAGTCATTTTCTAGCCAACTGTGGATAGTGATTTGTTTGCAGACTCTTCATAATGTAGGGTAGTGAGAGAAAGATGAAGTCAACCCAAGAAGCCATGGAAAATATATTGTAATCTATGCAAAAATCTCAAAAGTAACTAAAGGTCTTAAGGTGTGGATGAAATTTATAGAGTTAAGCCTTAGACCTTAAGAGTCTCTCATAGAAGAAAAGAAAATGTAAAAGTCAAGGTCTAAATTCTAAAACCCTGCAAAGGAGAAAAGGAATGAGGAAGCCAAGGAAGAAATTTTGAAAAAGGAACCATTATTGGTTGATTGCCCTATGAGTTCAATGAAAAATAAGGGCATAAATTACATATGTGAGGCAAAATTTAATGATCCACCATCAACAATAAAAGTGGATCTTAGGGTTGAAAGGAAACCAATTACCATGCAATCAAGCATGGAAGATGTAATAAGGACCCAAAGGAGGTGTGATGATTGGCTAAGAAGAGTGAAAGATGCAAAGTTGATAACCATTCAATCAAGACAACACCTAAAGGAATTTAAAGATAAGGGTAAGCAATTTGATTATCTTCATAAAAAGGATTTATTGTATCACCATCATACTATGTCCTTACAATAATTTGATCATCATGAGAATCATTTTAACAATGAGGATAAGATTAAGGGTACCAAATAGAAAGAGTATCTTTTCCAAAAATCCCCTATCCATTTTCTGAGCATTTCAATGATTGATTCATTTCCATATGAGATTGATTTTCAAATAATCTTTGGGAAGGTAATTGACAAGATTAATAATATGTAAGCAAATCTATCAAATAATCCTACTTCAGCCAAAGGAGATGAACATTCTAGTTACAATCCCAAAGAAGAAAGAAAGTTAGAATTTCAAGACTGGGTAGAGAATTTTGGGGTTAAATCCCAATTACTAGATGACGTTGATTTTTAGTTTACTGGAATTTCTAGAATAACAATCAATAATAAGCTAGTAGATGGTATAAAAAAATAGGGATATGTTCCATGTTTATGTCAACAAACTATGGATGAAACTAAGGTGGACATGGATTCAATTGTTTAATACGAAGACCTCAAAGTGGAGGAACATGCACCATTGTTCGAACTTCCTAAGAATGAACCATTGACTAATTTTCTAAACAACATATGACAACATTGAATATAAATATTTAATTATAGTATATACAAATATCAATGGTAATTACATTTAGAGGAATGTAATTTATAACAATTGTATATTTTCCTTGTTTAATCTTTGAATTATTTCGTACTATAAAGCACGAGGAATAATATCGAGAGGAAGAAGGTTGGTTAAGTCCTTTATGAAAAAAAATCATAGATTTGATTTCTAACCTCTTCATCATCATGCTTATTGAGAACATTTTTTTAGCTTTGAAGAAGGTGGTTATGCAATGTTGGTATTTCAGCATCGAGAGAATCTAAATTCAACTTTCCTAGAGGATGTTTTATGTAGCATGAATCCAATTTTGATGAAGTTTTACAATTTGATTTTCTAATTGATAAGGAAATTTAAATTGTAAAGCTTTTAATGTGTGCCTAGTATTTTTAACTTTTTTTATCTTGTTCTCTTGTGATAGAATGTCTTTGAGACTAGGCTCTTACCATTGGGATTTAATATTTTCTTGAACAATTTACTTTTGAAGACAGAGCATAAAACATTTTCTTCTAGCAATATTTAAGACTAGACAATTTGAAAAAATAGTATAAGTTCCTAATGAGTCCATAAAGGGACCTCCAAGGCCTATATCATATTGGTTCTCCTTAATTTTGGCAACATTAGAATGTACAATATTGTTACCAATATATAGAGGAACATTTATGATAAAAAAAAATTGCAAGGCACAAACACCATTAATAGTACTAGCATAAAGAGGACTTGGGTAACAAAATTGATCTTTAAAAACCTTGGGGTGTGAAAAATTAATAATTGCACTAGTATCGACAATAGAATTTAAAGTGATTGTCTATAATAATTTTGAAAATAATATACATAAAGGTTTTGGCTTTCTTAATGGAATTAATTTGGCGTTGATCAGACTTGTTAGCTATAGAAATAAATAGTGTGACAATGGTACAATAGTTTTTAAACTGATATTTCTTTCCAAAAATCAAAGAGGTAAAGGCTAAAAACTTCCTTATACAATCTGAAAATACTTCAACAAGGGTAATGAGTTGAAAACTCTGCCATGTAACCACAAAATCTCCCAAATTGATGTTACACTGATTGCCTTAGACTCCAAAATTTCTTATCATGATGTCCTGAGTAGTACCATTCAAAAAATGATTCAAAATTAGAACACATGTAAAATTAGAATGAATGTACCAATTTAGGAGTATTCTTTTAATAACATTACATATGACAACCTTGCCAATATTAATGTAGTGATACCATATGTGGCCTCTGTGTTAAACTATATCAAATGGACTAAAAATAATATTTCTATTGAAAAAAAGGATTTATCACACCACATACTAGTGAACACTAATTTCATGTATCTATTCATATATTTGGTCATTCCAAAATGGATGTGAAGGTTAAAATAGAAGTCAAAACACTAGTCAATACCATATCAAAACAACCTAATCAAATCATCTTATCCAATGCATCTAAGTGAAAAATTACACAATTACCTAAGTATCTAGCTTCTTTAATTCAGAAGCTTATAGGGTGTCTACTCATATCTCTCCCTCTTTCCATAGAGGTTGAAATGAGTTGAACTTTACCAAAATGATATGATATTACTACATATTGTGACTATCACCAAACCCATAGGCATTCTATGAATAGACGTTACTCTTTGAGGCATAGTATCCAAGATCTTATTGATGACCAAATGATTACCTTTGATAATCCTCTAAAGAACTCAGGTTCACAACCTGGCAAGCACCAGAATTAGAAAATATTTAATAATCCTTTGCAAGATCATTCTAAGAAAGATCTAGAAGTGCAAATGGCATATAATGCACATCCTCCTCCATCACATTATGGGCGCTCATTAGATGGTACTATTGGCATACTTCAATACACAATACCTCCTATAGTTATAAGGTCTTCTATCATAGTTTTTGGAGTTCCATATAAACATCCACTTGAACAAGAAAATTTTATTTCAAGATAATTAATTATCAAACCTACTAAAGTTAATATTCCATGAAAGGGTAAGTAATAAGTAATTTTCTTTCTTAGGTGACCATACTTGAGAGGCCTTTGCACTAGAGACATATAGTGGATTCCACGAAATCTTCATATACTCCTACACAAGATACCTAGTTACCTAAAGCAACTAAATATGTTCAAATTAAAACTATTCCAAAGAAACCAAAAATCACTAAAATATGGGTTCCATGAACCCTACTCATATTATTTTTTCATGACCATAAAGTCCTATTACACATACACAAGATATCATAGATGTAACAGATCATGTTACTTCTCGATTCCTCTCTAAGCAAATTTACTTGATTATCCATAAATTTTTTATATTTGATAATTTGATTTGATTATTACTAGCTAAGTTGTAAGTCATATGTTGTTATGGGACAAATGTATGTTGCTTAGATTTCATGATTTCATTGCTATGAGTTAGATGTAATGTATTTTATTTACATTATGATCATGTTAATTTCTTATTTCAACATTATTTTATGATATACATGTCATGATGTTATGGACTAACTACCTGCTTGTCGTGAGTTAGACAAAAGAGAGATTCATTTCTTAGAGCATGATAGAGGGGGAGCATTATCAGAGAGGGTGATGTAGTTACTAGAGGATGACAGAGAAATGACTAGAACCCTGCACACACCACATTAGATAGAATATGTTATATGCGATATTTAAATGGTTAACTTTAGTACGTTTATGATGCTATTTTATTTAGACAATGGTTAGTTGTGTGTTAGCTTAATTTATTACTTGTGTTGAATTAACCTCATGTGTGGAATAAATCTCATGTGATTTATTACTTAATTCACTACTAATTTAGAATGTTAATGACTTACATTAGTATCATTATTATTAAGTCATTTATAAAAAATAAAAATAAAGGAAAAAAAGAGAATAAAATAAACAAAAATAATAAGAATAAAATAAAATAAAGGAAGATACTTTTTTTTTAAAAACATATCCATATAATGGAAAAAGCCTTTCAATAAAATTAGAAAAATAAGAAAAAAAGATAAAAGCCATTAAATTAAAGAAAATGAAGCGTTGCATAAAGGAGAGAAGCAAGGCACAATGGAAAAATGAAAGGGAAGATAGTAGAGAGTAGGAAAAAGGAAGATGAGAAAGAGAGAAAGTGGAGAAGAAGTTTGATGGGTGGAGTTGTTTCAACATTAAACGCTTTGCTAGGTAGGTGAATTAATTGAAATTATTTATCTAAAATTTAGCAAGAGTTTTTATGAACTATGAAAATATAGATATAAATCTGTGTATGAAAATATTTATAATAACAAACAATTCATATTTAATTTTCAAACTAGACAATTATAAAAATACATAAGCTGATTATAGTCAAAATACAAAGTATTGTGTACAAAACTACACCCTAAGCTAATGAAGAATTAGGTGTATGCAACATGTTTTTGGTGTATGTTGAATTTGGTTTGGTATGAATCAAACGAGGTGATCTGCATACTATAATTATGATGTTGAAAAAATTAGAAAGTGACGATTTATATTAATATGTGAAGTTCAAGTTGACAATAAATATTACAACCACTTAAAGTTATACTTTATTAGTCCAACTAAATACTCTTACCTTGTTTTACCAATATACAATATTAAGAGATGATGATTAATATTAAGAATATTTATTTATGGCTCAGATACTGATAAAAACAAAAAACCTATGACGATTATGCAATATGTTTAAATAAATATTTTTAATATTTCAAGAGATTTATACGGTTAAGTAGAGACATCTTTTTTTATGTTACATTAGAAAATAGAGTAATAGTTTTCATCCTAAATATTAATCCCTTTGATCACAATGATTCATATTAATATATGAAGTGACATATACACAAAGGGGGGTGAATTACAAGACTATATATTTATGCAGTGTGTTGGATATCCAAAATTCAATGATTTAATTGAGTAGTTAAGCTTGATTATTTAGACTGAAGTGACTTAATATTTATGTT
Source organism: Torreya grandis (assembly GCA_037957365.1). Classification (NCBI taxonomy): domain Eukaryota; kingdom Viridiplantae; phylum Streptophyta; class Pinopsida; order Cupressales; family Taxaceae; genus Torreya; species Torreya grandis. Next base: position 3,269,450 of record JARHVA010000217.1, read on the forward strand.
TTATAGCAACCAATAAATTTTTGTCGATTTGGTTATTACAAAGAACTAATAAATCTGAAATCATCATTTTTGCTTAGATGTTTGACAATATCAACATAAGGCACACTACGTTAAGGTAAAGCAATTATAATTATAATTTGGTATAGAAATTATTATATTATATATGTTATATATTATATCATTGCATTCTAATTGGTATAACTAAATTATATTTGGTTATATAGTGATTTGGTTATCCCCAATGTGTATAACATCATGTAACATGTGAGTTAATGATCATCTATGATATTTATCCTTACTAAATCCCCTACATATACACATGATATTTTTATTCACATTATCTCGAGTAAATCCGAATACATGGTTATTCCAATGGCTATATTATTACACTATGTGTTCATGAATTAATTTGAGTGTACTATGTAGTTAAATTTTATAAATCAATGATGTTACATGTGATTTAATGGGAATATCATGAGGATATCATGTGGTTACCTTATGTTTGAATGTGTTTACATTAGCTAATTCAAATCATAATAAAGCCAATGTCCATGATATGACTGATACATGGTCATATGTCCACGATAATATATCTGGTGATGATATATGTGTGGGCAAAGTTAACTTAGTAGTAATAATGTTATGTGTACTATAAATGATCTACTATATATAGATATGGGATTATTAAAATCAAGGACTATGTTAAATATCATATTATTTGTGCCCTCTCAGCTTGATATTCTGAATATAAAACTCTTCATTCAAAAATATAATTGCATTACTAGTTACTGTAACTCATAATGTATTACTAAAAGTTGTTCTAGTGGTTAGTAGATTGGTATACACCATGATTGTTTCATTAATGGTTACTATATTTATGGGTTATATGTATTGTTAATGATGAGTATATTGTGACATAGTCCACTTATACCTATTGAGAATTATTGATTAGTGTATTGCATATTGATCTATTGTAAACTTGTGTACAATACATACTACGGGTGTACTAATTTATACGAGGGTGTATACATATATAACTTATGTATATAAATGCATTAGGATGCATGCCTATAGCATAGATTTTGTCTAGTATATTATCACAACTTTGAATGGTTCATATATCTGTGTATTTGATAAAAAAAATTATGTATTATATAAGAATAATTTGGATATTGTCAAATACTTATAAGTGAACCCTGATACAAAAGAATATATAGTCTTGAGAAATTATGTATAGAGTTATATATGCTTTGATTATATTAGGATGAAAATCTATTTAGTTAGGGATAAAAACTATGGAGAATTACATTATAGAATATCTTATCTTACAGAGATTGTCAATATATTTTATGAACATGAAAGTTATAATGATTGTTGAAATTATATGGAGTTTTTTATTAGAGCTATAAATTAATATTAGTATACAGTAGAGAAAACTTATGTGTGATTCATATTATGAGTATATTTATATGTATAAATTTTTAGACATATATATTAGATATTAGTGCATCATGATGTGTGCCTATAAGTTATAGTAGTATGCAGTTTAAACATAGGATATACCCGATTGATATAAATTATACTTGCTTTTATATTATTTAAGATTTTACTACATTTGGTTCTTAAAATTATAAGACCAAGTGTTCCTAATTATATAGTTGTTCTCATGAACAATGAACTATGATATTATGAAATGCCATAGAGTGTATTATGTTTAAAAACTATATTTTAAATATATGTTATACATGTGTTCATTTTTTCATTATTCCTTTCAGAAAGTAAAGGATAGAAAAGAAAATCTTATAATTGTTATGTCTAGATTCATTCATATATTTGACAAACTAATGTATGCATTTTAATTATTTCTATGTTAACATCCTTTATGACAACCATTGAAAACTATTGTATTGTGTCTACTTATGTAAATTAGAATATGTAACCTTATATATTTTACACACACACACACATATAAGGTTATATATATATATATATATATATATATATATATATATATATATATATATATATATATATATATAAAATACATGGTATAATTTTTATTTATTTACTTATTAATTATGTAATAAATGATATTGTGGAGATTCATTCATACGTTTAATGGATATATATATATATATATATATATATATATATATATATATATAATACATGGTTGGTATAATTTTTATTTATTTACTTATTAATTATGTAATAAATGATATTGTGGAGATTCATTCATACGTTTAATGGATTAAATGTATGCATTTGATTATTACTGTGCTTAACATATTTTATGATTTTTAATAGAAAGTAATCTATATGAATCTATTGGTTATATATATATCAAATCTCGCATTGTTGGTACTGAATAAGTAGTGAGACAAATTTCACTAGCTTACTAGCATCACAATGTCAAATGAAAGGAATATGATCAAGTGGTATGTATGAAATTGACTGATCTTAGAGATCAACAATTATTTAAAATTTTTGGTCAAAGTAATGTTAGTAAGACATTGTCATTTCATGTGTATGATTTACATGCTTATGCGATATCTTGTTAGAATGGGTTTCTTTATGATACACCGCATATTTTTTAGAAATCATACAACACATGAGTACTACCCTGTCTCTATGGATTCCCGCACTATCTCTATCTAATCATCCATGGAGTGTCATTTTCTGATAGATAATTTTGCAGGAGATCGATGGTTCATGATTGGTATAGAAAATCACTTGAATGATGCTCTTCCTCCCCAATATAGTATTTACTTAGAGATGACACTTGAGATTGCCATAGATATTGGAGTTCGAAAACTCCTACTTCGTGAAGCTTTGTATCTTATATCTTATAAATATTATTGTATTTATTATTATTGAGACATTCTTTGAATGAAATGTAATTATTATTTATTATACATTGACAGTAGTGGTTGTATGGTTGTACCAGCAGTGGCTGGAAATTTATAATTACTTTTCATATTTGGTTATGTTGTGTTTCATATGTTGATAGTGATTAGTGATTGTTAGATTTCACATGCTTATTTATAGTTAACATACTTAAAGTGTTATAGATGGATCACTAATTATATTCTCATGGTGAATTCTAATAAATGAATATGTTGATTAAATTTTAAAAAATTATAATTAAAAATTATCACGTTTTTCTAAGTCAAATCCAGTGAGTTTGTTACATGTGGTATTAGAGTTGTGGCTCGAACTCTAGGATCTAATGAGCCCACTAAAATTTTTGTATCACTCTATTAAACATAAAGGAGAATAGTGAAAGGTAGAGTATTTGGAGAGAGTCTTTTAAATGTCAATGGCATTAACCTTATGTTTGATCTTAACTGATTTGCCACTAAACAAGTAGTAAATTTAGATGAGATTTTCTCAGCCATGAATGAAACTACGGATCGAATATCAGCACTGTAACAAAAAATTCATGGTTATGAAGAGGAAGAACACCAATATGAATGTAGTAACATGTAGTATTGTATTGGTTAAGTAAAGTGTATTTTGGACTTGTAGTGTTTAAATGCAAAATCATTCTACACCATGATTGGAGTTGTGAGGTTTAGTAGATCTTAATAAACATCCAAGATTTTGGAATTATGTTTACCTATGTAGATAAAATGTGTGTGGTACATTGAGCATGTACCTTTGAGCATGTACCTTAGGAGAACTTTTACCCTCTTAGAGTTGTTAAGGGTTGGTTTATCAAGTATCTCGATGGTGATAGTTGTATATGATGTTTGGGTAGGTGAGTGCATTGCATAGTTCATGAGTCATGAACAAGAGATTCTTATAATATTATTTTTGATCCTTTAGATCAAAAATGAGGATGATTACATATTTACTTGGTAATCACATCACCTTCATCACTTGTGTTTAGTATAGTGAGTGTTTAAAATCATGGGATGCTTCTCACTTAAGAATATATGTGCATTTCAGATAGGATTTTGTGTCTTATGGGAGGGAATCCTTAAAGACCACTCATAGATTGGCACCACCTAGTATTGTGGAAATTCTCTTTATAGTGGAGTGTAGTTATCTTTATTGAGGATTAATATGTGTTAGAAGTTTGCTCATGGATTGGCACCCCATATGGTTATGTTGATTGGAAAGAGGTGTCATCTCACATAGTTAGCATAGAGGTGAGTTGTTAATCTCTCACCCACCTATGACATCACTATAATCCTATTGAGTGGATTAATATTTTATGATGTTGGTTAAGTGTTCCCTTAATCAAAAACTTATTTATGAAATTTTGTTTTGACAATATCGTGGGATAGTGTCTTCTACTTCTTGGTGATAGAAAAGATGTAGGAATGGAATGGATTCATGCATTTTTGGTTAATATTTTTCCTTCTAGTTAATGAAACAAGCTGTGATACTACACTTATAGGTTTGGTAAGTAGGTAGTGATTATGGAAACTTGGCTTGCAGTGTTTTATTCATACCACGTGAGGGTATTTAAGAGTTTTTTTGTTGAGATGTTAGTTCACTACTTTCCACTTGTGGATTTTTAGAGTCATAATTTTTAGTGCTAATTTAACTAATCTTGTGAACTTTGACCACATGAAGTGGTGAACCTTAAATTTATATTGGTTCTAGATTAAGAATTATAAGTTGATTATAATTGTTATGTTATTATCTACCCTTGATTAGATTGGTATTATTCTCATCTTTATTAAAACATGTTGATTTGATTAAACATTTATGTACCTTCACCTAGAGTGAGTATAAAATTGTATGTGCATAACATCTTGTTAAGTCTAAAGGGTTTAGATAAACTTTTAACTGATTGGGTAACTAGCTGAGCAAGCATGGAGACATTGTCTCGTTTATTCATTTTATAAGGTTATAAAGACAGTGTGATCTTTGGCCTTTATATTTTATATTAATTTTAACATTATTTTCTCTTAACTATGAATATAACAGAGATAAGTTAATATGTGAAATTTGATACTAGTTATGTTTGGATAATGACAACTTTATATAATTACAAAGTGTTTGTATGATTTTTTTTGTGATGGATGTTGATACATATTAAATTATTTAACATATATCATTGCTTTCTAGGATCTGTTATTATGGATTTGTAATTCATTGAACCCTTTGCACATTTTAGAGATCATTAGGTCGTGGAGACCTAAGGGACGAGTGGTGAATTAAGAACATGAGTACTAAAAGATGGAATGGATCCTAGTTAGTCTCACATTGACTCAATGCTTATTGAGTTTAGATCCGATAAAGAGATCTTGTTGAATCTAAAATTTGGCAAGCAGAACTTGTTAAATTCAGTCGTATGGTCATATGCATGTATACTAAGGAATGTATATTTCTTAATTTTGTATACATTGAAAATGTAGTATTTCTAGTTCTTATGCATCATCATACTTATCTGAAGCTACATAGACTAGCTACAATATTGATATGTTATACTTATCAATAATTTCATGGATTAGCGATGGTATTAGCTTATACACATCATTCTTTTCAAGTTCCCTAAATAGTTTTATTTGGAATGAGAAAAACACTCTCTAGGATAAAGAGATGTGCAAAGGGACTTGGATGCTTTGTGGAACTCTTCCTGACCATTTGTTTTTGGATTTTATGATGATTTAATGTGTTTTTGGTTGATTTTTAAATTTGATAAAGTAGTGAAAATTTCACTGAGATATGTGAGACCCTTCAAGATATTAGAAGTGGTCAGTCTTGTAGCTTATAGGCATGCCTTCCCAGTTCTGGACCTTAGGGTGATCATGATAAAACTAATCAGATTAATTGATACTCACAAATTTTATTTATGTAATAGAGAGATGTCACAATGTAAGGTCTTATGAGACTAATACCTTAATGATAGTGCTACTTGGGAGAACTATGATGAGTTTTACAGGTGATTTTCATATTTATTTGCTTGATTTGATACTTTATACTATGTTAATTTTTTATTGGATAATGTTTTTAATTTATAATTTATATTTGAATAAGCATCATCTAAGACGATGACTAACTTTAGGTGGGAAGAATGTTATTTTTTAATTCCTCTTTAAACAAATTTATTTGATTATTTATAGTTAATAATTTGATTTGATTATTACTAGCTAAGTTATAAGTCATATGTTGTTATAGGGCAGTTGATTATTGCTTATATTTTATGATTTTATTGCTATGAGTTAGTGGTAATCTATATTTTTTACACTGTGATCATGTTAATTTATTATTTCAATATTATTTTATGATATACATGTCATGATATTATGGACTAATTGCCTACTTATCATGATTTAGATGCAGGAGAGATTCATCCCTCAAAGCATGATAGATGGAGAGCATCATCAGAGAGGGTGACATAGATGGAGTTACTAGGGGACGATAAAGAAACAAATAAAACTCTACACACACCACATTAGACAGAATATATTATATGCAATATTTGAATGGTTAGCGTTAGTGTGATTATGATGATGTTGTATTTAGATAATAGTTAGTTATGTGTTAGCTTAATTTATTGCTTGTATGGAATTAACCTCATGTGATTTATTTTTTAATTTATTATTGGTTTATAATGTTAATGACTTACATTAGTAGCATTATTATTAAGTCATTTAAGAAAAATAAAAATATGAAAGAAAAAAAGAGAATAAAATAAATAAAAACACAAAGAATAAAACAAAAGAAATAAAAGAAAGGAAGACAATTTGTAAAGAAAGCATATCCATATAACCGAAAAAGTCTTTCAATAAAATTAGAAAAAAAATAAAAATTCTATTAAATTATAGAAAATGAAGTGTTGCATAAAGGAGAGAAGGGAGGTGTAATGGAAGAAGGAAAAGGGAAATAATAAAGAGCAAGAAAAAGGAAGATGAGAAAGAGAGAAAGTGGAGAAGAAGTTCGATCAGTGGAGCCATTTCATCATTGAATGCTTTCCCAGGTAGATGAAGTAAGTGAAATTATTTGTTTCAAATTTAGCAATAATCTGTATGAACTATGGGAATATATATAGAAATTTATGTATGAAAATATTCATAATAGCAAACTATTTGTATTTAATTTTCAAACCAGACAATTATAAAAATATATAAGCTGAGTATAGTTAAAATACATAATGTCATGTATAAAAATACACCCTAAGCTATTGAAGAATTGGGTGTATGCAACATGTTTATGATGTATGTTGAATTTTGTCTAGTATGAATCGAACCAAGTGATTTGCAAACTATAATTATGATGTTAAAAAAAATAGAAAGAACTCATTTATATTAATATGCGGATTTCAAGTTGATGATGAATATTTCAACCACATAGAGTTATACTTTATTAGTCCAACTAAATACTCTTACCTTGTTTTATCAATATGAAATATTAAGAGATGATAATTAATATTAAGAGTATTTATTAATAGTATTTATTTATGGCTTAGATACTTTCTAATAAAAATAGAAACCCTATGACGATTATGCAATATGTTTAAATGAATACTCTTAATATTTCAAGAGATTTATACAATTAAGTAGAGCCATCCTTTTTATGTTGCATTGGAAAATAGAGTAATAGTTGTCATCATAAATATTAATCCCTTTGAGCACAATGATTCATATTAATATATGCAATGACATATACACAAAAGGGGGTGAATTAAAAAACTACATATTTATGCAGTGTGTTGGATATCTAAAATTCAATGATTTAATTGAGTGGTTAAGCTTGATTATTTAGACTGTAGTGACTTAATATTTATGTTTTACAACAACCAATAAATATGTAGTGATTTGGTTATTACAACGAACTAATAAATTTGAAATCGCTCACCTCTATCTATATGTCTGACAGTATCAACATAAGGTGCACTACATTAAGGTAAAGTGATTACAATTGTTATTTGATATAGTAATTATTATATTATATATGTTATATGTTATATCATTGCATTCTAATTGTTATAACTAAATTATGTTTGGTTATATAGCGATATGGTTATCTCCAATGTGTATAATGACATGTAATATGTGAGTAAATTATCATCTATGATATTTATCCCCACTAAATCCCTTTGATATACACATGATATTTTTATTCGCATTATCTTAGGTAAATCTGAATACATGGTTATTTTCAATGATTGTTATTGTTACACTACAGGTTCATGAATTGATTTAAGTGTATTATGTGGTTAAATTTTATAAATAGATGATGTTACATGTAATTTAGTGGGAATATCATGAGGTTATCATGTGGTTACCTTATGTTTGAATATGTCTACATTATCTAATTTGAATCATAATAAATTCAATATCCATGATATGACTGATACATGATCATATGTTCATGATGATATATTTGGTGATGATATATGTGTGGGTGAAGTTAACTTAGTATACTTAAAGTGATATAACTGGTAACAATGTCATTTGCACTAAAACTAATCGACTATACATAGATATGGAATCATTAGGATCAAGGACTATGTTAAATATCATATTATTTATGCCCCCTCAGCTTGATATGTTGAATATAAAACTCTTCATTCATAAGAATAATTGTATTACTAGATAATGTAACTCACAATATATTACTAAAAGTTAATATAGTGGTTAGTGGGTTTGGTATACGTCATAATCGTTTCATTAATGATTACTATATTTATGGGCTATATGTATTGTTAATGATGAGTATACTATAACATAGTCCACTTATACCTATTGAGAATTATTGGTTACTGTATTATATATTGATTCATTATAAACTTGTGTACGATACGTACTATGGATGTATTAATATGTACGAGGGCGTATACATATATATCTTATGTATATAACTACATTAAGATGCATGCTTATAACATAGATTTTGACTAGTATATTATTATGACTTTAGGTGATTCATATATCTGTGTAATTGATGTAAATTTTATGTATCATATAAGAGCAATTTGAATATTGTCGAATACTTATATACAAATCATGATACAAAATACTATAGTCTTGAGAACTTGTGTATGGAGTTATATATGCTTTGATTATATCAAGATGAAAATATATTTAGTTAGGGATAAAAACTATGAAAGAGAATTACATTGTAGAATCTCTTATCTTACAGAGATCATCAATATACTTCATTAATAGAAAAGTTATAATAATTATTGAAATCATATGGAGTTATTAATTAGAGCTATAAATAATTATTAATATACAATAAGAAAAATTTATGTGCAATTCACATTATGAGTATATTAATATGTACAAGTGTTTAGACATATATAAAAGATATTAATGCATTCTAATATGTGTCTATAAGTTATAGTAGTATGCAGTTTAAACATAGGATATACTTAATTGGTATAAATTATATTTATTTGCCTATTATTTAGGATTATAGGACATTTAGTTTTTAAAATTGTAAGATTGGTTATTTATAATTGTGTATTTATGCTCATTAACAATGAACTATGATATTATGGGATGTCATAGAGTGTATAATGTTTAAAAACTATAATTTAAATATATGTTATACCTGAGTAGTACAAACAGTAATTATTATGTCAATATTCATTCATATGTTTGATGAACTAATGTATGCATTTTAGTTCTATGTTTAACATGCATTATGATAGCTAGTAAAAAATATTATATTATGTCTACTTATATAAATTAGAATATGTAGTCTAATATATATATATATATAATCTTTGATTGGTATAATTTGTAATTTTTTTTTTAAATTAATTATGTAATAAATGATATTGTGAAGATTTACTCATACGTTTAACGAATTAAATGTATGCATTTGATTATTCCTGCGCTTAGCATATTTTATGATTGCTAGTAAGAAATAATTTTTATGAATATATTTGTTATATATATGTTAACCAAATCTTATATTGTTAGTACTGAGTAAGTAGTGAGATGTACTTCACTAGCTTATTATCAGCACAATGTCAAATGAAGATAATATGATCAAGTGGTATGTATGAAATTGACTGATCTTAGAGATCAATAACTATTTGAAAATTTTGGTCAAAGTAATTTTAGTGATACATTATCATTTCATGTGTATAATATACGTGTTGATATGATATATTGTTATAATATATTTTTTATAATACATCGCATATGTTTTTTATAAATTATACATCATATGGGTACTCGCTTGTCTCTCTGAATTCTTGCACCATAACTGTCTACTCATTCATGAAGATAAGATCATTTCTTGATGGATAATTATGTGAAAGATCGATGGTCTGTGGTTGGTGTGTAAAATCACTCAGATGATGCTCTCCCTCCCCAAAATAGTACTTAGATATGACACTTGAGATTGCCATAGATACTTGAGTTTGAAAACTCATGCTTCATAGAGCTTTGTATCTTGTATCTTGTACATTATATTGTATTTATTATTACTGAGATATTATTCAGATGAAATATAATTATTACTTATTATATATTGACAATAGTAGTTGTATGGTCATACCAGTCATGGCTAGATATTTGTAATTATTTTCTATATTTGTTTATATTGTGTTTCATATGTTGATAGTGATCAGTGACTATTAGATGTCATATATTTATTTATAGTTAACATATTTAGAGTTTTATATCTAGATCACTAATTAAATTCTCGTGGTGAATTCTAATGAATGAATACATTGATTATATAAATTAAAAAAAATCATGTTTTTCTAAGTTAAATCCAGTGGGGTTATTACATATCCATATGTGACACTTATGCATGCTTCTTGGCAGTACCACCATTTTTATATATCATATCCTAAGGTTGGATATACCTATGGACATCCCTTGGATGAGATCATAGGATATACTTTTCCTTTAAAATATTTCAAAATCCAAAAAAAAAATTAAAAAAATCAAATAATTCAAAAATTAAAAAATATTTGGCATTCTCATGTTTTATTAGCTCCTTGTCATCTTTGTTGTTTACTTTATGTTAGTAGATAACATATCATTTAATTCATGTATACACATTTTTCATGTATCTTCGAATATGATACAAACATACCCAAACACATGATCTATGCACTTCTAGATATTGGACCTTTCCTCTATTCACACCATATAATAGATTAGGGGTCTAGTTTCTTTGATCACAATGGATACAAGTTACATATCCTTTATGATCATTTTCTACATTATCATGTTTGAGTTTATATCTTAACACTTATACATGTCTATATCCATGCTCATATATTTCATAGTGTACTTGATATGATATGTTACATAACATTTTTGCTAACACATGTATGCAAGAACTAATATGATATGCTTATGTTGGTTGCTTATGTTTCATCTATTTTTCAATTTCTTGAGTGTATTATATTACATATTATTATCTTGATTATGGAACATTTGAATATGTTCCTTGCCTATTGGCCCTTATGCCATTGTATGTTGTTTGGACATTTGAATATGTCATTCCATGCTGATTTAACATATAAATATGTCATCATTTTCAATTGTGAAACATTTGAACATGATTCTTATGAGGTCTACTTGGACCATTATTTTACATTACACTGAGTTCTCTTGTGTGTGTCATTGATTATTTATTGATCTTGTACAGTTACTCTCTTGACATTTCCATGATCTATATTATATATCTTCATGACTTGATGTGATCACATACTACGAACCTAATTGATATATCTATTTCACCATGTTATCCCTATATGCTACATGATTTATACATAAATTATACAACCACATTATCCTTTTGAGATAAGGTAACTATTATATTATATTTTTCTCACCTCAAAAGAGGGGCATATTAGTGGAGCAATATCATAAAAGCATGACCTCCATATTTTTCATACTTTTCATATTTCAATGGGGGCATGCCATAAAAACATGACCTTCATACTTATACACCTCAGTATTTCTAAATTTTAGTGGGAGCATATCATAAAAGTATGACCTCCACATTTATATACCATTTTAGTATCTCCAGACTTCATTGGGGGCATGTCACAAAGACATGACCTCCACACTTGAGTAAATATCTAGTTCATTTTCATGTTTTAGATACACACTTGGGTAAAAATCTTATACATTGCACTTATTTTACATAGATTTAAAACATATTTTTTCATATCTATGACACATATACTCTAGCTCAAGCATAATAGAGGTGCATATTCCATGTTATTATATCAAAAAAATTAAAATTTATTGATTATACTACTCACCAGGATGCATCCATTACACCAAGATGTTTTGTTATCGAGCATTTTATACTACAACATTTGATTCATTTTATATGTTGAAGTGATTAAATCATTCAACCTCACTTGATTTATAGATTGAGATGATTAAATTATCCACTCACTAGATTTATCCGATGAGTTGATTAAATCACTCACCCTCACCACATTATATATATTCACAATTGAGTTGTGCAATTAAGATATAATGATCTCAATGACTGTGCCACAACTCATTCTTGCACTGCTAAGTTGTGGAGGTAAAAGCTTCGCTGATGCAAATGGAGGAGGTTGTTGAGTGTCAGAGCAACCGACGTCGGTCAATTTAGTTATGCAATAACCGACATTGATTAGGGTCGGCCGGCATCGGTCAGATAAGAATCGACGTCAGCAACCTGTGTGTGTGTGCATTTGCATGCGCTTTCAGAACTGGTCTAATTTTAGACAAACAATTAGTTTGCATGTAAAAGACTAATTTTAGTCTTGAGTCTGTGTTTCTAATTATTGTAATTAGGAAGTCTAATTATTGTTTGTATGGGATCTATTTAAGAGACCCATAGGGCTATATTGTAATCAAGGGCAAGGAAGAGATTCTTTCAATTGTAAGATCAGTTGATCTACAGGTTGTGCAAGATCAGGTAGAAAATCTACATGATAAGTAAGATCAGTTGATTTGCAGGTGAATAGATCAGGGAGATCTACTTGGAGTACTTTGAGTACTTGGTGGACTGGCAATATTGTTACTGACTGGTGGAAACAACTTTGTGTTTGAGTTGATTGGTTTGTAATTGAGAGAGAGAACTCTTGAAGGAGAATTGCTGGTACGCCCAAGAGGTGTGAGAAGAGTGTGATTTCTTCATTGTATTTCTTTCTAGAAGAGTGTTAATACAAGATTGTATTGTCTCTCATATTCTGTGTTGTTTCTGAATTCTAGTTACATTTTACTTCTGGTTTAATTTCATGTTTAGTTGCTTATACAAAGGTAATCAATTGTGCTCTTAATCCTAACAAGTGGTATCAGAGCTTGGTTCAGATCAGGTTAGTGTTTTTTGATTACATGTCACTCTCAGGGGTTTTTGATTGAGTGGGAGTATATCAATGGTAGAATAAAGTAAGCTAAGAATGGAGAAATTTAATGGCAAGAATTATCAATTATGGAAGATGCAGATAGAAGATTATTTGTATCAGAAAGATATGTACTTACCGTTGGGTGGGGTTGCATGCAAGTCCACATATATGAAAGATAAAGAATGGAATGTTCTTGATCAAAAAGCTCTGGAATCTATAAAGTTGAGCGTAGCATCGTCTGTGATTTCCAACTTATCATAGACTAAGACAACGGTAGAGTTAATGGAATCTTTGGCAAATTTATATGAAAAACCCTCAACTTTAAATAAGGTATTTCTTATGAAGCAATTATTTAATTTGTAAATGTTGGAAGGTGGATTGGTACATAGTCATCTTAGTGATTTCCATGGTTTGGTAAACCAGTTAATTTCAGTCAACATAGTTTTTGATAATGAAATTAAGGCTCTCTTAATCTTATGCTCTTTACTTAAAAGTTGGGATAGTTTGGTAATGAAAGTTAGTAATACTGCGTCTGCTTCAAAAATTTTAAAAGTTGATGATGTTGTTAGTGTAATCTTGAATAAAGAAATTAGCAGAAAAAGCATAGGGGAATCATCAAGAAATGCTTTAAGTGTTGAAAGCAAGAGAAAGCAAAGAGAGAAGGTTGAGCAAGGGAAATCAAGGTCAAAGATAAGTAGGAGATCCAGATCCAGGCATGGCAGTATAATCTATTGGAATTGTGGAAAGAAAGGGCATGTAAAGAAAGATTGTTGGTTGAAAGAAGATCAATATGAAGGAAATGAAAAAGCAGATATTGCAGGTATTGTTGCACAAGATGCTCTTGTATGTTCCTTGGATAAAGTAGAATCTTGGGTTTTAGATTCTGGTGCCTCTTTTCATGCAACCCCAAATAGAGATTTTTTCCATGATTATGTCCATGGAGACTTTGAAAATATTTATTTAGGGGATGGTAAGACTTTTCAAATGGTTGGCAAAGGAAAAGTGCAGCTAAAATTGCAGACGGGCAACACATGGGTGTTGAAGGAGGTCATGCATGTCCCAGACCTGAAGTGAAATTTGATTTCTATCAAAAATTTGGGTGATGAGAGATGCACAATAACTCTCACAGTGGAATCTTAGAAAGTTTCCAAGGGTGCACTTATTTTAGCAAGAAATAAGAAAGTAGGTACTCTTTATCTATCTACTTGTATTACTGATTCTCCTTCTGGTTTATCTACTTCAGATGTAGATGCGAAGATGTGGCTCTATAGGCTTGGTCACATGAGTAAGAAGGGGATGCATGTTCTTGAGTCAAAAGGTAAGAGTTTAGATTCGAAAAGCATAGATCAAGATTTCTATAAGCAACAGAAAAAAGTGAGGTTTCTTGAATCTGGGTCAACAAAGAAGGGAGCTTCTATTGGAGGATCACAGTGGTATGTTACAAGAAAGGATCGGGTTTATTGCAGGAAGAGGAAATTTGATGTTTTTGACAAGAACAAGAAAGCCTTGGTTTTCAAGGAGAAGATGATGGACAGAGATCAGCACAAAGGGCTGAATAATTTTGAGCAAGGTAGTGTGGATAAGGTTATGATCTAAAGTGAGCTCGCATGTAAAAATCATCACTCACAAGAAAACATAGTTACCGACATCGATCAGGTGAGAACTGATGTCGATTAGGTAGGTACCGATGTTGGTCATGTGTAGACTAGAGTCGGTGGTGTCAGGCAGGTGGACACCGATGTCGATCAAAGAACTAGCATCGGTGATCAGGAGGAATCGACATCGGTCAGGTGCAGACTGAGGTTGGCCAGAGGTGATCGACATCGATCACTGTTAAAATAGATTTTGGGTGGATAGCAAGCTGTCAAGGAGTCTGAAATGCCCATGAGGAGGACTGAAAGGGTAAGTAAGCCTCAAATTCATTATTTCCTTTCTTTACACTACTTGTTGCTCACTGATGGTCAAAAACCATAAAGTTTTGAAGAGGCAATGCAGGTAGAATCTAGGAAACAGTGGGAGCATGGCATGAATGAGGAAATTGATTCCTTGGGAAAGAACCAAATGGGAGATTTGGTAGAGTTGTCAGCCGAAAAGAAAACACTAAAAGATGAATGGATTTTCAGGTTAAAGAAAAAAAAGAATGGACAGGTGAGACAGAAGGCCATGTTATATGGTCTTGAGCAAGCTGCAAGACAATGGTGTTTAAGGTTTGACAGGTGTATGACAAAGCATGGCTTTAGTTAATGTCAATGTGACCATTGTGTTTATTTTACCAGGTTAGATAATATTAGCTACATTATCTTGTTATATGTAGTGTATATGCTTGTTGTAGGGTCACACATGCAGGGAGTTGCTGAGCTAAGAGTAAAATTAGTTTAGAGAATTGCCATGAAGGATTTGGAAGCAGCAAAGAAATTCTTTGGCATGAGTATTTTTAGAGACAGAAAAAGTCACAGGTTGATGTTGTTTCAGGATGATTATGTGAATAAGGTAGTGGAGAGGTTTAATATGCAGGATGTAAAATCGATTAGCACACCTATGGATGGACAATTCACAGAACTGTGTCCCAAATCACATGATGAGGTTGAGTACATGTGTACTAGACCTAATATTACCCAAGTAGTGGGAGTTTTTAGCAAGTTTGTGGCCAATTTGGGAAAGAAGCACTGAAAAGCAGTTCAATGGATTTTCAGGTATCTGAGAGGGACTAGCAGCAAGTTAACATGCTATGCAGGGTCAAGCACTTCTCTACATGGGTATGTAGATTCAGATATGGCAAGTTACTTAGATGACAGGAGTAGCACCATAGGATATGTGGTGGTTGGTCTTTAAGATTGAACTTGAAGAGGGATACAAGTCAAGAAACAAAATTAGACGATGTATAGATACAGGTACAGGTGCAGCTATTTATCTCCAAGTGGGAGATTGTTAAGTTGTGGAGCTAAAAGCTTCACTAATGCAAATAGAGGAGGTTGTTGAGTGTCAGAGCAACTGACATCAGTTTGATCAACTGACGTCAGTCATATTCAGCTACACAGTAACTGACATCAGTTAGGGTCAGCTGGCATTGATCAGACATGAACCGACGTCGACAACCTGTGTGTGTGTGTGCATTTGCATGCGCTTCCAAAACTGGTCTAATTTTAGATGAACAGTTAGTTTGCATGTAAAAGACTAATTTTAGTCTTGAGTCTGCATTTCTAATTATTATAATTAGGAAGTCTAATTATTGTTTGTATGGGATCTATTTAAGAGACCCATGGGGCTGTATTGTAATCAAGGACAAGGAAGAGATCCTTCCAATTGTAAGATCAGCTGATCTGCAGGTTGTACAAGATCAGGTAGAAGATCTACATGGTAAGTAAGATCAGTTGATTTGTAGATGAGCAAGATCAGGGAGATCTACTTGGAGTACTTTGAGTACTTGGTGGACTGGCAGTATTGTTACTGACTGGTGGAAACAACAACTCTGTGTTTGAGTTGATTGGTTTGTAATTGAGAGAGAGAACTCTTGAGGGAGAATTACTGGTACGCCCAAGAGGTGTGGGAAGAGTGTGATTTTTTTATTGTATTTTTTTCTGAAACATTGTTAATACAAGATTGTATTGTCTCTCATATTCTATGCTATTTCTGAATTCTAGTTACATTTTACTTCTGGTTTAATTTCATGTTTAGTTACTTATACAAAGGTAATCAATTGTGCTCTTAATCATAAAAGTATGACCTCCACATTTATATACCATTTTAGTATCTCCAAACTTCATTGGGGGCATGTCACAAAGACATGACCTCCACACTTGAGTAAATATCTAGTTCAGTTTCATGTTTTAGATACACACTTGGGTAAAAATCTTATACATTGCACTTATTTTACATAGATTTAAAACATATTTTTTCATATTTATGACACATATACTCTAGCTCAAGCATAGTAGAGGTGCATATGCCATGTTATTATATCAAAAAAATTAAAACTTATTGATTATACTACTCACCAGGATGCATCCATTACACCAAGATGTTTTGTTATCGAGTATTTTATACTACAACATTTGATTCATTTTATATGTTGAAGTGATTAAATCATTCAACCTCACTTGATTTATAGATTGAAATGATTAAATTATCCACTCACTAGATTTATCAGATGAGTTGATTAAATCACTCACCCTCACCACATTATATATATTCACAATTGAGTTGTGCAATTAAGATATAATGATCTCAATGGCTGTGCCACAACTCATTCTTGCACCACATTGGGGGAATAATACCTTTAAATATCCCTCTTCAAATATCTAAGTTTTAGGTCTAAAGCTTTTCCAACTCTAATGCTTCATAAGGAAGAATCTTCACCAAGTTAAAATATCAAGAAGTAACATGGTTACATTGACATATAGGTGTACTCCTTTCTTGCTCTCTTTCTTTTCAAGAATTTCAATTATTTTAGATTATATGCACTAATTTATATTGTAATATGCCCTTGGTTATAGATCATACACCAACAAACCATTCAAGGTGGGATCAAATAAAGGCAAGGTGTGTTATACACATCCAAGTAGGCATTTTTTCCCTTTAACATAGTAATTTCATCCTTATACATTAATATATTAAAAATAGAAAATAAAGATACTAAAATTGAATATTTATAGCATCTCAGTCTTGAACATTTGAAAAATATTAATCAGGGCTCTACCCTTTATTTCTAGACATCCTTATTGATGAAAAACTCATATTTTCATCGCACTATACCTAAATAGTTCTCTTAGACCTATCCATATCATTTTTATGAACCACATCTCCTGCACCAATCAAAAATATTAAAACCTGATAAACATCCTTCACTATCAATTTTAGATTCATACCTATTTTCTAGCCTTCTAGATACTACTGACCACAAAGAGACATGATCATTGATGATAGTGTCCAAATCCTTATTGAGTGTCTAGTTGCCAAAAATCATCCAAATTCCAAATATTTTAAAACTTGGGTTTAAATATTTGTCTTATTAAACCCTACCATGAGATATTTTTAAAATATGTGGTATACATATAAGTCTAAGACTTCTCATTCCTCATCTATAAAATTTCAAGTAAACACCAACTAAAGCTAAACAATCAACTACATAACCAAGCTATTTTTCTCCATTCATCCTTATTTTCATATCAAACATAAGAACAGTCATATTACAAGTATGAAGCATTAAAAGAGTAGTCTATGACTGATATTTATCAAATTATAAGCTAGATCAATATAGACATCATCATAAAGTATATTTCACTCTCGTGCACATACTCTCTCACACATAGAGAAAAACTACAAAAGTTTGAGGCCCTCCTTGGAGTATTGAATATGTAAGAAACATATGTTGATAGAGAGGTCTTTGGGTCAGCTAGACATGATGAGCCCACTAACCTATTTTTTTATCAAACTCATTCTAAGGGTGAAGAAGGGTGAAGAGCTAGAGTTTGATCAATCAACAAAGATAATCAATGTATATCTCATATCTGAATACACCAGTAAAAAAGTGACATAAAATCCAAAATAATGAAGTTGGTCACATCTAGATCCAAAATTTATTATGTATTGGACACATGTGTCATAGTCAGATACTAGTGTTGATGGTATTGTCTATATCTGATGATAGTGTTTGTGACCATATAAGTGTAATTTATAGAATCTGACAACTAATACATAATATTGATCTTCTATATTTTACACATGTTTCTTGTCTATATCTACCTACACATAATAAATCAAGTATTATTATTTATTATTTGTTGTAAAATCTTTCAATAAATATACTTTACTATTTTTAACAATCTCGATTGTATAAATTCAGAATATTGTTTATTTGAGTTTTTGATTAATCGACATGTTATAGATTAGTTTATCATCCTTGTACTTGAAATACTTATATATTTTTTACCCTATCTAACCCTTATAAAAATTTAGGGTTAAACAATATCAAATGGCCTTTGCTTGATAAATAAAAAGTCATTCAAAGATTTTCTCATGGAAAAAATTCTCTAAATTTGATTGTAAATTAGGTTATCACCAAGTCAAAATAAAATTTGAAGATGTCTCAAAAGAAAAAATTCCACTCTAGTATATGAATGGATACTTATGCCATTTGGTTTGATGAATGCCCTAACTTACTTTCAATAGCAAATGGGCATAAAAATAATCCACATTCTCAGTATATAGCCATTTATATCAATGACTTCCTTGTATTTTCATATTCATATGAAGATCATTGTCATCACTTAAAACTATTTGCAAAATTGCACAAAAATATGGGATAGGGTTATCAAATGACCCAAAAAAGAAGCAGTTGTTCCAAACATAAATAGAGTTTATATGAATCCTTCTTAAAGATGGTAAGATTCAAATGCAAAATCACACCTATGAAAAAATTCAAGGATTTCCAAACAAGCTTATTTATTTTGAGCAATGTTAGATATTTTTTGGTTGATTAAATTATGTAATTAAATTTATTAAAAAAAAATTTCAAGAACTAAACTCATCAGGATGGCTAAAAATTCAAAAACATTTTCATGGTCTACTGTTGTGACCCAAGTTGTAAAAATATTAAAGAATGATTGTCTTAAGTTGTCTTCTCTTGAACCATGCCTTACTGGACCATTTTAGTCCAAATTGATGCTTCCAAAGAAACTTGGGCATATATTATTCTTATTGAAAGGAATGGGATTGATAAGTTATCTAATATAATTTAGGATAGTTTGAAAAACATGAACTTCAACTATTTACTTGCAGAAAAACAAATACTTGCCATAATAAAAGGAGTTGAAAAATGGTGAAGCATCTTGATTACTAAACATTTTATGATCCACTCTGATAATATAAATTTTGAATGGTTCATGCCAAAACCTATAAATTCTTAATTATGTCGTGATCGTTATGCATGGTGGAAATAGGTCTTAGCCCAAAATAGGGTTGAATTTCAATACATTGCAAGAAAGTATAGTTATTTTCTAGATGCCCTTACCACATAAATAAAAATAATAAACATGTTTCATGGAAGTTCATCACATCATAGAGAATTTATTTACATACACCTCCACAAGGAGCTCATCAAGATGTAGGTAGACTTTCATTTGACTACATAAAAAATCTAAATTATCTTCATATTGGCAACTCTAACATTGAATTGGAATCCAAAATTTTGGTCACAACTTCCCCAAAATTTAATTTATTTATTTTTCTAGTCTTTGTATGCTAACCATTGGCTACATGAATTAAAGCATGTTGTTCATTAATGAAGTCAACGACAAGGGTGTAATTGATGGAATTGGTATATCCAAGAGAAGCTTCACTTAGAAGAACAAATATTATCATCTGAATATCATGGTCTCAATTCTATTGATATTCACATTCATAAATCTAATCTAGTAAGTTGGTTAACTAAAGGAATGTGACGCCTACTAAAATTGATCAAATTGGAGTAACAAATTATGTTTATATTCCCAGTGTACATTTTGAATTCCATGCAAAAGAATATGGGGCAATCCTTGAAATTGAAATGAAAGTTTTATTTAATAAAATGCATTGTAAGTTTGATCGATAGATCATTAAATATATGGAGATGTTTTTCAAAGGCCCTGGTTTCTACATGTTGCCTCATGTTGATTGGATCAATTACACCAGATGAGGAGACAAATGAATTTCCTATGTTTAAATTATGAATGGCCAAGTAACTATACAAAAGGTTGATATATTTGGATAGATTAATTATGACAATGTCATAAATGGAGTGAATATCCACTAAAAATAATTATGGCTACTATTTCACAGAGAAAATGATGTACCATAAAAGCCTGACATATCTAAGAATCAACACATTGTGATTAGGTTTTACTTGAGGGTAAAGGCAAAGCCCCAATATATCTATTATTCTCTTGTTTTGTTATCATTATGGCCAAAATTTTAAGTTTTATCTCTAAAAATGGGATACTAACTCCAAAAAATATAAGGAGTGGGGCATGAATATGGAGAACACCCTAGTTTATAATGACTTATGGGAACTAGTTAAAAACCAACCCACACCTCCTAATGAAGTGAATAAATTAATTGAATCTTAAAATTTTGATAAACATGCATTTTCATTATTAAAAACCTCTTGTTCTACACAAGTTATCATTCACATTGAATCTATTAAAACTGACGCTTGGAGAACATGGAAAGCACTAAAAGATTTGTATGTCAAACAACCTGCATACAAGAGAATCGATCTTTTAATGTATCTTCTAAATACAAAGTTGAATGAAGATGAAGATGTATTCGAGTATATCTCTAGGATGAAGACTTTGAAACAAGAATATAACATCACATGAGGTAAAATATATGATGAAATGCTTATCTCCATCATTCTAAATGGACCCAGTTCCACATATATAAACTTTTTAGAAATGTTGCAAATCAACAAAAAATCAACAATGCAACATTTGATATTATATGTGAGTTATTTACTCAACATAAGTGAAATTTTTCCAAGAAGAAAAATCATAAACCTATAAAGGATGTTTATTATAAAAAGATAAATATACACAAAACCTATAAGAAACATAATAAAAATAATCATTTTTAGAAAGATTATCCAAAGAATTCTTCAAGACATTCTCCAAAACACAAACATATCCAAGAGTATAAACATTCTTCTTGGTTTCATAGTCAAGTGATTCCTCCTCATCTTCCATTTCTAGCAAGCACATAAAATAAACCATCCTGTTATAATTGTGGTGGTCTTGGAAATCTTGTAAATGTATTTCCTTATAGAAAGCAAAATCACAAGGACATGAGGAAGGCATAGGCACATTACATAGCTCACTCTAGTGGAGCTTCTTTTGGTTACTCTATATCTTCTAGTTATTCTAACACATCATCTTACCAGGAAACCTCCTACATGGCCAAGGTATGTAATCCAAATGGACCTGATTGCATATTCTAGGCCCATAGAGTTTCACTCATCTTGAGTGAGTTGATAAATCAAAGATAGGGTTCTGCTATAGCAAAAAAATTGGCATGTATTTTATTGTTTTCTATTCAATTTAAGTCTTTAGTTCATTGATATAGTTGATGAGGAGTAGGTAGATTTATTTGGACTTATTTTATTGTTGCATGGACTTCTCACCTCTTTCCTGATAGGGGAGAAGATATCAACCTTTGATTAGTCATCGGTGATTGTATAATTTGACAGGGTTCATCAACATCATTGGGTATTAGGGGGATGTACCATACACAATACAAGATAGTCATTGGATGGATTTCTATGTGACCTTATGTGGATCAAATTAGTTGAACTGATCTTGATCATGTTCTACTATAGTACGATATAGAATTATTAGAGGGGATAAACATGCCCATTAAGATGTTCATCATTCTTACCACAACTTATGGGATAATGATATTTTTTATGAAATGACATCAGATGATCAATACCATGATATATAGTGTATTAGTTGCAGGTGTAGTAGAGACTTTTGATGAATTTGTAATCATATGCTCGAGATCATCATCTTCTATACCCATTTGGATCAAAGAGGTTTGTTCGATCATTTGATCCAAGTTATTCTGGTTAGTTACATTTTTTTGTATAGGGGTATGTATATCATGAGAGACACCCCCTTAGGTAATTTATGTACTAGATTTAATTACTTATATAGTAGCTAGGATAATATTTTAGTAGTGTTAGTTGGTTAATGGGTTGAACCTATAAGTTGGTGGGTCCTGTACACAACCAACTTCCCATTAAATATTTTATAAGTTTAGAAACCTTTGTAATTAATTAACCATGATATTTACCCTTCAATATATTTTTACAAGTTTACTTATTATTATGTTTACCTATGTTTTATGGGTCCTAACACTTTTGTTCCAAAATTTAATTTTGTCATTTTTTCATTGAGTAGTGTTGAGCGGTCATCAATGTAAGGAGTGGTGGGTAAGGAATCTAATCCATCTGGTGGTATATCTAATTTTACAGGAGAACATTTACAACCACCATCGTATGCATGATGACTAAGCTTATGAGAGAATATTAATTTATAATAAAAGGATGGTACGCTTGCATAAGACACGACATATTCTTGAAGCGCTTCATCATTAATAAAAAAATCAAGTGTAAGTATCTCAGGTGAAGAGATTTCATCAATCATATTAGGATTTTTAATTTCTAAGGATGTAACATGAAAAAAATCATTGTGGAGTAAGATATTAGACTTGGTAAATCTTGTATGCAAATATTTATGTGTTAAGGTGCTAGATTGTTTGCAATAGTTTGTGTTATATCTAATGCTTATTTAAAATTCATGAGGAGTAGGGATCATTGGTTTGTTCATTTTTCCCTAACCCACAATCTTTATATCTATGATTTTTCACACAAGTGTATCCTTTTCCATATTGCTTTAAGGTACTAGGAGGTGGGCCATTATATTCTTGTAGTTGATCATGCATAAGTTGTTTACCTTTATCTTTTTGAGTTAGAATAAGAGGATTACCATAGAATTGGTGGATGTCCAAAGTGTGCATGTCATCACTATACTTTCCAGATGTAAATTTTAGTTTTATTAAATTCTCATCTATGCTATTAGGGTGGTTTAATCATCATCTTGAACCACCATACTTTTTTAAGTTTTATACGATTTACCTTCATTGAATATGTATGTGTTTGATTTGCATGAATAGAATGTTGAGGGGATATTATTCATGGTTTATGTGTATTGAAATGTGGAATGATGACCTTGTTATGTAATGCTTGCTTCTAGTAGATAAAAGGGATATTATCTGTATAAGCACTGTGACCATAGCCCTCACGTACAAATTTTAAGCATCTATGTAACGTGGAGGGGACAACGTTCATTGCATGGATCCATAGTCTATGAAGCAATAGGTTGTAGCTAACTTCGTCAAATATTACTTGAAATTTTATATTCAAAGCTTAGGAGCCAAGACCTATACTCAACAGAATTGTCCTTAGGGGGCTTTTCGATTGATTATCAAATTTGTTTATGATCACATATGATGGCGAGAGATCTTCAATCAAAATCTAAAGAGTTAATGAAAGTTTTACTATATATGTTTAATCCTAAACTATTATCTATGAGGACTCTCTTAATTCTCAAGTTATTGATTCTAAATTTAATTTTTGGGAGAAGATTCTAGTTAATGACATCTCTAGATGATATATCCTTTGAATCAATGGATATCATGTGTTGACTATGTTGAGCCAAGTAATAACTTTTCACAGTTCTTAAAGAGTTCACACATAACTACTGTTCACAGTTCTTATAGAGTTCACACATAACTACTATAAGATGAAGATAACTTTTATTCTTAAAATCTAGACAACCTTCTTAAACTTTGCTAGAGTCCTTTGAACAAACGGACCTCAGTCTATTGGCCAATTTCTACAACTTCAAGTATTACTTTCAAACAAATATTTACAGAACAAAGAAACTTTAATTTTCTCAGAATTCTTTACAAGGAGATGCAAAGCTCTATATATAGCATTGGAGCCAGGTTTCTGGATAAAGACATTAGTGACAACACATATAGCACTAAGGAAAAGAGATTCCCACTAAATCTAATCACATTGACAGCACAAAGAAAGCTAAAAAAGACAACGCATTGAGAGTCACGAGTCTGAACAGTTTGGCTTTGAATGCGAATATTGTTAGTGTTAACGTATTTACACTAAGATAAGATTAAATTTTTCGACGTGTTCCTATTAAGCTTTCTGTCAAATCAAAGAATATTATCATTATCATTATAAGTTAAAGGACTGATATTGACATTTCATATGTTTATCATCCAAATCAATATCAATGCCAGATTATACATTGTGAAATAGTGGCCATAATTATTTTTTGGTGGATAATCACTCTATTGACGACGTCGTCGTATTCAATCCATCCAAACATATCAGATTTTTGGATAGTCACTTGACCATTGAAAATTAGAACATAGGAATGTCAGTTGTCTCCTCGTGTGGTGTAGTTAACCCAATCAACACAAGTTAACCTGTAGAAATCAGGATCTTCAAGAAACATTTCTGCATGTTTAATGATCCATTGATCAAACTTATATTGGATTTTATTAAAGAAATATTTCATTTCGGTGTCAAGGAGTTAAATATGTACATAGGGAAGATAAAGACCAATTTTGATCAGCTTGAGTAGGAGTCACATTCCTTGAGTTGACCAGTTTACCAGATTAAATTTATGAATGAAAATATCAATAAAATTGGGACCATGAGATTCAACAGATAACGGTTATTCTTATAAGTGAAGTTTATATTGGATATACCAACTCCATCGATTATGCTATTGTTTTTTACTGCCTTGATGAACAACATGTTTTACTTCATGTAGCCGACGGTTAGCATACCAAGACTGGACAAATAAATCAATTAAACTTTGTGAAAGTTGTGACCAAATTTATGGATCTAATTCAACGGTAGACTTGCCAATATAAAGATAATTCAAATTTGTTATATAAGAAAATGAAATTGTACCTGGATCTTGATGAGCTCCTTGTGGAGATGTCTGTGAATAACTTCCTCTATTATGTGATGAAATTCCAGGAATCATGTTTGTTGTTGCCATTTTTATAGCAAGGGCACCTGATAAACAATTATCCTTTCTTGGAATGTATTGAAATCCAAACATGTACTGGGCTAAGACTTGTTGCCACCATGTGTAGCGACCACAACACAATTGAGAATTTACAGGGTTTGTCGTGATCCATTAAAAAATTACACTATCAGTCTGGATAAAAAACTGTTCAGGAATAAGGTGCTTCGCCATTTTTAAACTCCTTTTATTATGGCAAGTATTTAGTTAATGTTTTTCAAATTGTCCAGAATTATACATAGACAATTTCTCAATCCCCTTTTTTTCAACAATAAGAATAGCAGCCCATGTTTATTTAGAAGCATCGTTTTGGACTATAAGTGGTCCATTAAAGCATGGTTCAAGAGCAGGAAACTTAAGACAATCATTCTTTAATATTTTTATAGTTTGCGTAGCGGCAAGAGACCATGAAAATGGTTTTGACTTCATAGCCATCCTATGGATTTAATTTTTGCAGATAGCTTTTCAATAAACTTATTTACATAATTTAAGCAACCACAAAATCTCAAAACATTCCTCCAAATATTTAAGCTTGTCAATAAATCCTTGATTTTTTTCATAAACATGATATTGCATTTGAATC
This sequence comes from Torreya grandis, assembly GCA_037957365.1. Classification (NCBI taxonomy): domain Eukaryota; kingdom Viridiplantae; phylum Streptophyta; class Pinopsida; order Cupressales; family Taxaceae; genus Torreya; species Torreya grandis. The sequence goes on from JARHVA010000217.1 coordinate 3,295,968, forward strand.
TTACCATATTTAAGTAGGATTCCAAGAAACTCTATTTTTGTTTGAAATAGTTGCTTATTTGTTGGGTCATATGATAACCTTATCTGTCATGTCCTTTTTGGGACATAGATTGAATGAAGACCTTTAGCTTTGTTTTGGTTTCTTGAAGGTTAAGGAAAAAGAAAGAAAAAGGGAAATGCTCAAGGGTTTCTAAGGGTAATTGCAAACGTACCTTATTGTTCTAATTTTCATTTAAGTTGTGGTCTTTTGAGGGTCATGGGTGTCCAAGGACTTAAGTGGGAATTATAAGGATTGTTTTATTTAAATTTTGAAAAAGGTTTTCCCTCCATTTTGGATGCACCCCTTTAGGGGATGGGTATAAAGACAAGTGAGGGATCATTTGAAAAGATTATGCATGATTTGATAATTAAACTCATTGAGTCTAAGCATAAAAATGTTTGATTTTCTCCTTGAAGACAAAACCCTTCAAGGTGGAGTAGAATTAAGGACAAAAACCCTTAAGACCACTTAGGGCACCTTCATAAGGAAGTTGTATGGAGTTGAATTATCTTCCAAATGTGTTTCAAACATCATATTTTCATTTGCAAGTGTGATGAGTTGGTTTGAAGGCTAGGCGAAGTGGTTTGGAGGCCAAAAAGAGATTGGCAAACCCTTGGGAGCTGCATCGATTCATCCTTGGCCCTAGAGAGTGCGAAGGTCTTTTGGGGCCTATCTTGGCATTTGTTGAGTGTAGAATATCCACAAATAATTCTGATCTTTTTTGTAATAATTTTTAGCCCTTGAACATTGTAAAAACTAGGTTTTTAGTTGATTATTATTGGTTGAATTATTGAATATTTTATTATTATTTTTGGATTATTTGAATAATATTTTTGTGTTATAATTGGGCACCTACAATAGTCTAAAATTGATTTTTTATGTATATAGAGTTTGATCCCTTTCATAAATTTGCTTATTTGATTAGGGTTTGTTGAAAAACTCCTTTGATCTAATTTCAACCCTAAAAAGGATTTTTCAGTGGCATCAGAGCCAATTTCTTAGCTAGTTGTGGGGTTTGAGGGTTTATAAGGTCAAACGGTGATAAGGGAAGATAAATGGCTTTTAGGTTTTTGGATGGTGCTAAATTGGAGAAGCCTACCCAAGTGCAAGAAAGATTGAATGATATGATGTCAGAAATGATCCATACCATGAAAAATCTAAATGGTGAAGGGAGCCTTCCAGGGGCAAATATTTATTTTTAGCCAGCAAAGGTCACAAGTGATTATTTACCTAGGTTATTTTGGCCTACCTCCCTTCCAAGGGAATTGAAGGAAGAATGAGTTGGGATTAGACCAAATTCAACCCCAAGTGCTACAGAAGGAGATTCGAGGCAGGCTTGGCATGTATAAGAGGAAACGAAATCTACCCTTGTGATGAAGGAAGAACTACTGGCTAATTTCCCTAAGGATTCATTACCAAAGGAGGGCACAAAGTCAGAATTGAAAGGGGTTAGTGAGCAGTTAAAAATTGGTACCTTGAAGCCCTTTAAACAACAAAATGACAACATTGTGGGGTAGCCAAGTGTTGAAATTTCTAAGTTTTAAAAATCAAAAAATTTAAGGCAGTGAGAAGTTGTCTAACAAGTTTATGAACAAAAAAAAAAGCAAAAAGGGGAAGAAAAGAATGTAGGCAAATCAAAAAATCAGAATTCTCCAAGGAAGGGAAGGAGCAAAATTTACATGAGGGATGTCAAGCATCCAAGGTTGAATTTGTCCCAACCCTAGAAGTAATGAACCCTCATGCAAACTTTACAAAGTTTGAGCCATCACATGTTGAGAGTAGTGTTATGAGTTCTTCCTTAGTGGTGAAGAAAGAAGGAGAAAACTTAGAACATGAGTTAAAGGAAGAAGAAGAATCCATTTTTCATGATGATGGAGAGCATTTGATGGTCAAAGTCAAATTTTTAGGTACTATTATTCATTTTCAGTTTGCTAGAATTTTCATATCGGTAACTAAGGGTAAGTGATTTGATGACCTTCACATCAAGGAGTTGTTTCATTAACACCCTACTTTATTCCTACAATATTTTGATCACCATGAAGATCATGCTAACAATGAAGACAAGATGAATGGAACTAAACAGAGGAAGGAATTTATCTAAAAGAATATAAGGATGGGGAGCCATAAATTCCCAATTTGGATATGGGATCCTAGTGAGACTTACAAATTTAGTATTGATGTCATAAAAATTATAAGTTCTTTGGCACCCATGCAAGGAGGTTGAAAAGGCTTTGGGATCATAAAAAATAAAAATAAGGTGAAGAGCATGCAAACCACTCCAAATCTTGGTAGGCATCATGCTTGCTAATTTTAAAATGCTTCATAGGGTGGTTTTGATTGATGGAAGCACGAAAAATACATGGTACAAAGTTGTACAACCCTTGGCCAAGGTTGAGGTATTTATTTTTATAGAATCATTTCTAATTATTTTAAATCAGATTCCCTATGGAAAACATATTTCTACATCCATGGTATGAAGGAGAATACTTTATTAAATTTTGTGTAAGGAATTACTATGTGGGGTCAGAAAGTACAATTTTTACAATGAACATATTATTGGTTGAGAGGAAAAATCAAGCAAATAATGACTATTACAGTCATTATACAACCCACTTACATTATAATTTTTGTTGTTGGACAAGAGATAGAGTTTGGATTGTCATGAAAATGGGGGTAAACAATAGATATCATGACCCAAGGATCAATGGGAGGGTTGTTTGTAACTTGTTGACTATTGTTTCTCACATTTCCAACTTGTTCCTTCTTATGTTTACTACCACAAGAGAGAATCTTGACTCAAGGGAGGTGCATTTCCCACCCCTTAGCACCTTAGAGATGTTTCTAGCAAGTACAATTGGATTTTCATCCACTTTTTATATGAGTTTGGGGAAGAAAATGACATACTACAGCCATGATTGGGATAACATAAGCAAACCCTTTGGAATCCAGGTGAGAATAGGGTATAAGGAAAAAACAAGACATTAAATAGGAGTTCATATTAGGTTCATAAAGCTTGATGAGGCGATCATAAAAGTGTTGCTAAACACTCTTGTTTCCACTAACATGTTTTTTCTGTGTAGGCTCACAACTTGGGCAGGTTGCAGTGACAATAAGAAAGGCAAAGAAGGCTACAATTTCTAAATTGGGGTAGCTACTATAGCGGATGGGGATCCATCCCATTCCATGTTCAGTAAGTGATTCAAATTGTGCAAATGAATATTTTGGGTAGATGTTTAAATGGGAAAAAATTCAATTATGGATAACAAGATAAAAGTTAAAAAAATCACAAGGAAGAGGCCACTAACACACTCAAAAAATTATGAGTTTCACATGACAACTCAACTGGTTTTATGTACAAAAAATTCTAAAAATTGTATTACCACAAATTCAGAGTATGTTATAGGAAGAAGGCCTGAAAAAGATGTGAAAGTTCAGCTTGTGTTATGCACAAAAAAATTTGGAGATTGTGTGACAACAAACTCTACCAATGATAGGAAAATTTACAAATAGTGTATACAAATTCAGCTTGCTTTAGGCAAAAGAAATTCTGAAATTTTTATGGTAAGAAATTTTGAAGATGAGGATAAGATGAATTCTCGAAAACATGTGTCAAATCAACTTCTTGCAAACACCAAGAATTCTAAAAATCATGACAAGGTACAACCCTTTCAAAGAGAACAACTGCAACACATGGCAGGTATGGTAAGTGGTCCTAGCTTAATAAATTGGATGTTAAGGCAACAAGGTTTGAATTTTTAAGTTCAACTAAGGGTAATAATGCATGCAACAAGGAGAAGGACTTATAAAAATGAAATGACAAAGGGCAAGTGGATACAAAGAATCTTCTACTCATAGGGAAAGGAAGATATGCAAAGGGAAGCCATGACACATTACCTTATGATGTTGTTCATGATTGTTGTAGCCTATTCAAGATGAGTTGAGGACTCATAGCAAGCTCCTTGAAAGTATGGTGCATAAGGGAAGTACCTAGGGAGGAGTGTGAGATGAATAACTTCAAGTTTCTTGGAAAATCTAGGGATGTAAACTACAAACTCAGGTTTGATTTTATGAATTTCCTTATATTTAATGGTCAATATAGGGCTATAAATTTCATACATAGCCCTATAAACATCCAATTCAAAATTTTTTTTGGAGGCATTCTCACCCAAACCAAGGAAGCACATAAGTAAAAGGGTGAACGATGGGATTACAACTATAAGAAGGAAGCTTCCAACCTATGAAAAGTATGGGAGTAAGAGCTGGAAGGTCATTTTTGAGTGCCCTAACAATTGTTCTATGTTTCACAATGAAGAATGCACTTGGGGCAACCACATTTTTGAAATGGGTTTGAGTTTAGTGGTTAATTGGGAGAGTGCTAATGGCTGGTAACTATCAAACAACAATAAGTACATCTATGGCCACCTTTGGATTAGAAGAAGAATGACTACCCTATGTTGTAGCATTGTTTATAACACATATGGGTAGAAATTTTTTTTAGGTACAACAGTAAAGGGGTACCAAATGAGGTTTTTCTTCCATGGGGAACATCTACAAGTAGATTGTACATGAATGCAATTGTTAGGACACCTCTATATATGTTGCTTTTTCTTGAGAACAAGCAATTTTGGGTGGGGAGGATTATCATGTCCCCCTTTGGGACATAGATCAAATGAAGACCCTTATATTTGTTTGGATTTCCCAAAATTTAAGGAAAAATAAAGAAAAAGGGAAACACTTGGGGGTTTTTAAGGTAATTTCAAAAGTATCTTATTGTTATAATTTTCACTTAAGTTGTCATGTTTTGAGGGTCATGGGCACCCAAATACTTAAGTGAGAATTATAAGGATCACTCTTTTTATATTTTGAAGAAGGTCTTCCCTCCATTTTGGGCATACCCCTTTGGGGGATGGGTATAAAGGCAAGTGAGGAATCATTTGAAAATATTATGCATGATTTGCTAATTGAATTCATTGAGTCTAAGCACAAAAATAATTGACTTTCTCCTTGAGGATGAAACCCTTCAAGGTGGACCATAATTAAAGATGAAAACCCTTAAGACTAGCTAAGGCAATTTCATAATAAAATTGTATGGAGTTGAATTATCTTCCAAAGGTGTTTTGAACACCATAATTTCATTTGCAAGTGTGGTGAGTTGGTTTGAAGGTTGGGTGAAGTAGCTTGGAGGTCAAAAAGAGATTGGTTAACCCTTGGGAGTTACAAAAATTCATCGTTGGCCCTAATGAACCCTTATTAGGGTTGGGTGAAGGTATTTTGGGGCATATCTTGGTTTTTGTTGAGTTTGAAACAACCATAAATAATTTTGATATTTTTTGCAATAATTTATAGCCCTTGAACATTGCAAAAATGAGGTTTTTGGTTGATCATTGTTGGCTAAATTATTGGATCATTTTTTATAATTTTTAGAGCATTTGAATAAGATTTTTGTGCCATAATTGGGCACCTATAGCAATCTGAAATTGATTTTTGTGTATCTAGGGTTTGAGCCCTTTCATAAATTTGCTTGTTTGATTAGGGTTTGATGGAAAACCCCTTTGATCTAATTTCAGCACTAAAAGGGATATTTTATTATCCTATGTTTTTTGTAAATTCTACAAATAGTTGTAAGTGGTGAAATGATCTTGATATGAATCTAAAAATACAAGGAAGTCATCAATATAATTGGCTCTATACTAAAATTGTGGACTTAAAATTTTGTCCATTCACTACTGGAACTATGTTAGGGTGTTTTTCAAACAAAATGGCATAACTATCCATTCATAAAATCCAATTGGAGAGGAAAAATTTGTTTTTGAGACATCTTTGGTTTTTATTTTGACTTAGTGTTATCCTTATAATCAAATTTAGAGAAAAAATTTCTTTGAGCAACCTTATGAATCAATTGTTCTTTATTAGGCAAAGACCATTTGATATCAACAGTAATTACATTTAGAGGAACATAATTTATAAGCATTATGGATTTTCATCGTTTAATCTTTGAATGATTTCATACTATAAAAAATGAGGAAGAATATTGAGAGGAAGAGTGTTGGATAAGTCCTTTATAAAAAAATCTTGGACTTGATTTCTAACCTCATCATCTTTCTCAATAGAATCTACCATGTTGCAAGCGTAACACTTTTATTTTGTTTGTGCAGAGTTATAGTTGCTAAGTACCACTTAATGAGGATCCAATTCTCTAGATGGCATATCCTCTAGATTAAAGGATATGATGTGTTGACTATGTTGAGCCAAGTAATGGATTTTCACTTAGAAAATTTCTTACAGAGTTCACATAGAGATACTATAAGATGAAAATAGATTTTGTTCTTAGAATCTAGACAAGCATCCTACACTTTTCTAGCTTTATTTGAACAAAGAAACTTCAGTCTATCATCTGAATGTTATAGATTCAACTATTACTTGCAAAAAAAATGTTTATAGAACAAAGAAACTTCGATGTTCTCACGAGGCTTTACAAAGAGAGGCAAAGCTCTATACATAGCATCAGAGTGAAGTTTTTGGATAAATACATTAGTGCCAGTACACATAGCACTAAGGAAAATAGATACTCACTAAAATCTAATCACATTGAAAGAAAGAAAATACACCACATTAAGATTCAAGAGTCTTAACAATTTCACTTTGGATGTGAATACTATTAGTGCCAATGGACTTTACAAAGATAATGCACACAAAAACAAAGAATTGAGATAAGATCCAAAAATTTGATAGATTCCTATTAAGATTTATGTCAAATCAAATAATATTATCATTATGTAAGTTAAAGAACTAATATTCCTTTTTCATATTTTCATCAACTGAATCAATATCAATGTTGGATCGTACATCATTTTCTCTATGAAATAGTGGCCATAATTATTTTCAATGGATATTCATACATTGATGACATCATCATAATCAATCCATCTAAATATATCAACCTTTTGAATAGTTACTTGGCAATTCAGAATTTAAACATAGTAAAGTCATTTGTCTCCTCGTCTGGTGTAGTTGATCCAATCAACATGAGGCAACAAGTAGAAATCATGATCTTTGTATATTTAATGATTTGTTGATTAAAATTATAATGCATTTTATTAAATAAAACTTTAATTTTAGTGTCAAGGATGTTGGAAAATAATAGGCCTAGGGGATCAAAGGGGCAACATAAACACACAAATGGTAAAGCTCCAGATAAATCTCAAAGCTAGCGAATGAAACTCCAGACTTATACCAAAGCTTAAAAAACAAGTGATAGAAATGCATAGAAATAACATGTTGAAAAAATAAAATAAGGAAGGCAGATTTGGTATGGAAATAACACTAAAATTCATATATTTAAATGATTAAAATTTTTATTGAAACCTACTTACTATGCATAACCAATACAACTACAGTTGTCAATAAAAATCTTACAAAAAACCTATATAATGACCTTCTATTCTATTATTTATACTTATTTTGCCTTCTTTGTACCTAACTGTTGTCAATTTGTTTTCTTTTTGTGATTTGTTATTTTCTTCCCCTATTTTTTGTAGACTGTTGGTGCATTGGAAGAAACTCTCTAGGCTCTATTCACTCACTGACTGCCTACTATTGTTGCATATTTTCTGCCACTCCTATATTCTATTTGTCTCTTCTCCCTTTTGTCTTTTTTTGTTGGGATTATCACCTACCACCCCAAACTCCAAATGGATAGCAGTTTCAATTTTAAACCTACTGCATTAAATTCTTGTTAGGTGACTGCTATTATAGTTCAGAGCTTGCTAGGTGGGTAGGTAGGAAGGGAAGAATAAAATATTTCAACACTTTGGGCCTTATTCTTGACCTTTCTACCATGTGTTATTGAATTTTTCTCATCCTTCAAAACATATTTGTATCTTCTCATTACCTACCTATATCCATTTGAAATCATTTTGTGCATGTCCAGATATAGATTTTTGAAGTCCGTAGCTGGACTGTTGAAGTCTAGAGCTAGACTGTTGAATTCTGTAGTTGGACTGTTGAAGTCCAGAACTAGACTATTGAAGTCCATAGCTGGACTATTGAAGTTCGTTATTACACTATGTATTTTTGGATCTAGACTATCGAAGTCCATAATTGGACTATCAAAGTTTGTAATTGAAGTGTTGAAGTTCAAAGCTAGACCATGAGACTCTGAAGCTTGGATGTAGGACTTTAAAGATAGCATAAATATTTGTAGGCCTAATGGTTCTACATTAATGCCTAATATTTTTTTAAGTGCATAAAACTATCCTTTGGTAAAGGCTTAGTAAATATATCATCTAGTTGTTGATCTAATTTGCAAAAACTAAGTTCTACCACATGATTTTCAACTAACTCTCAAATGAAGTAATACTTGATTGTAATGTGCTTTCTCCAACCATAAAAGATGAGGTTTTTTGACAATTTTATAGAGGATATATTATCACAATAGACTGTAGAATCTTCTTACTTCTCCTCATGCAAATTTGAAAGTATCCTTCTTAACCATAAAGCTTGGCATGTTACTGCATTAGCTACTATGTACTCCACTTAAATTGTAAAAAGTGACATTATGGGTTGTTTCTTTGAATATTAAGATATGGATCTTGACCCAAGATGAAATACATACCCTAAAGTGCTCTTTCGGTTATCAAGACTACTAGCCCAATCACTATTTGTGTAGCCCACTAGTTGAAACTCATTTGCTGCTGCATATAAAACTTATATCCTCTTGTTCAATTCACGTACCTCAAGATCCTTTTATCTGCTTGCCAATGTGTCTCATTTGATATCTCCATGAATATAAATATGAGGCTAATTTCATATATGATGTTTGGACTAGTTGCAGTCAAATACATTAGGCTTCCTACTAAGCTCTTATAGCATGTGTGGTCTATGTTACTACTGTAATCATCCTTGCATAACTTCAAGCTTGTCTCAGTTGGTGTAGATACTAAGTTAAATTCCAACATCCTAAACCTTTATGAAATCTCCTTTACATAATTATATTGGCATATGAAGATGCCTCTATCCATTTTCTTGACTTGTATACCAAAAAAGTACTTTAATAAACCTAAGTTAGTCATCTCAAACTCCTTATTCATGGTTGTTTTGAACTCTCCTATTAATTTATTTACATTTCTAGTGAATATTAGATCATCCACATATAAAATAATAATCAAAATATCACTATTGACTCTTCAAGTCACCTTGATCTCCTATGAAAAAAGTTGAGCTCTCTGCACCAAATTAGCGTGTGTAGTACTTTTGAGAGCAATTCTGAATGGCCAAATCATGCTCATTTCTCTTCAAAAATTTCATAAGGATATCCATATGTGGGAAGATTGAAAATATGAATATAATCATAGGAAATATCTTCCCCACATGCAAAATGTGCAGGGTTAAAAATTGGCTTTTGCGTTGATTTTTACTTGGATATTTTTCGTGTCTCTAATTGCCAGATCATCTTATGTAGCACTTTTCAAACATAATTTCACAGACCCAAATGAAATTCAATCACCTTAAAATTCATCATGGTGGTAAGAAAATGTGGGGAAAATGTTCAAGTCAAGAAAATTGCAAAAATTCACTCCCATGTGTGAAATGCACAGGGTTAAAAATTAGCTTCTAAGCTGATTTTTACTTAGTCAACTTTTTATGTTTCCAATTTTTATATTTAGCCAGTGTGCACATTTCAAACTCATTTTCATAGGGTAAAGGAGGTCAAATCTTGTTCAAATTCCTCATGGTGATATTCAAATTTCAATGGAGTGCAATAAAAAAAATAGTGCATAGATATTCAATATCATGTGTGAAATACAAGCCATCAAAATTGGATTTTGCATTCTTCTTTTACTTGGTTATTTTTTGCATCTTCCAGTGATAAATCTGCCAAGTGAGCACTTTTACAACCCATTTATATAGGACCAAATTAAATCCATTTAAAAAAAAATTATGTTATTACCTTGATAGAATGAAAAGGTAATGCATTTGGTTTTACAGCTATTGGAATTTCCATTGAAAATTTATGATGGTGCGAAGTGTCCCTCCCATAAAGATTGATCGCTTAGCCAACTTTTGACCAGAAAACACTTAGAAGGCAATGCGTAGGGGTTAATTTGATCATTTTAAAAAACTAAAAATACCCTTTTGAGAATATTTTCAAAAGATTTATATAAATATAAAATATGATGGGTTTTAATTATATCTTGTTCTACAATTTTCTATTTTTATATGTTCTAAAGGTGTTGATATGGCTGCACGTGATTGCATGTTGGTTTTTTAGCCATATTTTTTGATCTGTAGATCCATTTTTTATGCCACTTATTGCATTGGAAATAATATTTCTCACTCTTTACAATGATTTTAATTTAGAATTGGAGAAATGTAGGATTAAAAATTAGTCAAAGTTGTAGCTGGAACAATATATTGATTTGAGTCCAAGTCTACAAACATTAATGCAAATGCAACTACTAACATTAGATGTCACTCTTCAAATTCAGATAATGGATATACATTAAATTATAAAAAAATTCTCAACCACTCTTCTAATCATTATTATTAATATTTTAACTTCCCTAATGGTGGGTGAGGTTGGGTAATGACCATGAACTCTCCAATTGCCTATATAAATAAGTAGATTTATCATTGTAAAGAGGTCAACATTTTTAGGAAACCTCACGTTGCTAAAATTTTCCCTCCAAGAATGATTTTTTTGGTTGAACATTGCATTTTTAATCATAATTAAGTTCACCTCCCTTTATTCTTCTTACACTCTATGTGTGATTTGTGTTTGTTAATCCTTTATCTATGGGTAATGTTCACCCCTCTCATCATTGTCCATTATCAACAACTCTATGTGGAACTTAGAACTCACTTGCAGATTGTATTCTATGCTCATTCGAGTCTGTGTAGGCCTTTTCTATGGATAACCTTCATCCCTCTTAATGATACATTGTGTTTCTGCACCTTTATGTGAAATACTTATGCATGTGGAGTGTCCATGGTGGAGTCTATGTGATATTGTCTTATTCTCAAATATTTGTAGTGTGTTCATCAAGGTAGTGGAAGTGTTTGATCTTTTTTTTTTGCATCACCTTTTACTTTTTATCAACCTCTTACCTTCTCCCTCCCTTTTCCCATAAAGATTTAGGTTTAACACTAGCTGTAGATTTCCTTTTTGCTCTTTGTAGGTCTATGTGCTAGTCTTAAACTAATGCACTTAGAATCAAAGGAATGTGGCCTATCTTGGAGGCTCGTCCCAAGGAGCATAAGGGTCCCACACCTTGGGGTTATTCCCATCATTGCGATGAGACAAGTAATGTTACACATGCATAAGTGAGTGATAACACTTTTGTGCCTAGTATTGAATGCTTCTTCACCCTATGCAAGGCATTTATGCTCTGTACCCTATAATGAAACCTCCTGTACCACAAACCATCCATGGTTTCACATCTCAAATGATAATAGTTTTTGGCATGCCTTATGGGATATGGTTTGATGATCCTTATATAATCCATTCCATAGTTTTGGTGTGTTCTTCAATGCATCTTACCATTTAGGGTAGTTTTTTCCAACTCCATGGTGAATCCAAGGATAAAATCTACTAGTTTAAGCAATCCAAGTGCTTAAAGATTATCAAAGATCAAGATTTTGGTGATATTATTGGTCTTTTCCATTCTTTTGAAGTAATCTAATCACTTGGTGACTCTATTGGTATGTGCTTATTATTTAAAAGATAGACCTGATTATTCCTTATTTGAATGCTCTAATGTGTCACGCTATCATGAAAAATATGTTTTTTCCCCTCATCCTTGTCAAAATGCATTTTTTATTCCCTCCTACAATCCATATCAGATTGAAAATGTTGGTTTTATTCCAAATAGCCTTGTCATAGTAAGATATATTCATTTTCATAATAATTACCTTCGTTCCACCCCTGTTCAACCTTCTTAGCAACTTACTCATGTTTATAATTAACTACCTTAAATCCATGTTACTTTAAATTAATATCATGGTTATTCTCCTAATCAGCGCCAAAAAAGTATAAATGACATACAACTTGATTTCTAGAGACAACTAATGGAGACTGAAAGAGAGAAAGAGTATGGTAGGTAACAAGAAGAGCTTAATTATCAAGATTAAATTCATTAGTAGGAGGTGAGTGAGCATAAAAGGTATGATGAAGAGTGTTTGGCTAAGCATATTACAACCAAAGAGGAGCAGATACATCAAGTGCTTGCCCAAGTTCAAGAAATCAGACCTTAATTAACCACCTCTATCTCCAATTTCAGATGATTTTCTCCAGCCATAACTCAGGTTCAATCCACTCAAAAGGAGGCTCAAACATTCAAGATCAAAATATTCAAGCAAGGGAAATCTGATGGACTTCTAATTATGCCTCTTAATTTTAAAATTCCAAGCTTTAAAAGTTTCCATCCTTTGAAACAACCCAGTCCTATATAAACCTGGTCCTATATAAACCCAGCCTACTATCCCTCAGAAACATCTCCCTCAAAATTCCATCCTTCCTCAAGATCCTCAAATTACTCAGCATTGTCAAACTTATTGGATAAATCACCCTGATTATAGGATGCCCAACCCTATTAAGGCCCCTCCTTCTTCATTAGCTAAACCCTCTTGCCTTCCCACCATCGCCCTTTTTAAAGGAAGACACATTGTATCGAAAAAAAATGAAGATCATTTAGATGAGGATAAGGATGTTTCAAGTGTATAATTTTGACTAAATAACTATTGGCATCCCTTTTTGTACCACCAAATCATAAAATTAAAACTAGTTGTAAGAAAAAGACAAGTATGATTAGCTAGAGTAGCAAGGCAGTGAGCAAATGGGTGAGGATGGAAAGGAAAAAGATAGTCTTGATGATGAGAGGCCATTTTTATCAAGTAAATATTATATTTAGAAGTGAGATGATGTGGTAATCTCTTGGAAAAATGAGCTTCTATTCAGGATGAAAGAATAGGAAGTCAGTTACAAAGCTGTAATGAGGCCTCTCATGTAGAAGTGTGAAGAGCAGTTAGAAGAAGACTTCTTTTGGGATGAGCTAGATGATTTTTTTTCAAGCCTTGACATCAAACCATCATATCTTAAATGGGAAAACTAGGAGTAGCAAGAACAACAAGAGGAAGTGGATGTGTTTCCAAGTCAATTACTTGGGCAAGAACATCCCAATCAACAAAATGATAGGGTAATTAAACACAAGTTTTAGGGCAACCTTGATTGCTCAAACTTTGTCTTGTCAAAAAGATGCCCTATAAAGTACTTGGCTCAATTGGAGGCTAATAAGGAGAAGTCACCACATGTTGTTCTTAATCTAGAGCAAAAAATTGAGCATCAAAAAGGTCAGAATCAACCTACCTATCCACTCCAAGGTAGTTGTATTTCGAGTTAACTTACATGGGTAGGTGAGTTTATTTTTATCTTTGGAGACATATATCACTGGCTCACAGAGCACCCAACCCTTCTCAACCTTTGGTTGGATACCCTTAAATATTAAAAATATTCTAAGTTGATAATAAATGGTAACTATTTTGATAAACCAGTCAAAGGCTTTGTTTAGATAGCTTTCTAATTGGTTAGTTTAGGGTAGGTTAGATGTTTTCTTTTCCCTAAGTGGTTGTGTGGACATTGTAATTAGTTTTATTTGTTTTATATTACTCTAAATGCATATGGAATATTTTATTTCATTTTATTTTCTCATTTTGTTGAAGGTGCTTTTAATTTTAAAGATTGGCTCGAGTGGAAGGCCAAGCAGATTACAACTATCTTGCATTTTTAGAGTGTGAGATGGATGCTTATGCAACTCCATGCCCAATGGATTACTTAAAAGATATCATATCTATGATTAGTATGAAAGTGGCCCATATAATTCACCAGAATGTTGAATCTTCAAGTCACCTTGATCTCCTATGCACCAAATCAGCCTGCACAGTGCTTTTTGGGAGCAATTTTACAGGGCCAATCATGCTCATTTCTATCCAAAACTTTTATGAGGATATCCATATGTGGGAAGAGTGAAAATATGAAGACAATCATAGTAAATACCTTTCCCATGTATAAAATATATAGGGTAAAAAATTAGCTTTGGCATTGATTTTTATTTGGGCATTTTCAGTCTCCAGTTGCCAAATCAGCCTATGCAACACTTTTTAAACATAATTTCACAAGAACATGAAGTATAATAACCTTAAAATTTATCATGATGGTATTGAAATGTGTGGGTCAAGAAATTAATATAAAATTATTTCCCACGTGCAAAATGTACAGGATTAAAAATTGGTTTCTAATCTAATTTTTACTTAGTCAACTTTTTATGTTTCTAGTTTTTAGATCTGGTTAGTGTGCACGTTTCAAGCTCATTTTTATAGGGATAAGGAGGTCAAACTTGTTCAAATTACTCATGGTGATATCCAAATGTCATTATATTGTAATTAAAAATATAGTGTATGGATATTAAATATCATGTGTGAAATACACAACCATCCAAATTGGATTCTACATTATTATTTTACTTAAATCATTCTCTGCATCTTCCAGTTGATAACTCTACCTAGTGAGCAATTTTTTAGCCCATTTGTGTAGGACCAAATGAAGTCAAAATTATTAAATATTTGTATGATATTACCCTGATGGCATAAAAAGGTAATTCATTTAGTTTTGTAGCTATTAGAATTTACAGTGAAAAGTTATAATGGTGCGAAGTGACCCTCCCAAGAATATTTATCATAGCCAACTCTTGACTAGAAGACACTCAGAGGGTAATGCATAGTGGTTAATTTGATCATTTAAAAAAATAAAAATACTCTTTTGAGCGTATTTTCAATATCTTTATATAAATATAAGATATGGATGGGTTTTACTCATATCTTGCTCTATGATTTTATATTTTTCCATGTTCTAAAGGTGATGTTATAACTGCATGTTAGTTTTTTAGCCATATCTTTTGATCCATAGCTCCATTTTTTATTCCAATTATTGCATTAAAAATATGATTTCTCTCTATTTTTAATGATGTTAATTTAAAATTATAAAAATGTAGGATTGGAAATCATTCAAATTTGTAGCTTGAACAATATATTGATTTGAGCCCAAGTTTATGGATATTAATGCAAATGCGGCTACTAACATCAGGGATCACTTCTCAAATGTTGAGCATAGACACACCTTCACATCTAAAAAATATCTCAACCACTCTTCCAATAATTATTTTAATATTGTAACTACCCCAATGGTGGGTGAGGTTGAGTAATGACCATGAGCTCTCCAATTGCCTATATAAATAGGCAAATTTATCATTGTAAAGATTAGGCAACGTCATGCTGCCAAAATATTCCCTCTAGGAATGATTCTATTATCTTAACCTTGCATTTTTAATGATAATTAAGTTCAAATCCCTTCATTCTTATTACACTCTATGTGTGATTTATTTTTGTTGATCCTTTGTTTGTGGGTAATGTTCACCCCTCTCATTGTCATCCATTCCGAGTACCTCTATGTAGAACTTAGAACTCACTTGAAAGTCACATTTTATGCACATTGTAGGTATGTGCACTAGTCTTTAATTGGTGCGCTTAGAGTAGAAGGAATATGGCCTACTTTGGAGGCTCATCTCAAGGAGTGCAAGGGTACTATGCCTTGAGTATTTTTCCAATATTACAATGAGACAACTAATTTTATGCACATGTGGGTGAGTGATAACACTTATGCATCTAGCGTTGAATGGTTTTGTGCCATGTGCAAGGTATTCATGTTCTGCACCCCACAATGAAACCTCCCACATTGTATACCATCCACAAGTACACATTTTTAATGATACAAATAACCTTTGCTTAATTTGATGTAGAATGTGGGATTTTTATACACCTAAATTTTCTCTCTTCATTTAACATCATTAATATTCCTATTAGTCGATATTAATTTCACCTATCCCATCTAATATCACCCCTTCTAATCATTTATTTAACATCCCCTTCATTATTATTTATCACACTAACCTTATCCCTACCCAAAAAACCTATTAATACTTATAATCATATCTTAATCTTATCATAATCCCACTTATCCATTATTTGGGAATTTAAAATTCTCATCACCGACCTACCCACCTACCGTAGCCTATTCTTAGGCTCTCCTACACCCCTATTCCTTAATCACCTATCCTAATCATCTACTAATCTTACTTATCCCCTAAATGGATTCTATAATTCTCCAATTATAGAATCCTCTCTAACTTATCCCCTATCTCTATAGAAGCCTCCATTCTAGAGGCTTCCAAAGAATTTTTAATTCATTGGATAATCCTTCACCCTTGATCTTGTGGCAACTAACTTTGAATGGTGACCATTGATTTTCCCTCCCTCAATCTATTTAAACAAGTTACTCCTCTATGGCCAAACTAACTATTGAATCCATGAAATCTTCATGTCAATGAGCAAATCAATCAATCCAAGTCTCAATAAATCAAGCTATCATAATGTTACAAATTTGAGTCTATTATAAGCAAATCATAATCTAAATCTTTTAGTATTTTATTGCTTAATCTTAGTTTGGAACAATTATCTTTGGGATTTAAGTTTGTTATGAATGTTTATTTGTATTTACATTTTTATCCTAATGGATCTAGATCTCAATTGGTGGATTGACATTTTGGGTGTTTTGATGTAAGTGCACAATCAAATCCTTTATCTACAGGCTCACTACCACTTTTACTAAAATCATTGCTCAACAAGTATGAATCTATCCAACTATACAATGCCCTTGGTACTTGTTCTCATGCCTAAAAATCTCATAACTGGGTGGTTGTCCCACATAAACCTCTTCTTCTAGTAGTCCATTCAAGAAGGTTGACTTGACATCTGTTTGATGCACCTTCCATTTGTGTTGAGTAGCAATGGATATGATTGTCCTCACTATGTATAGCCTTGATACAAGTACACACATATCATTGTAGTCATGTTTAAGCCATTGCTTGTATCCATTTACCACTAGTCTTGCCTTATGCCTCTCTATTTTTTCTTCAAGAGTGATTTTTGTCTTGTACACCCACTTGACTCCTATGACCTCCTTTCCTTTTGGAAGGTCAACAAATTCACAAGTCTGATTTCTCTCTATGGCATGCATTTTTTCATCTATTGACTCACACCACTTATTGTCCTTGACTGCTTCTTCCTAATAGATAGGATCAATTAATGAAAAAATCATAATTCATTATTTCATCTTGATTTTCATCATACCTTTATTGTTCATAGACTTCTTACAAGCTCCTTGTCCATACGAGGCATTGACTTGAGTTGGAAGAGGATGATGTTGACTCATGAGCAACTCGACCTCCTTGATGGCTACTTCCACTAGATGAATTAGAATTTTATGAAATAAGGGTCCAACTTGGTGTATTTGTGGATGTACTACTTGTTGGTTCATATTCAATAAAGGGTCCACTAGCCCTTGTTTGTGTTTCTTCTTCTTTTTATCTCTCTTCCCAAGCTTCAAACTCAATGAATTGAACATCTTGGTTGATTATGAGCTTCTTACTGATCAGATTTTATAATCTATAATCCTTTGATTAGTCACTATACCCAATGAATATACATTTCTCACCTTTGTCATCTCACTTTGTTCTTGTTTGCTTAAACACATGTGCATATGCAACACATCTAAACACTCTAAGTGTTCAATGCTAGGATTCCAACTACTCCATGATTCTTGAGGGATCGTATCCATAACACTTTTGGGGGGACAAATATTTAGCAAATATATAGCTGTTGATATAGCCTCAACCCAAAAATCATTAGGCAAAACTTTTGTCTTTAGCATACTCCTTGTCATCTCTTGGATGATCCTATTCTTCCTTTTGGCCACACCTTTTTTATGTGGTATATACCTAGCTATAAATTGCTGATTTATTCCATGGTTCTTGAAAAAATTCATGAACTCATTATAGATATACTCTCCTCCTCTTTCTATCCTCAAAATATTTATGTGGTGGCCACTTTTTTTCTCCACCATGGCCTTGAATTTATTAAAGGTATCAAATACATCCAATTTATTATTTAATAAATACACCGATGTCTCCCATCTAAAATAATCTATGAATTTCATGAAGTATACATTCTCGGATAAGGAGGGGGTATTAATTGGACCACATAAGTCTGAATGGATCAGTTATAAAGGATCTATATCTCTTCATGCTTTACCCATGAGAAATGCACTCCTATGTTACTTCCCCAATATGTATCCTTCACACATTTTATTTTGTTTTTTATTAGGGTAAGCCCTCTCACCATTTGATTCTTATGAAAAAATTTCAGCCCTCCAAATCTCAAATGCTTATATCTAAGGTGCCAAAGAGTAGACTCATCTACTACCACAGTTTTAAATACTACTGCGAGCTCACTTTGCATTCTCAAAAGAAACATCTTGTTATTTTTCATCTCAATTTATAAAATATACCTATTATAGCCACTCTTATCAAATACTATGCATTCATTATCTTTAAATATCACCCTGTATCTTTTTGGAATAAGTTACCCTATGCTAATTAAGTTGTGCTTCAATTCAAGTACATAGTAAACATCTTGAATTTGTCTTTTATTGCCTTGTTTGGTGTGGATATATATGATGGATTTACCCTTGATTGGAACCTTATCATTATTTCCCATCTTCACCTATGATTTTAGTGTCTCATAAATGTGTTTGAACATCTCTTTATTCACACTCATGTGGTTTCTACAACCACTATCCAAGTACCATGTTTATTTACTGCATTACTCGACAATGTTGCATGTTATGAATATATTTTCACCTTTCTCATTATTATTAGGTTCAACATCTTTTGCATGGAATAAATTTTAATTGTGTATATTTATTTCATACTCCTTATTTCTACACTCACTAGCATAGTGTCCATACTTCTTACAATAATAACATTTAATATTGTATTTATCATACCTTTGTGTGGATCCTCCTCTAAAAGTGTTACTGCTCCTTCCTCTTCCTCTTCTATGTGACTCCTTATGGATATGCCTTCCCCCTTATTGACTACTGAAAGTTCTTCCTCTTCCTCTATTTTTTGATCCTCTCCCCCTTCCTCTCACATTCACATTGGTATTGAATGCTTTCTCATGGGAGGAGTTGGCTGACCTATTCAACCTTTGTTCATGGGTTTGCAAGGAACCCATTGTCTCATCTATTTTCATTTACCTCAAATCCCTTGACTCTTAAATTGAAACCACTATAGGTTTAAGTCTAATTGGAAGGCTCCTCAACACCTTCGTAATGATCCTATAATCTTAAATTACATAACCACTTTTTTTTATTTGGTTAACAATATTCATTGTCCTTGTGAAGAAGTCATTGATAGACTCATTATCCTTCATCATCAATGCCTCAAAGTCTCTTCTTAAGATTTAAAATTTGATAAGCTTCACCTTATCACTCCCTTGATAGGAATTTTGAAAAATGTTTCATTCTTTTTTGGAATGGATAACTATTGTTATCCTAAGAAATATTGAATCAGCTAATGCCATTTGTATGTAGTTGAGTGCCTTAGCATCCTTTATCATATTCTCCTTCAGCACATTCTTTTTTTTTGAGATAAAGCATTAAATATTTCCTAGTTTTTAATCTCATTATATACACCTTCAACCAACTCCCATAGCTCTTGAGAGTTGAATATAGTATCAATCTTGATACTCTACACGTCATAATATTTCCATCAAATGTAGGGGGTTGCTGCCATGAACTAGAATTGCTTGCTTCCATGAACTAAAAATTCTTGTTACCATGTCTAAATGGGATTACAACCTAATGGATATGATACCAGTTGTTGAAAAATGATAGGCCCAAGGGATCAAAATGGCAACATAAACACCCAAATAGTGAAGTTTCAAACAAATATCAAAGCTAACAAATGGAACTCTGGACTTATATTGAAGCTAAAAAAAAACAAGTGATGGAAATGCATAAAAATATCATGTTGAAACAAAAAAATAGGGGAGGAAAAGTTGGGCTAGAAATAACACTCAAATGCATATATTTAAATGATTAAAACTTCTATTATATCTTGTTTACTATGCATAACTAATACAATTATAGTTGTTAATAAAAATCTTACAAAAAACTTACAGAATGACCTATTCTACTATTTATACTTCTTGTTTTGCCTACTCTATACTTGACTATTGTCAATTTGTTTTCTTGTTGTACTTTGTTCTTTTCTTCCCCTATTTTCTATAGACTGTTGGTGTATTGAAAGAAAGTCTCCAAGCTGTATTCATTCTATGACTACCTACTACTGCTACGCATTTTATTGGATTAAATTTATGAATGTGATTAATAATAGAATCAAGACCATGATATTCATATGATAATATTTGTTCTTGTAAGTGAATCTTCTCTTAGATATACCAATTTCGTCAGTTACACCCTTGTCATTGACTTCATTAATGAACAACATGATTTAATTAATGTAACTAATGGTTAGCATACCAAGACTATAAAAATTAATCAATTAAATTTTGGGAAAGATGCAACCAAATTTTTGGATCCTATTCAATGTTAGAGTTGCCAATACAAAGATAATTCAGATTTTTTATATAGGCAAATGAAATTCTACCTAAATCCCGATGATCTCCTTGTGAAGGTGTTTGTAAATAACTTCCTCTATGATGTGATGAACTTCCACAAATCATGTTTATTATTTTTATTTCTATGGTAATGGCATCTAGAAAGTAATTACCCTATCTTGGAATATATTGAAATTCAAACCTGTACTGGGCTAAGACCTATTTCCACCATGCATAACGATCATGACATAATTGAAAATTTATAAGTTTTAACATGAACCATTTAAAATTTATATTATTAATCTGGATCACTAATTATTTAGGAAGTAAGATTCTTCACCATTTTTCAACTCCTCTTATTATGGCAAGTATTTCTTTTTCTGTAGGCCAATAGTTAAGTTCATGAATTTCAAACTATCCTGAATTATAATAGATAATTTCTCAATCTCATTCCTTTAAACAAGAAGAATAGAGGCCCAAGTTTATTTGAAAGCATCAATTTTGACTATAAATGGTCTATTAAGGCATGGTTCAATAGCAAACAATTTAAGATAATCACTCTTTAATATTTTTACAACTTGGGTAACAATAGTAGACCTTGAAATTTTTTTGAATTCATAGCCATCATGATGGGTTTAATTCTTGTAAATAAATATTCAATAAATTTAATTATATAATTTAATCAACCAAAAAATATCTAACATTGCTCAAAATCTATAAGCTTGTTTGGAAATCCTTGAATTTTTTCATAGACGTGATTTTGCATTTGAATATTATCATCTTTGAGTAGGATTCATAAAAACTCTATGTTTGGAACAGTTGCTTCTTTTGTGGGTCATTTCATAACCATATCCTATGTTTTTGTGAAATTTTTACAAATAGTTTTAAGTGATGACAATGATCTTTGTATGAATCTAAAAATACAAGTCATCAATATAATTGGCTATATACTAAAAATATGGACTATTTTTTTTATCCATTCACTAATGAAACTTAGTTAGGGCATTCATCAAACCAAATGGCATAAGTAACCATTCATATAATCCATTTGGAGTGGAAAATTTATTTTTGAGACATCTTCAAATTTTATTTTAACTTGGTGATAGCCTAATTTACAATCAAATTTAAAGAATTTTTCCTTGAGCAAATCTTTGAATGAGTTTTTCTTTATCAAGCAAAGGCCATTTAATATTGTTTAGACCAATTTTTTTTAAATAGTTAGATAATGTTAAGAATATAAAATTAGTTAAATAAAAAGGGTGATAAACTAATCTATAGCATGTCAATTAATAAAAAAACTTAGATAAATAATATTATGAATTTATACAACTAAGATTACTAAAAAAAGTAAATTATATCTATTGAAAGATATTACAATAAATAATAGACAATGGTACTTGGTTATTATGCATAGGAAAATATATACTATAAACATGTGTAAAATATGTAAGATCGATATTCTAGATTAGTTTTTATATTCTATAAATTTCACTTATGTGGTTGCAGACACTGCTATCGAATCTGGACACTACCATCAAACTAGTGTATGATTATGACACAAGTGTCCAATACAGAATAAATTCTGGATATAGATGTGACCAAATTCATTGTTCTAGGTTTTTTTTCACCTTTTTTTGGTGTATTCATATCTAAGATATATTTATATGTTCTTTGTTGATTGATCAAACCCTAACTATTCACCCTTGAAATGAGTTTGCTAAAAAATGGGTTAGTGAGCTCATAGTGTTAAGTTATTCCAAAGAACCCTCTATAAATGGATGTTGCCTACATATAAAATAATCTAAGGAGGGTCTCATACTTATTTAGTTATCTCCTATGTGTGGGAAAGTTTATGCATGAGGGTGTAATATATTATATGATGATGCTTGTAATGATTTAGCTTGTAATTTGAGAAATATTAGTCATAATTTTCTCTTTTAATGCTTCAAACCTTTAATATGACTACTCCTATGTTTTATATAAAAATATGGATGAATAAGGTAGAATAACTTGGTTTTGTAGTTGATTAATTTAGCTTTAGTGGGTGGGTGTTTGGTATTTGTTAGATGAGAAATGAAAAGGCTTAGACTTGAATATATAACACACATTTTGAAAATATCTCATGGTAGGGTTTAATAAGACAAATATGTCAACCCAAAGGTTTTAAAACATTTTAAATTTGGATGACTTTTAGCAACTAGACACTAGATAAAGATCTAGACACTACCATTAGTGATAGTGTCCCTTTGTGGTTGATAGTGTCCAAAAGGCTAGAAAATAGGTATGGATCTAAAACTGATAGTGAAGGATTTTTATCAAGTTTTAATATTTTTGTGAAATACAAGATACATGGGTCATCAAAATTATATGGATAATACTAAAATCTAATCATTTATGTAAAGTGAGATGGAGAATGTGAACATTTAAGCAATAGGGAGGTATACAACTAAAGGGTATAGCTATGATTGATATTTTTCAAATGTACAAGATGATATGCTATAAATATTCAATTTTAGTATATATATTTCCCCCATTTAATATATTAATTCATAATTAAAAAATACTAAGTTAAAGGAAATAAATGTGTATTTGGCTGTGTATAACACACCTTACCTTTGTTTGAACCCACTGTAATTGATTTATTGGTGTATGACCTATAACCAAGTGCATGTTATAGTATAAATCAATGCATATAATTTTAAATTTGAAATAATTAAAATGCTTTAAAATAGAGAAAGCACAGAAAGAGTACACCTCTATGTCATTACAACCATTTTGCCTCTTAATATTTTGACTTGGTAAAGATGCATCCTTATGAAGAATTGGAGTTATAAAAGGTTTAGACCTGAACATTAGATATTTTAAGAGGGATATTGGAATGTATAGGTATATTGGAATGTAGAGGGGTATTGGAGGGTATTATTCCCCCAATGTGATGCAATGATGAGTTATGACATGGCCATTGAGATCGTTATATCTCAATCGCACAAATCAATTGTGAATATATATAATATGGTGAGGGTGAGTGATTTAATCAACTCATCATATAAAAATAGTGATATTATACGATTTAATCATTCCAATCTATAAATATTATGAGGTTTAATGATTTAATCAATTTAACTTATAAAATGAGCTAACTATTACAGTAGAAAATATTTGATAATAATACATCTTGGTGTAATCGGTGTATCCTCATGAGTAGTATAATCAATAAGTTTTATATTTTTTGGTGAAATAGCATGGCATATACACCTCTAATATGTCTGATATAGAGTATACATGTCAAAAATATGAAAAAAAATCTATTTCAAATCTATGCAAAAGCAATGCAATATATAGGATTTTTACCTAAATGTGTATTTGAATTATGAAAGTGAATTTGATATTTATTCAAGTGTGGAGGACATGTCTTTGTGGCATGCCCCAAATGAAGTCTAGAGATATTGAAATGGTATATAAATGTGGAGGTCATACTTTTATGACATGCTCCCACTAAAATTTAGAAATATCGAAAAGGTGTATGAGTGTGGAAGTCATGTTTTTATGGCATGCCCCCAGCTAAAGTATGAAAACTATTAAAAATATGGAGGTCATGCTTCTATGATATGCCTCACCTTTTTAGTTGAGGTAAATATAATATGGGAATTACTTTATTTTAAATGGATAAGATGGATGTATAATCTGTGTATGAATCAAGTAGCATATAGGGATAAAATGTTGAAGTAAATATATCAATTAGGCTTACATTATGTGATCACATCAAGTCATGAAGATGAATAATATAGATCATGGAAATTTTTAGAGAGTAACGGTAAAATATCAATAAATAATCAATTCACACACACAAGAGTACTCAATGTAATGTAAAATAATGGTCTAAAGAGACCTCATACAAGGGGCATGTTCAAATGTTGCACAATTGAAAATGATGACATATTTAAATGTGCAATCAATATGGAATGACATATTTAAATGTATAAATAATATACAATGGCACAGGGGCCAAAAGG
Organism: Torreya grandis; assembly: GCA_037957365.1. NCBI lineage: Eukaryota > Viridiplantae > Streptophyta > Pinopsida > Cupressales > Taxaceae > Torreya > Torreya grandis. The sequence goes on from JARHVA010000217.1 coordinate 3,320,588, forward strand.
AAAGGAATACATTCAAATATTCCACTAGCAAGATAATATCAAGCAATGTAATACATTCAATGAAGTGAAGAATAGATGAAGCATAAGCAACCAACATAAGCATATCATATTATTCCTTACATATATGTGTTAGAAAAAATGATATGTAGCATATCATATCAAGTATACTATGAAATATGCAATCATGGATATAGACATGTGAAAGCATTAGCATATAAGCTTAAACATGATAATGTATAAAATGATCATAAAGGATATCCATCATCATCAAAGAAAACATATCCCCCCAACATACTATATGATGTGTATAGAGGAAAGGTCTAACATCTATAAGTGCATAGATCATGTGTCTGGGTATGTCTATATCACACTCAAAGATGCATGAAACATGTGTATATATGAATAAAATTATATTTTATCTACTAACTTAAAGTAAACAACATAGATGCCAAGGAGATAATAAAACATGGGAATGTTGAATATTTTTTATTTTTGAATTATTTGAAATTTTTTTTAGTTTTGTATTTTGGGATATTTGAAAGGAAAAGTATATCCTATGATCCCATCCAAGGCATGTTCATAGGTAGCTCCAAGCTCAAGATATGGTATATAAAAATAGTGGTATCGTCAAGGAGCATGCATAGGTGTCATATCTAGATCTATAGCAATTGTGGTATCTTGTGTATGTGTAATAGGACTTTATGGTTGTGAAGAAACAATATAATGATTATGGGTTCATGGAAACTATATTTTAGCTATTTTTGGTTTCTTTTGAGTAGTTGTAATTGAAACATGTTTAGTTACTCTAGGTAACTGGGTATGTCGTGTAGCAGTATATGAAGAATTTGTGGAATCCACTACGTGTCTCTAGTGCAAAGGCCTCTCAAGTATGGTTGCCTATGAAAGGGAATTAATTTTTTCTTACCCTTTCATATAATATTAACCTTATTAGGTTTTATAATTATTTATATTTCAATAAACTTATCTTGTCAAGTAGATGTTCATATGGAATTCTAAAAACTATGATAAAAGACCTTCTAACTATATGAGGTATTATGCATTAAAGTGTGCCAATAGTTCCATCTAATGAGCTCCCATAATTTGATGGATGAGGATGTGCATTGTATGCCATTTACACTTCTAGATCTTTATTATAGTGATCTTACAAAATATTATTAAATATATTTTTATTCTAGTGCCCACCAAGTTATGAACCTAAGTTATTTGGAGGATCATCAAAGGTAATCATTTGGTCATCAATAAGATCTTAGCTATTATGCCTTAGGCTATAAAATATATTAATAGAATGCATAGGGCCTTGGTGATAGTCACAATATGTAGTAACTTCATTTCCTTTTGCTAGAGGTTGATTCATATCAACCTCTATGGGAAGAGGGAGAGATATGAGTAGACACCCTATAAGCTTCTAAAGTAAAAAAGTTGGAGACTCAGGCAATCATGTAAATTTTCACTTAGGTACATCAGATAAGATGAGTTGATTAGTTTATTGTGATATGGTATTGACCATTGTTTTGACTTATATTAAAACCTTTGCATCCATTTTGGAATGAGTAGATATGTGAATAGATACATGAAAGCAATGTTTACTAGAATGTGGGTTTGGTAAAGCCATCTTTTCAAGGAAAATAGTATGCTTGGCCCATTTGATATATTTAAACACATAAGACACATATGGTGGCACTACATTACTTGGAAATGTTGTCATATTTAATATTCTCAAGAGAATACCCCTACATTAGGGTGACTTGTGTAACAAGCCAAAAAGTGAAATTTTATTAATAACATCATTGGAGTGGTTTGTAATATTACATGTGATTGAGACCTATTATGTGTACTTCCTTTGGTTTCATTTATTATGAATAATAACTTGTATCGATAAAGGCAAGTTTTTATGAATGATATCCTTTGATGATAAATCTTTGCAATCAAAGGTAATAAAATTTGCATTGTGGAGGAGATCTTGCATAATATCCACAAAATAAGCTAATGTTATGTCACTTGGTACCTAGGTTTTACATAATGCTTCATATAATATATCCTTTAAAATAATTGATTATTTAATAAGGTCTAGAAATGAGATCTTGGTATATGTATTGCTTGATTGCTCAACAATATCATATACCTTAGATTTGGTTACCAATTTGGGTGCAAGAGGAAATTGTTGCATAGTTTTTGTTAGATAATTTTCATACCCAATTTTGCAATTTCCTTTGGCTAGGTTCAACATCTCTTGTCTATTTTAAATTCAATTGTGAAGGACTTTTGAAGAAACTAATTATTTCCTCTTCTTCAGAAGCTTTATTTCAGCCTTGTTCAAGTGTTTTTTCCCTTGTCCAAGTGTTTTTTCCCCATTTTTGCCTAAGTGTTACACTGTCTCTTTTGGAAAGGTCTTTCTTTTCCTTTGTCTTTTCCCTTCAAAGTTTGCCCTTTGAAACTTTTCTAAAGGGTCTCTCTCTCTTCAGATTACCCTTTAGAAAGTTCTGAAGGATTTTTCTTTCCTCCAAAGTGCCCTTTGGAAAGTTCCAAAGGGTCACTTTTCTTCCAAAGTTCCCTTTGAAACTTTGACATAGGGTCACTTTCCTTTCCAAGTTCCCTTTGGAAAGTTTCAAAGGGTCAATTTTCTTATAAAGTTCCCTTTGCAACTTTTTTGAAGGGTCAATTTCCTTTCTAAGTGCCCTTCAGAAAGTTCTTAAGGATCACTTTTCTTCCAAAGTGCCCTTCAAAACTTTTTTTAAGGGTCACTTTCCTTTCCAAGTGCCCTTTAGAAAGTTTCAAAGGGTCACTTTTCTTTCAAAGTGCCCTTTGGAACTTTTCCAAAGGGTCACTTTGATTTCCAAATGCCCTTCAAAAATTTATAAAGGGTCACTTTTCTTCCAAAGTGCCCTTTAGAACTTTTCTGAAGGGTCACTTTTTGTTCCAAGTGCCCTTCAAAAAGTTTTATATGGTCACTTTTCTTCCAAAGTGCCCTTATAAATTTTCCAAAGGGTCACTTTCCTTTTCAAGTGCCCTTTAAAAAGTTTTAAAGGGTCACTTTTCTTCCAAAGTACCCTTCGAAACTTTTTCGAATGGTCACTTTTCTTCCAAAGTGCCCTTCAGAAATTTTTTGAAGGGTCACTTTCCTTTCCAAAGTGCTCTTCAAAACTTTTTTGAGCGATCACTTTCCCTTCCAAGTTCCCTTTGGAAGGTTTCTAAGGGTCACTTCCCAAGCCATAAGCAAGAATCCTGAAGGAATGAATAATAAGAAAAGGCCGACAAAAAATCTAAAGGAATTCCTTTGGACAAATTGTCTAAAAGAATTCCTTCAAGAGAAAATCCTGAAATAGTTATTCCCAAAAAAATGTCTAGTGATGTGCAGGCGAACATCAACCTTAGAGCAAGGAACCAGCCATTGGAAGTAATCAAGGTTGAAAACCCTAAAGACTTGGAGCTCAAAAAGTCTGAAGTCTTCAAGCTGAGAAAGTCTGAAGTTGAGGAGGTTAGAAAACCTAAATGGGTCACCAAAGAGCAAATAAATTTTCTTCAAAGACTTAGCTTATAAACTTTATAATCTAAGTAAGTCAGAAAACCCAAATGGGTCTACACATTATAAATTGAGATTATCCAAATACTTTACTTATAAACTTTATAAGTCAAGTAGCTAAAAAAGCTCAAAAAGGTCTTGACAGTGTAAATTAGGTTTTCAAGACTACTTAACTTATAAATCTTGATCCAATGGTTGATCCATGATAGGTAGATTGATGGTGTAAATCAATGATCCAAGTCATTCTAGATGGCCAATGGAAAGATCAATTAATGAGCACATGGATTCTCAGCAATACCTCTCCAAGGTAAAATAGAATGAAAGTGACTCTTTTCCATACCATTGCACATATCGACAAGCCAAGGAGAAGTGGTTGGGCATCAAAATAGATTTCTAACAAGTGTCTCCTTTGATAACAACCATTTTAAAACCATCTCCAAATATCTTGATTTGGTTGAGCAGTCATTAGAGAAGCATATTCAAGAGGGCAAGCCAAGGGCATTCAAGAGGTTGACATGGATCAATCAGAGTGCCCTAATGAGCATCATTGGAAAAGTTAGTTACAGCTAAATATGAAGTCTTCCAATAGAATTTATTCCTCTCTTTGGTACCAAAATATTTCCTCTATCTCTTCCTTATAGTTATATATACAACCCCTTGGCTAGTAAAAAAAGAGACCATGCAGTGTGTGGTGAAGCCCTACTAGAATGATTCAAGTTTTGCCTTTAAGCATTTAATATAAATCTATTTCCTTCAAGATTTATCTGGGTTTTTAGTCTAAGTGTGCAAGAGATGTATAGTGGTAGCATGTGATGATTTTCCATCCTTCTGCCCACTTTATCCTTCATACCTGAACAAGAGTTCTTAGTCTAGCTGATCACACAGTGTGTATCCAAGTGTATTGAATTTTTGCATGTGTATTACTATCTTAAATATGAAAATTTTGCCTTTTAGCTCATTTACCTTGTTTCATTTTTTACACATATCACCTCTATGTTGAAATATTGTTGTTAGAATATTTAGAGTTTGAGAATGGTTTGTACTTTTGTTGTATTATGCACTAGAATCTGCCATTCATGTGGAAAATAGTTTTGGTGTATCACCACTCTTAGAATAGGATTTCCTTTTCTATAAATTTTTAACTCTTTTCCCTTTAAACAAGCTAGTTTAGTAGATATTGTCTTACAGAGACATACAGGGAACTAACCCTTTCAATCTAGAGGTCTATTTCATCCATAGTCATACCCACAGGGCTGAAAATGTTCCAACATTGCCCAAATCTAAGAGAGGACTAAACGCTCTCTTCTAGGGTACAATATTTGGAGACAACAAGTTCCATATCATTAAAATAAGAATTGTAAAAATAGGTTTTATGTTTTCCCATTTGGTTATTCCTCTTGATTATATTTTTGATTGGTTTAAAAATGTATGGGAAATAAAAAACAAGTACTATTATCAGATATTGTGCCATGAAATAAATAGTAGATGCATCCATGTTAAATATGATTCGAGGAAATGAAAATTTTGATTAAAAAAAATGAAATCATAAATCAAAATTTAGGAAAATAGTAAATCAAGGAAAACCCTAGGTCAAATTAGGGTTTTCAGAAACCAAATGTTGGGTTCACCAAATGTTTAACCCTAAATTTTTTAAGTTGTTAGATATGGTTAAGAATATGAAATTAGTTCAATAATAAGGGTGATAAACTAATATATGCCCATCCAATTGATATAAAAATTAAATAAATAATATTCTAAATTTAAACAGTTGAGATTACTAAAAATAGTAAAGTATAGCTATGGAAAAATATAGTAATAAATAAGAAACAATGGTACTTAGTTGGTTTATTATGTACAAGAAGATATGGACTAGAAATACGTGTAAAATATGTAGGATCAATATTCTATATTAGTCATTAGATTATGGAAATCACACTTTTGTGGTTGCAGATACGATCATCGGATCTATAAACTACCATTGATGCTAGTGTCTGACTAGGACATAGGTGTACAGTATGGAATAATGACTAGACATAAATGTAAATAAATCTAATGTTTTTTTTTTTATGTTACCTTTGTGTTGGTGTATTAATATCTAGGATATAGGTTATCGATCTTTGTTGGTTGATCAAACCCTAGCTCTTCACTCTTCTTCACTGTTCGAATGATTTTTTTGAAAATAAGTTAGTGGGCTCATACTATCGAGCTATCCTAAAGACCCCTTTGTTAATGGGTGTTCCATATATAGCCAATACACCAATAAGGGCCTTAGACTTATGTAGTTATCCTTTGTGTTTGGGAAAGTGTGTGCAAAATGGTGAAATATACTATATGATGATACATGCAATGATATAGCTTATATTTTGAAAAATATTACTCATGGGATACTCTTTTAATGCTTTAGACTTATAATATGATTGTTCTTATGCTTGATATGAAAATAGGGAAGAATAAGGTAGAATAGTTTTTTTGTGTAGTTGATTGATTTAGATTTAGTATGTGTTTGCTTTGTATATTCTAGATGAGAAATGAGAAGGCTTAGACTTATATGTATTCCACATATTTTGAAAATATCTCACAGTAAGGTTTAATAAGAAAAATAGGTTGACCCATAAGTTTTGAAACATTTTCAATTTGGATGACTTTTGGCAACTGGACACTAGATAAGGATGTGGACACTACCATCAGTGGTAGTGTCTCTTTGTGGATAGTAGTGTCCAAAAAGATAGAAAACAAATATAGATCTTGAAAAAATAATGAATTATGTTTATCAAGATTTAATCTTTTTGTGCAGTACAAGATATATGGGTCATCAAAATGATATGGATCAGAATAAGATATAATAGTTTAAGCACAATGAGATGGAAAATATGATCTTTTCGGCAACATGGATGTTTATAACTGAAGGGTAGAGTCCTAATTGATATTTGTCAAATGTACAAGACCGAGATGCTATAAATATTTATTTATATTATCTACATATATCAATGGTAATTACATTTAGAGGAATGTAATTTATAACCATTCTAGTTTTTCCTTGTTTAATATCTAAATGATTTCATACTATAAAACATGAGGAATAATATTGAGAGGAAAAGGGTTGGTTAAGTCCCTTATGCAATAATTCATATATTTTATTTCTAATCTCTTCATCATCCTGCTTATTTGAGAATAATTTTATAGCTTTGAACAGGGTGATTATGTAATGTTGGAATTTTAGTTTTGAGAGAATCTAAATTCCATTTTCCTACAGAATATTCTATGTAGCATGAATCAAATTTATTATGAAGTTTTAAATTTGGTCTTCTAATTGAGAGGGAACTTTTTACTATAAATATTTCAATGTTTACCTAGTATTTTTAACTTTTATGATATTTTTACCTTTGATAGAATGTCTTTAAGACCAAGATCTTGTCATTGGGATTTAATATTTTATTTAAATATTTCCTTTTGAATATGGAGTATAAAACATTTAATTCTAGCAATAATTAAGACCATATAATTTTAAATAATAGTATAAGGTCCTAATGAGCCCATAAAGGGACCTCTAAAGCCTATATCGTATTGGCTCTCCTTAATTTGGGCAAAATCAGATTGTACAATATTGTTACTAATAGATAGAGGAAAAATTTGTGATAAAATTTTGTAAAGCACAGACACCATTGATAGTACTAACATAAAGAGGAGTTGGATAACAAAATTAATCTTTAAAAACCTTGGGGTGTGAAAAATTAATACTTGCACTAGTATCGACAATGGAATTTAGACTGCTTATCTACAATTATTTTGATAATAATATACACAAAGGCTTTAGATTTCATAATGGACTTCATTTGGTGTTGGTTAGACTTGTTAGCTATAGAATAAAACATAGTTATTTGGGATCTTTATAGATTTAGAACTTGTATATTTTTTTATAAGGAGTTAAAGACTTATGGTCATGAAGTGGATTGTAGGATGACACCTTTATTGGGTTCCACTTTGAGTCATTCTATGATGAGGATGAGTTATCTTCACTATAATTTATTTGATCAATTTGATTTTCTTCAGATCCATATTCTACAGAAGACTTCTCAAGTGTAACATTTTATAACTTGGGAATTTATGGATCTTGTTGACAAGTACTATACCACAAATCATTTAAATCATTTTTATGTACACTTGAATCTATTTCTATTTCTCTATTGAACATGTTTACAAATACTTTGAAGCTAATATCTTTGGTTTTTTATTTAGATTCAAAGGTCAATTATTTTTCATTGGTTTCTTCACTTAATTCAAATAAATCAATACTATTATTTAAGCATTCCAGAATTCTTCTTATGTTTCTATCATATCCCACCATTTAGAGATGGAATTGTATTCATAGATGGCCTTGACTTGATGAGGATATTTTCTTAGGCACGAATGGGCATAATGGCCTTTCATCTTACATAAATTAAAAAACATCTTTTATTTCATTTAGAATGATGATTATCCCTTTTCTAAAAAATCTATAAGACTTAAATCATTTAGGTCTGGCTTTTTAAAAATTATACTTTTTGAATTTATGCTTATGTTGTTTCTAGTATCAACCAAATTATTCAAGTCCATCAATTTTATAACATTATTTAGAACATATTTTGGGTAAGGTAGTTTGAATAGAAGTATTCAAGAAAAAAAATTGAATCTCAACTCTAATGGCTTCTATCATATTGTTTAACCCTAAAATGGTTCTAGATTGGGGTTAACTAAAAATTAAATGGGATATAGAAATGAATAATTATAAGGGTGATAATCAGATCTACAACAAGCTAATTAGGTGGTAGACTCTGATATAAACATATAAATAATTTCATATGCTAAGGTATGCTAAAAATAGTAAGTAAAACTATGCTAAGTATAAAAATGACAAAGAAGTAATGTAACTAGCTTGCTCTGATGCTAATGCAGTTCTAGATATGGAAAAAACATAAATCAAACTAGAAGGGGTTTATATAACAATCATTAGTTTTAGATTTGACACTTTTGGAGATGCAAACACTAACATCAGTTTGGTATAGTTGTTTCAATGTTATTATTTAAACTTAATGCAAGTGTCTTGTATGTAATACTTATTGGAAAAGGATGTGATCACCTAGATGATTTTGGGTTTGAATTTTCTTTCACTTTGGTATATTCAAATATGGGTCATGGACTATCACTCCTCATGAATTTATAAAACCCTAATTCTTCATTTTTATAGTAAACTTAAGGGAAATGGGTTAGTGGGCACATGGTGTCAAGTTGACCCCAAATACCCCTCTATCAATGAATGCTACTTACATAGATAATACTTTGAAGAGGGCCTCATAATAATGTAGCTATCCCTTATCGGATTGTGTGTGAATCATGCAATATGTGAAAATTAAATACAATAGTGGCCTAACTTTTAACTTGGAAAATATAGTTCTTGGGATGTTCATTTAGTACTTCAAACCTGTATATGTGTTATACCTTGTTTGATGTGGAAATAAGAAAAAATAGGTAATATTTGCTCATTTGAGTGCTTGATTGAATGCATTTTATAAGTTACTTGGTGATTAGGTAAGAAAATTCTAGGTGAGTAATGAATGAGGGTTGATCTTATATTTATATCAATCCCTTTGGGGAAACAACTCACATTAAATCACTTAGGCCAACCATTAGGATATATTTCATTTACAAATTAGATGACTTTAGGTCCTGGACACTTGTGTCGGAGCAAGACACTAGCATTGATGTAGATGTCTATCTTAGACATTAGTGTCTAGGAACCAAGAAAGTAAGTATAGACTCAAAACTTACAAAGGTGGAAGATAAACAAGTTTTAAGCATTTTGGGCTAGATAGAAGGTCTGGGTTGTCAACATAAGACTAGTTAGACTAAGAGATAAACCAATTGTCACAATATAGAGTAGATGTGAGACTTATAAAAGAGGAAAAGTTTAGAATTATGAGGAACATACAAGGTCTGAGTTTTCCAAGTGTACAAAATGGAGGTACTATACAATCCATAAAATAGTGTCTACATAACCCCCCTTTTAATCTATTAATGAAATTGTTAGTTTAAAGGAAATGAATGAATACCTATGTGTGTATAACATACCTTGCCTTTACTTGAGTCCATCTTAAGTAATTTTTTGGTGACTAACCTAAAACCAAGAGCATGTTACAATACATAATCAATGCATATAATCATGAATTTAAAATATTGAAATTGAAATAGAAAGGTTTAGGAGTACACTTGTGTGTTGATGTAACTGCCTTGCTTATTAGTAAGTTGATTTGAAATATGTATCAATGTAAGTCTCTAAAACTAAGATTATGACAAATAAATATAAATGTGAAAAGTGTATATATCTAAGGAGATAAATAGAGAGAGAAAAGTTTTGGAAGGCACATGCCCCCAACCTTGGAAAAAAGGTGAGTTTCCACTCAAAAATTGAGATTAGCTCAACCGTGTAACCCAATCATACTTGTGCCTAGAGATCATGAGTGAAAAAATTCAACTCATACTATCAAATTGCTAATGCTAGATGATACAATCAAGTCCAACCTGAAAACTTGGAAAGATTGAGTGATTTGGTCACTTCAACCATACGAAAAGTGAATTAATTATTATAGTATATTGGCTCAATACAATCTATAAAAGTACATATTGGGTAATGGTGTGTAAAATTACATCTTTGTGGGTGATGATAGTTCCTGAGAGTGTTTTGAAATTTGAAAGTAATTTGGATTTTATAATATTAAGTTCACATTTCATAGTATATGCACCTTAGATATGTCTCATGCTAAAACTATGTATAACAATGGTACCAATGTATATAATTTTTCCACAATGATGAATCTGAATTATATAACTATGTGCTTTGGCCAATTCAAAAATTACGTAAGTGTGGAGAACATAATTCCAAATCGTGCCCCCACTATATATGGATAAATATGAAATAAGTGCCAATGTGGAGGATAGGTTTCCAAAACATGCGCCCACTATAATCTAGAGATGTTGAATACTAAATAAATGTGGAGAACATGCTTCCAAATCATGCCCCCATTAAATCTAAAAACTGTGAATGTGTGAAAGCCATGCCTACATGACATTCCCCCATTGAATCTAAAAACTAATATAAGTACCAATGGTAAATAAGTGTGGTAAACATGCTTCCAATACATGCCCCAACTTAATCTAAAAACTATGTCAAATGTGAATAAAATGCCTCTATGACATGCCCCCACTGATATGCCCCCCTTGAGGTGAGGTAATAATAGAAACTATTAGTTACCTCACCTCAAAGGGGTAAGATAACTATATAATATGTTAATGTAACCATGTAGCATATAGAATGACATGTTTAGGTAAATATAACATTGACACACATAAAATAACATGATCACATGAAGGCCTAAGATACATGATAAGGATCATGGAAACATATAAATAGTAATAGTGCAAGATCAACAATAAAATCAAGCACACACACAAGATCACTCAAAATCAAGTTAAAAGATAATGGTAAAAAAAGACTGCAAACAAAGGCTATGGTCAAATGTTGCACAATCAAAGGGTCATGACTTAGTTAAATGTCCATAAAAGTAAGGATGACATATTCAAATTTCCATACAACAATAAATTACATGGTTAAATGTCAAATAAAGCATTTATAGGCATAGGGGTCACAAACAAAGGAGCATTTTCAAATGTTCAAACAAACAAGACAATAAAAAGGTGAGGCATTTAAGGGGTGCATAAAGAAAAGCATAAAAAACTAGCACAAACACGTCATAATAGCCCATAGATCAAATGTGTTAGCAAAAAACACCAATTGCATAACATATCAAGTACCTTGTGTAAGATATAATCATGGATAAAGGCATGTGTGAGTATGTATATGAGCTTAAAACATGATAATGTAGAGTGACCATAGAATGATATAACATGGAAGTATTGTGATCATAAAGGTAGATGTCCCCAATGCCCATATGACATGATTAGAGGAAAGGCCCAACATCCCAAAATAGGAATATATCATGTATATGTGTATGCCTATATTACACTCAAGTAGAAGAATGACACACATGTATATATAAGTAATTTATATGACATACATTAACATGGAACTAACACATAGATGTCAAGGAGCTAATAGAATATGTAGATGCCAAAAATGTTTTTGTATTTTTGAATGTTTTTTATTTTTTTGATTATTTTAGTATTGTTTGAAGTGTCTAATCAAGGAAGTCCTCATTATCAAAAGGTGTAGAACCACCTATAAAATTTCTCAAAATTTGTTTATATCAATTTCACTACCACTAATTCAATGTTTTTTTTAATGGTTTACCTAAATCCAATGGTGTATGCAAATGATAATGGCCATCATGATGTATGTAAATCCCTGTATCCATATTAATAAAAGTAACACACATGTTTGTAGTATCTAGCTTAGCATTCCACTTGATTAGCCAATTTTATCCAAACTTTAGTTTAAAACTTGGTTCATGGTCTAATATCCATATGGTGGAAGATTCCACCCTTCAGCCACAGGCTATAGATAACCAAATGTATCCTTGAAATTCTAGCATTAATGGAGAGTATATTAATCCATCTGTAATATGTCCCTATTGTGCAAGAAATATAATTCCATAATTTGTATCCCACTTAGTAATATCAAATTGGAGATAGTGGAAATATACCCCATAAATATTGGCTATTAAGTTTTTTCTTCATACTTTGATCATTTTGAGAGAATTATTTTATTAAATATAAGTAGGGTTTTGCCTTTTTCTCATGTCAAACATAATGTGTATGTGTCCTTAATTCTTATATTTATGTATTATTTCTTTCAATGACTGACATTGATGGGTATTATGGCCAATGATCTAATGATATTTAGAATATGGTACCTTGTCTTCCATAGATAGAAGTCTACTATGTGATGTATGTCTAGTAGAATGTAAATAAATCATTCTATGTTCAAATAACAAATATAATATGGTATCTATAGTATTATGTTGGGTTGTGATCTATATCATCTAGTGTGAAACCTTTTGAGAACATTCCACATTATTCATACTTTTATTTTACCATTGTATAACTGAGTCAATGTTTTTAACCAAGAGGGATGTACGGAGTAACAAGCATTTACATTCTCATCTACAATTTTTGTTTTGATATTATTTGGATTCGATTCTATATTTTCTATAAGTGGATTTAGTTTATATGTGTTAGGACTTGTAGGTTCGAATAGGTTATGCAATAGGTGATCAAGTGGATCAAATTTTAATTTTAAAATTTTCTCATATGTCATATCATAAGCAATATCTTCATCACTATCATAGTAATCCAAAACATGGCCATCTATTTTATCAGTATTTACCAATAAAGGAAGCTCAAATGGTGGGTACTCTTATGGTTTTATTGGCTCCTTTAGTAATGGTTCTTTCTCTTAATATGCATTAATTTTTACCTCAGTATTTAGTGCCTTATTGATATATGTAGACAAAGGATCTATTATACTTGACTCATCGATTTCATACATGTGTATGTGATCAATAAGAATTCATTTTTTAGGTGGTAACACTTTAGGAATGCCTTCTATTTTGTTATGTATAATTTTGTAAAATTTTAAAGGATCATCATCAATAGGCATAGATAATAAGGTCCCATCATTTATGAATTTTACACATCAATGAAGTGTATATAGGATAGCTTCCATTGAATGTATCCAAGGTCTACCCAAAATGAAATTATAATGTAATGATTAAGACATGATCTAAAAAGTAGTTGTAACTATTTTTTGTCCCAATGTCACATGCAATGTGATTTGAATAACTAAATGGATATGTGAATTATCAAACACTTTTATATGCATAACATTTTTTTGAAGAAGATTGGTGCTAATTTCCATGGTGGTTAAGAAGTTTATGCCAAAAATATTTAGGCTTGGTCCATTATCAACAAGCACCATTGGGTTATTTTATCCTTAGTTTTGATTTTTTAATACTATTTTCATGCTTAAAATAAATAAGGAATCCAATGAGCTAGTGTGTTGTCATATCATGCGAGTAGTGACCTCACACGCTCACCCAAAGCACATAGCCAAGACTGGTTCCTATCAATTTTGTCACATGATGGTGGACAAACTTAACTCTCTATTGACACTTAGATGCTTAGGTTAGTTACATTTAGTTTTCATTTCTACAAACATCATATTATGGTTATCCATGTTATTCACTCCATACATTCCACATACTTCTATTTAATACCAAAGAAACATATTAACACATATGAGAATTCGAAGATAAAAGTAGTGATTCTATTGATTTCATTTGAAGAAGATTAAAAAGACATTTCAATAACATTTTATCTCTAGTATTTTCTCTTTATTCATATAAATACACACACATGCACCCATTTCTAAAAAACCTAAGGGGTATTTATACATAATCCAATCCCTCTCCTAAGGTTACATCATTAATACAATAGGGATGACTAGCCAATGACTATTTTAGGAAATAAAGTCATGGTGAGCCATTATAATAAAATAATTATAACTCAAACTTAATGACCCTTATATAATCTCTCCATGCTAGATATGTATTCTCTTACTCCTAATATTTCACAAACCAATGATAGATTTGATCTTGACTAGTCTCCTCTGATACTTTCATGAGTTACTTCATAACCACCTTCACTTCCTATGCCCTTGTCCAAATCTTGTGCTTTTATATAAGTCTTGCATCTTTTGTTTCTCCTTCTTTGTATCCTTCTCTCCCATAACTCGATCTTCCACATCAAGAACCTTTGTGCCCTTTTCTTCCACAACTCTCTTCTATGCCTTTATCTTTCACGTCATTTTCTTCCATGTTGTTCTCATACCCTTGTTTTTCCTCAGCAATTTGCACTTGGTAATAGCTATAAAAACATTAGTGAAAGTATAGATCTCACATCTAGTAACACCTACCAAAATTTCCTCTATAAATGGCATTAGGAAAGGGTCAGTGACACACACAACATTGAGCGACGTGTAATCCACACAAATGTGGATTTGGCCATCTTTATTCATGTTAATCACTATAGGACTAACCCACTTAGATTTATTTATGGGAGTAATAACTCTAGCGTTCAACATATTATCACTTTCTTATTTGACTCTAGTGTGTAGGTTAGGGTTCATTCGATATGGTTTTTTCCTCACCCATCAATCACTTTAAACCAACTTGATATGCATCTTGCTTAATAATAGATTCACTCCCTTCATTTATATGTAGTTACATGGTAAAATGTCTTGATATTCCTAAAAGAGTTTAATTTTTTTGGTTAACTCAATATCAGACCAGTAATTTCCCACAATGGTTATTTTAGGTGTGTCCCCCATCCCAATATTATGTTGAACCATTTGGAGTGTGATGTAGGAGCATCAGAATATATGAAATATAAATATTTTCTATAGCTTTGTAAGGGTTTAGGAGTGTTTCAAAATTGTTCATTTGGAGTCTTTCCTAATAGGATAGTTTAAATATTTACAAGTCCATAAGAAGCCTTTCTAGATATATGTAAAGGGTTTATTATCTACTTGTAAACATATATGTTTACATTGAGATAAGATATGAGATAATATTGGAGGATGTTTCTAGACCTCTCAAGATTAGAATAGTTATTTTTTTAGGATAAAGTTGGATTGTGAAGTTGAGTAAAATTTGTGTTATAAATTGAAAAGTCAGTTTTTATATTGAGATTGGATGGGTAAGGAGGAATCTTGAGAAAAATTGGATTATTCCAAGCTTAGATAGGCTTTTAACTAATTGATAATGTTTGATCTCTAAAAAGAGGAGACATCTAAGGACTTGTCAATCTAAATAGAAGAGGCACTTTATGATTAAAGATGGGGGTTACAGTTTGGAACAGGGGATCCAAATGATATGTAAATAAAGATGTGTGGTTCGAGATTCAGGTGTGTCTAAGTTGTCTCTTTGTGTATAAGTAGATTTAGAGTAGTCTTGTAGTACATTTTCACTAGAATTATAAGACACTAATATTTAGTTTGTCCAAATTCACAAGATATTCTATAAAACATGCATAGTCAATCAAAAAGATCTTATTCCACATGAAAATCATTGCATGGAATTAATTTATTTGTCTATAGATAGTTAATATGTAATAAGGAAGTTGAGAATGAAATCCATTTTGGAGACAACTTGTTCTTAGACCTGTTTGTTTGCATTGCATAAAAATTATGGGAAAACCAAAAAGGTATGCATACATATAGATTCCAAAACCTAGTTAATACATGAAAATATGACTAATAATTAAGCTTGAATTTAGGTTAAGTGCAGTATAGAGAATCTACGTAAGCAATCATGTCCATAGTATAAACACATTATATATATATATATATATATATATATATATATATATATATATATATATATATATATATATATATATATATATATATATATATATATGTCTTATCCAGAAAAGGAGACAAATGCATAGTTGTAGTCTATAAAAAGCGTCGAGGGGTTTTTCAAGTCTATTAAAATCCTTGATTAAAATGGAATCTAATTTTAGACAAGTTGAAATAGCTAAAATGGTGGTGGTGTAGCCCATGGGCTGAGTAAAAGAGAAGAAAATAATAGAATTTGATATGACAACAATGATATTGTTGTTAGATGAAACAACTACTCCTAGAGGTTCAAACATTGGACGTGAATAGGAGACAAAGCCTGCATGTTGTAATTGAGTCACCATCAACCCAAAGGGAAACTCAAAGATAGAATAAAATGAGTTAGAGTTAATTCTACATTTTTGCTATGGAATGGTGAGAAAGGTTTAGTGAATTGGGAGACTACATAGAGGCATGGTAATTTGGGTAGAAGAGGCTTGGAGGAAATTGAAACCCTGACCAACTATTTGTTTTCAACCCTAAGAGCCAATATAAAATTAAGAACATCTGGATTAAAGATGAGGAAAATATTGAGCAATTTTGTATAGTCTCAGCTAACTATAGACCTGTAGCTAAAAAATGATGGTTTTAAAACTCTCTTCAAAGTCATTAAAGAGTATGCATTGGCAAAGAGAATATGGAAAACTGAGTCTAGTCTTTGTGGAAGTCATGTTATGATAAAATCTATGTTAAGTTTGCATGGATCAATTACTGAATCTCATGTTCCCTACATATAGAAAGAAATCTAACAAATGTGATGTTTGAATTGCTGGAAACTCTTAATTTATTGATCTCAATATGTGTATTGAGTGGAAGGATGTATATTAAAGTTAAATATTTATATCTTTACCTTCATTGATATTTTCCATCTATCATTACATCCATGGGATGAAAATTGGCAAGGTCAAATTCAAGTGAAGAAGATTAGAAGCATGAAGAAGTCATATCTATAATTAAATCATAAGCTTAGTGAACAAAGATATAATTGAAGACAGAAATGTATCTTTTTCAAACTTTAAAACAAAGCATCTGGGAGTAGTTGTGAAATGTTTTGGATATTGAGAGAGAAGGTATATTGAATTAAGATAAGATTGAATGAATCTTTTATGATGATAGTGATCTAGGTGTGTGGATAGTGTCTAATATTCATCATTAAGATCCTAGTTTTCTAACACTGTAAGATTGCATTAGAGTGGTGTGAAATATGGTTTATACTTAGACTACATAGTATCTCTCACGTTACGTGCCCCATAATATGTATGTAGGGGTAAGTGGTCAAATGTTAGTTCTAAAGGATCAGAATTGGTACCCTCTTTAACTTGATACATCACCTTTTAATTTCCCTTCTATATTTGTTCTCAATATGCATATTCAGATTGACAATTAGAATCTAACAGAGCCAAGGTAGGAATATCAGGGTCTTAAAATATGAGAAGTTATAATTAGGTATGTCGTGCATGTGATGTATGTGGTCTTCAACTAGTGCACAATATCCCACCACTACTTGATGGATTTATTGCAAGGTCAAATATAAATTAGTCTATGGAGAAGAAAATGAAAACATTGTAAGTATACCATGTGTGAGATGCCATTGATTATCTATTCCCCTATGGTTTTCTTGATGGATGTACCACACCTTAGACTAGGCATGTAGAGTACCATAAAATGCATGAATCCATAAGGATTATGGTAAAAATGTTTCTTTGATACTCTAAAGGCTTTCATAGTTTGTTAGATGGATTTTTGGAGAAGTGACATGACCATATCTTAGGGTGGTGTAAACATGTTTATCATGGTGTAAGTGATAGTGCATAGTGGCATGTACTTATTCCCATGTTTACAATTGGTATCGATGAATAAAACACCATCGAGTATTTATTTCTTAAAACATAAAGTTGATAACATAGAAACATTCACCTTAATTAACATAATAGTCTTCTAATTGCTTCAAATACTCCATAACCTTAATTTGACCATGGAATCGAGGTGCATGTTCCAACCTTAAGGGTGGTAGACCAATGATGTAAACATTTTTCATCACTGAGCAAAATTGGGGGAAGAACTTAGATGGATATCAAGGACACCATAAATATTCATTATAGGATCATATGTTCCTTGATCCCATTGGTTTCAAGCAATACTTGTAGTATCTGATATAGATTTCACGTCTTCCCATTTGAATATGCCATCAAGAGTCAGATCCACATGTTCATTCCTTTAGGTAGTGATGTTATAAATTGTTTTTATATCTTCATCAACATTAATTATTTATATAAAGGGAGGCCTTTGGTCATTATTTAGAGGGATGACCACATGTTGAGTGTCATTCTTGGCATAACACCAAGGTATTCCAAAGAGAGTATGAAATTCATCAACTTTAGCAAGCTCGATCACTCTAAAGTCACCCATAAACATGACACCAAAGATGTTAACTATGG
This sequence comes from Torreya grandis, assembly GCA_037957365.1. Lineage (NCBI taxonomy): Eukaryota > Viridiplantae > Streptophyta > Pinopsida > Cupressales > Taxaceae > Torreya > Torreya grandis. The sequence continues at coordinate 3,339,015 of JARHVA010000217.1, forward strand.
CATCTTTGAGAACACTTATAGGTAATGCGTGAGTCTTATTGGCCATAAATAAAACATGTGGGGAAGGTTACAAAATGGGGCTCCCCATTTTTTTCTAGGCATTCTTTATTGGAATATTAACCTCTGCACCAATGTCCACCATATATCATGGATCATCCAACCATTAATAGATGCATTTACAAGGACCTCTTTGTCACATTTTGTATTTGGTTGGACATGAGTTTCTTATCTATGTGTGTGGTTCAAATGATGATTCTCCAAATATTTTATCATTTATTATTGCAACCAATTCTTCAGGAGGGGGATGATATCTTCACTAAGGAATAACATGCATAGTTCACAAAATTCATCATGCCTTGAGTCTGTGGGTTCCATAATGTTTTACATCTTAGTACACATGGTAGTATCCTTGTATTTCAATAACTCATTTTCTCCTTAAAACTCCTATATCAAGGCCATTGTGTCATGCAACACCTCTTTCTAACATTGAGCATCAGGATAGTATTGTGCATGAGGTTATTCACAATGAATCTTTTTAGCATGTGGATTTGGAAACATAGGTTGAGAATGAGTGCCACTCTGAGTAGTGATATTGACCCTAGGTCTAGCTAGTGGAGTGGTAGGGCATGGTCTCCAGTGATAAATTAGATTTGTAGCAACATGTATCATTCTATCACCCTTCTCATTCTATTATTTGGTAATAGTAACATATAAGTCCCAACATTCTTCCAATCGATGTTATTTTTTACAAAGGGCACAAATAGGGTAGATCATACAATCTCACTAGTAATGGTCTAGAGATCCACACTTATAACATGTCCTTGGTGGAAATAAATCACCTCCCTATCCATTACCATGCCCTTGAACTCTAAAAGATCGACTCCCACCAGTTTCTTATGTGTTAGCTATAAAATCTTGGTGATTACCTCATGCGTGTGCTTCATAAATCTCATTGATAACCCATAATTCATTAGAATCTTGGGTATATACATCACATATCTTACAATACAATAACACTTTAGCTTAGTTTGCATGCTTAAGGAAAGGATAACTTCATACATCATGGTTTTCCTTGTATATTTCATACAAATATTTTAACATGACATAAACATTACTTCATGGAACATTTTTCTTTTTATGACTCTCTACTTCATAGTCAACACACCATAGGCTACTATGAGTGTTATGAGCATTGTTGATAGTAAATTTCTCCAATTGAGAATTCATATCAATAATGTGGACCTCCATATAGGGTATGATTCTTGTGTCTATACTTCCCATAGGTTTATCATAGAGGGTAGCTTCAAGTGCCTCCAATGGATCAATAAAGGTCTTATGGGATAAGGCTCATTGAAAAAGAATTAATAACCCTCCTAAAAACCATTTTTTATGTTGTGTTGGATTGATTTCAAATGATAGCTTGAAAATAATAGTTTTGAAGTGAGCATCATATGAACTCATACTCTCAGTGAGATCTTGCTTAATATCTTTTAAAGCAACAATACTTTATTGATTGAACTTAAGAATGTTAAATTCTTAAAGAAAAGTAGTTTTCAATAGTTCATAGTTTACATCTTTTTGAGGATCAAACTTTCTATACCATTTGTGCATGTGATCTAATAGGTTAGTTTCAAACTGATTTTCCTTCGACTTAGTAAAATTTATGCCCCACATTAGCCAAATGAATTCACACTTGTGAAAAAATTTCAACACATTGATACTTAGAAAAATGAAGTGTCATCTCATAGTAAACTCTAGGTGAATTGGGTGGTTGTAGTGTAAATTGTGGTGGTAGTCTTCCGATTCCTCTCAACCACTTTTTTATCCTCCTACACCTCTAGTGAAACCACGACCAACACTGCCTCTCATGCCTCTTGGAGCAATAGGATCACTTGAAACATTGGGTGCTAAGGGAAGTATATTAGTTAGAGTTGGGCCTATATTTTTCCCACTACTTATATTTGGTCAATCTAGAATTCCAAGGTTAGCCATATGTCTTAACTACACTTGAAAATTAAATGCTAATGGTAAATTTAGTTATCCTTACTATAAAATGTTACTATGAACTTGTGCTCCCAGAGTCTCTTATATGGATTCAAATTTAGACTTCACGCTATCAGTATCCTAATATCTTACAATCATTTTGTTAAAATCAAATGCATGAGTGTGCATTATGGTGGGGTAATTAGACCTAATTGTATTGGGTTAAGCTATCACTAATTCTTGTCTTATGTCTTCTATGCATACCTATACTAGCAAAGGTTTCAGATCGATGGTTAGGAAGTAGTTGTTATGCCTTTCTACCCTCTTGTGGATTATCATGGCACTTCTGATATCTTCCCATTTTCCCTTGGGATCGATACCTGTCATGGCCTTATACCTAGCATCATCATACTTACACTTTCATAGTTCTCATCGATTGACTTCTATGTTGAACTACCAATCCTATACCAATGCATATCCTTTCATTTCCCCACCATTTGTATTGCTCATACGTGAGTGAGTTTTATCCATCCATGTGGAAGTTTTCAAGTCTAGATTCAACCATAAATTTCTTAATTTTTAAGGGAAATTATCTTAGATACCTTTCATGTGGTTCCATTAGGAAATTGAAATGTGCTTCCTTCGAACAAGAATATATCGACAATGCGTATTCTAATATGTAGTTATTTAGTGTTCCTTTCCACTAGATGTCCACCACACATGTTCAAGTAGTTTTCAAATTTTACAAGGTTTTATGATGCTTTGCTAACTAGGGATCTTTCCATCCATAATTTCTTGAGTGGTCTTACGCGTATGCTAAAATCCAAGCTTAAAAATGGATGGGTAGTTATAAAAATAAGGTTTCATAGAGGGAATCATATAGATGTTACTATACCCATTAACATGTGAAAACTCTTGGTGTAATATACTTAAGCATAAATTTTTCTTCTACTATGTCAATATAATGTTTGATAGTTTCCAAAGAGAGTCATTCGAGCATATTTTGACCATCATGCTAACAATTGTAATGGGTACCAACAACAGAACCAAAATGTTGGGTTCTTTTATCTTTAGTTTTTATTAACTAATAATAGTCATGCACCTAAAGTAAATGATGAATATAATGAGCTAGTGCACTATCATATCACATTAGTTGTGACCTTGTGCACTCATTTGAAACACACAACCAAGACTAGTTCTTGTCAAATCCATCATGTGGTGGTGGATAAACTTAACTCTCTATCTACACTTAGGAGTTTGGGTTAGTTACATTTAGTTCTCATTTATACAAACATAATATTATGGTTATCCATGTTATTTACTCCATACATTCCACATATTTATATTTAATACTAAATAAATAGATTAACACATATGAGAATTCATAGATAAAAGTAGTGATTCTATTGATTTCATTTGAAGAAGATTACAAAGATATTTCTTTAGCATTTCATCTCTAGTATTCTCTTTATGTTCATATAAATATACACACATACACCCATTTCTAAACAAAACTAAGGGGTATTTATACATAGTATAACCATTTATACATAATCCAACCATTATCCTTAAGTAACATCATTAATATAATAGGGATGACTAGCCAAGGAATGTTTCAGAAAAAGAATTCACAGTAAGAAATTACAATAAAATCATTTTGAATCAAGCCTAACAACCCCTATACCCTCTCCATTCTAGATATATGTGCTCATGATCCTAATCTCTCATGAACTGGTGCTATATTTTTGCTTGACTAGTATCCTCTGATGCTTCTATGAGCCGCTTCATAACTACTTTTGCTTATTACACCCTTGTCTAAGTCTTATGCTTTTGTTTGAGTCCTATGTATTTTATTTCTCCTTGTTCTTTGTATCCTTGTCTCTCATACCTCAATATTGTATGCCAAGGTCCTCTATACCCTTCTCTTCCATGCCTCTATTCCATACCATTTTCTTTGTGTCGTTCTCACACTCTTACACTTTTATGTTATGACTTCAAAACCCTTAGAATATATAAATACAAAATTTGGGGTTCAAAAAGCACCCTTTTGATACCTTTATTTTGAATGATTACTTGTATGAATGTAGGCAAATTTTGGTCATTAATATCTCTGGATGGTAAATCTATTGGATCAAAGGTAATGAACTTGGTATTACTCTTGAAATCTTTCATGATATCCAAAAAATAAGCAGAATCAATATCACTTGGAACTTTTGTCTCTTGCAATGCTTCATATAAGATATCCTTATAAACACTAGTTTACTTTAGGAGCTCAAGGATTGAAACTTTAGCATGTTTATTGCTCAATTTGTCAATAATTTCATATCCCTTGAATTTTATTACAAACTTAGGTTTAGGAGGCACTTGTATTTAATAGTGGTGGGATTGGTTAAGAAACCTTACCTCTTTGAGTAGTAACAACATAGAATATGGAATCTAATATAATCCATGGTAGAATAATGTGTATGGGATGGTATCTATCATTCAAATAATACTTAGATATAACAAATGGTTGAGATCATACATGTTGGTGTCTAAATACTAGCTCTTTAACATTGTAAAAATAATTTTGAAGAGATATCAAGTGTTGTTTCCACTTTAAAACCCTCTCATTATTGGCACAAATTTTATTAATATATTTGACAAGACAAATAGTGTAGCAAACCATAGTAATTATGACATATTGGAACCCAAAATGGGTAATAGATGTATCCATGTTATAAATATCTTATAGTAATCAATGATTAGTAACAAAAAAATAAAAAAACCCTGATTTTCATATGGTTTGATGTTCAAAGATTGGGTTCACCAAATGTTTAAACCTAAAATGGTTCTAGATTGGAGTTTTCTATAAATTAAATGGGATATAGAAATGAATAAGCAAAAGGGTGATAATCAGATCTACAACAATCCAATTAGGTGTTAAACTTAGATATAAACATATAATAAATTTCTTATGTTGAGTTAAGCTAAAAATAGTAAGTACAATTATGATAAGTATATAAATGATAAATAAGTAATGTACTTAGCTTGTTCTGATGCTAACGTAGTTCTAGATTTGGAACAAGTAAAAAGTAGACTGGAAAAAGTTTCTAAAACAATTGTCATATTTTGGATTTAACACTTCTGGAGTTACGGATACTAACATCAGCCTGGGATGGTTGCATCAATGTTACTTTTTGAACCTAACATAAGTGTTCTATAAATAATACCTACTAGAAAATCTGTGACCACATGGATGCTTTTAGGTTTGACTTTGCCTTTGTTTTGGTGTATTCAAATTTGGGTCATGGACTGTCACTCATCATGAATTTACAAAAACCTAGTCTTTCATCTTCATAATGACCTTGGGAAAAATTGGTTTGTGGGCACATGATTTGAGTTAACCCCAAATACCCCTCTATCAATGAGTGTTTCCTACATATACAATACTCTTAAGAGGGCCTTAGACTGATTTAGTTATCCCTTACATGTTGGATTATTTGTGAATCATGTAATATGTTTAAAGCAAGTATAATAGTGACCTAGTTTGTAACTTAGAAAAAATAACCTTGGGTTACTCATTTAGTATTTAAGACCTATGTATGTGTTATCCCTATTATTGATGTGTAAATAAGAGAAAATAGGGAATATTTACTCACTTGAATGCTTGATTGAATGCCTTTTATAATTTGTCTAGTGAGTAGGTAAGAATTTTTTAGGTGAGGAATGAATGAGGGTTGATATTGTATTTATATCAACCCCTTTGGATAAATAAGTTGTATTCAATAACTTAGGTTGACCATGAGGATACATTTAATTTGAAAATTGGATGAATTTAGGGCACTAGGCACTTGCATTGGAGAAGGACACTAGCGTCGATGTAAGTGTCTATCCTGGACATTAGTGTCTAGGGAATAGGAAATTAAGTATAGAATTAGAACTTATAAAGGTAGAAGATAAGCATGTTTAAAGAGATATATGCAAGATAGAAAGTTTGAATCATCAACATAAGACTGGTTGGACAAAGAGAAAGGCCAAGGGGCATAAGATAGAGTAGATGTGAGACTTGTGAAAGCGGGAAAGGTCCAAAATTGAGAGGAACAAACAATGTTTGAGTTTGCCAAGTGTAGAAGATGAAGGTTCTATATAATCCATAAGATAGTGTCTACACATTTCAACAAAGTACATGTCTAGAATATCCTTTCCAAAAATTTCAAGGCAATCAAGAATTAACTAACCAATATTTTTTGTCAAGGTAAAAAGATGTTGAATTTTGATAAATTCATTAATTTATAAACCTATAGCATAAAATTTATGCTGATATTCCATAGAATTTTTCTCAAATTGGGAAAGATTGCATAATTTCATTTTGGCAAGAAGATGTTGATCTTCTTTATTTTTCTAAAAAGCATCAAGAGAAAATTCAACACAAAGGGATCTAATAAGTTATTCTCAACCTTTTTTATTATATATTATTTTGCCTCTTATGAATATTTTTATCATCAATAAAATGGTAAACCAATGATATTTATAATTGTAATGTTAAAAGAAGCCATATAAGTCCAACCATTGGTTTGTTGTAGAGTAAAATACTAAGCAGTCCAAAGAGTAATGACTTCTCATGGATTCAAGTTTCTATTAAAGTATAGAATCATTAACTAATAAAAATTATTATCATAGGTGTTTTTATTTATAGGGCTGACTCCTGAATTTTTTGTATATACCATCTTATTAATTTGTATCATAATTACTTTACCAAAAGATCCTTTTGTATCTATTTATTTTACTTTCTTATCCTTTTGATGAATTAATTCCTACTTCTCCTTTGTTATTATTATTTGTGTAAGTTTATCTTGTACAAACATTTTTTTATTCTTTTCATTTTTTTACTGACTCTTTTAAACATCTTGTGCAATGTTCAATCTTTGAAACTTTGTTTGAAAAGTGATATGTTGTGAACTAGGAAGGATATAAGATGAAATTCTCTAGATTTCTTCAGTCTATTCAACTAATTATTTTATTTTCCTCTTTGATTTATCTTTTTTATTGACCTAAAATTTATTTAACTCCTTTAAATTTTCATATATGGTTTGTAAATCTTGAGTTATAGCTATTGGAAGTTATTGGTGACTACAACCTCCAAGAGAAAAAATGAAGTATAGAAAATAAACTCAGACTAACATGCCTTGAAAATAAATAAGTTACCAAGATAGGGGAGGTAGAGTTTGGTTGAGAAAACACTCAAAATAATAAATATTGAAAATGATTACAAAACCTATAACAAAGCTGATTTCAACACAAAAAATTACATCTATAGCGGTTACAAATTAACTTGCTCAAAAAATATCAAAACCTATTTATGCTTAATTATTTGATATTATTTTATCTCTCCTTGAATGCTTAGTATTGTGACTATTGTCACACCAAAACAACCATCTTTTCTCTTGCTCTACCTCTTTCTTATATTCACTATTGTCCTTATTCTTCTCCTTTATTCTTATTTGATCAAACTCAAAACATTATTCATACATGTGTTTGTTGTTACCATTTTGTCTATCTGACACGTTCTATTTTTATCTTATGATGTTGTCACAGTTGTTATTCATTTTAATCAGGTTACAAGGAAACTTTAGAGACTTATTTTTTCCTCATATTCTTGTCATAACTTATTGCCCATCCAATGAGGTTGTAGGAAAAAACTCAAAAATTTATTTTTTCCTTATTTGCTTATCATCAACTATTGTTCGGTCTAATGAGAACACATGAAAATATGTTTGGAGGTATACTAATACTATGGTAGAGATATTCTTGAGGTGGAACATTTTGATTGAATAGATGAGGTCATAGATTACAAAATTCAACACTCTTCCTTAATCTTGACCTTCTTTTCATTCTCTATTACACTCTTTTTAACCCCTAAAACATCCTTATAACTTTTATTTTCTATCCATTTACATCTAGACTCATTATATGCATGTTTGGAGCTTGACTGGTGAACTCTAGAGTTTCACTATTGAACTCCATAACTTCATTGTCAAACTCTAGATCTTCATTATCAAACTTTGGATCTTCACTAATGTACTTCAGAGATCCATTGTTGTACTTTGGAGATTTACTAATTTAATTTGAAGCTTCGCTTTTGAACTCCAAAGTTTACATAAAACCACTTAAACCCAGTGTTGCTACATTCATGACTCCTAACCTTTCTCTCAAATGCAAAAAACTATATTTTGAAATGGCTTAGTAAAAATATCAGCTAGCTTTTGTTCTGACTTGTAAAATTTAAGCTCTATTTTAGATTTTTCAACTAACTCTCTAATAAAACAATACCTAGTCGCTATATGCTTGCTTCTACCATGAAAGACGAGATTATTTTGACAAGGCGATGGAGGATATGTTGTCACAATATATTTTTGATGATCCTTGTTGCTCCTCATGTAAATATAATAACATTATTCTCAACCATATGGATTGGCATGCGAATGCATTGGCTGCTATGTACTTTGTTTCAATTGTAGAAAGTGAAATTATGGGTTGTTTCTTTGAATCCCAAGAATTGATCCTGACCCAAGATGAAACACATACCCAGATGTGTTTTTTCTATCATTTAGACTATCCACCCAATCACTATCCATGTATCCAAATAACTAAAACTCATATATATATGAATACAAAACTCCATGGCTTCTTGTGCCATTCACATACCTCATAATTCTTTTTCTTGCTTGTTAATGTGTCTTATTTAGTGTCTCCATGAATCTATAAACTAGGTTGACTGTGAACATAATATCAGGTCTAGTTGTAGTCAAATGCATAATACTTACCACCAAAATCTTGTACCATGTGGGATCTACCTTGCTACTATAGTCTTCCTTGTGTAATTTTAGACTTATTTTAGTAGGAGTGGATAATGGTTTGTTGTCCTACATCCTAAACCTCTCCAATACTTCCTTTGCATATGTAATATTTCCAATCAACAAATTGCTTCCTTGGAGAGCAGTGCCATAATTAAAAGTAAGGGACAACCAACAAATAGAGATTGCAACCTTTGAATAGGAGTGTTGACATTCATTAAGCAAACATTTAATAAAGGGAGTGCTACCATTAACAACATTTATTATTATTAAAGAATAGCCCCATGAATAACATTAATTAATTAAATGGTAACCAACATTCATCTTGATGAAATAATACCATCTTTGGAAAAGACACACCATTCGATGAGGGGTTATGACGTATTTATATTCATTTATTGAAGTGGAAGAAAGCATTCATTCAACTCATGTATTAAATATTTAATCATGTACAAACTTACACTTCTTATTACACGTAAGGATGAAATCCCTTATTTGTAAAGTTGGATGTAAGGATGGAAACCCTTATCATCACAACCCAAGGATGAAAACCCTTGAGGCTTATATTGTATTATTCAAGATCTAACAATTTTGTAATAAATCTTCATTTAAATTAATAAATTATCATTTCAAAGTACAAGTTACATATTTATTTTAAAATAAAAAATTGAAGGAAACCAATTTTATGTATAATATTCCCATTCGTAATATTACAGTGGTATCAGAGCTCTTCATCCTTCCAACCTGTGGAATGTAAACTTCATGCAAGGTGAAGATGAAGAAATCTGTTATTATTTGAGAAATAAAAATAAGGGTTCTGATTAGAAGAGAGAATAAATATAAAGGGAATAATAAAGGACAAACATGGAAGAGATGAATGGAGATGATAAATGGATTAATAGGCTTATCCAAGGTCAGGAATAACTAGATAATACAATGACTCAATCATCCCTCTCAATGCAATCTATGACAACTCATAGATATCAAAATTATGAAAATGATGGTATTATTTCAGCCCAAATTTATTTCAAGAGTAGAATCAAATATGGAAGAAGAAACCTAAACTTCATTTGGAGAGGATCTTACAATTGATTTTGAAGAATATCAAGCCTTTTCAGATGATTTAAGAAGGGAAATGTCTCTCACAAATTTCATGAAAATGAAAATAAATCATAATGTCACTAGAATGGATCATACCCAAAAATAATCAAAAATATCTTCATCATGCATTAGGTAAATTAACTTTATCAACTTTTGATAGCTCTAGCAAATGCACAGCTCGAGTGTGGATCCAAAAATTAGATACATAATCATCTCTCTGAACTATTATGGAAGAAGAAGCAATCAAATTTTTAACCCTTCATCTCAAAGGAATAGCTTAGGAATGGTGATACCATAGATGGATTATGTAAGGGCATGATCTTATTAAATCATATGACAAATTTACTAAGAGGTTGATAGAAATGTTCGATAGAATTGACCCTGAAATTCATTTTTGGGAATTGGCATTATTAAAACAAAGTAGCAATGTGGAAGATTATGTGGCAAAATTTTAGAGGCTCGTCATGATGGTTACATACATTCCTAAAAGGAGGCTCATAGTATTATTCATGAAAAGAATTATTGAGCCACTCAAGGGTCTAGTCAAAGCCTTTAATCCTCCCTCTCTCCAAGAAAAAATTTAAAAATAATTAGATTTAGAGACATCAACACCAAGGAATAAAATTATGCCATTTATACAACCAAGAATAACCAATAATGGATAGCCATTAACCATGCCTTCAAGACAGTAAGGGACAGCACCCTATAGCCAACAAAGAAAACCATTCCAATCAGGAGGATTCCAACCAAGAAACCCACCTAAAATGAGTAAATAAATAGAAACAAGAAATGAGATAAGGAGGAAAAACTTATGCTTCAATTGTAAGTACCCTTGGGTACTAAGTCACCATTATTTGGGAAAGGGGCAAGTCTATTACATTGAAATTGTTTCAGATGGTCAACCTGACAAAGAAGAGGTCATAGATAAAGAAATAATAAATGAATTAGAATAAGGGGAAAATACATTGGAGGGTACCTTTGTGACTTTACTAAGATCTCTGAGATACCTTTAGAGTAATAAGGAGGTAAAAGGACAAAAAATCACCATATTAATAGATAGTGAAGCCACCCACAACTTCATTGATGAAGGATTGATAACAAAAATGGGTTTAAAAATAGAAGAATTTCAAGGTTTAAGGTCACAGTTGTTGATGGTTTTACCATTCCATACACTTGAAGAATTACACTACTCCCTCTCACATTGGGGAGACATCACATAAATGATGATTTCTATGTAGTGGGCATTAGCGAACTAGATATGGTATTAGGTGTACAATGGCTACATTCCTTGGGGGAATTTACCCAAAACTATCAAACCATAGAATTAAAATTTAAAATAGATGGAAAGGAAATAGTTCTTTAGGGTATGGCTAATGGATCCCCCCAAGTGATTATAGCCAAGAGGATAGAAAGGACATTCAGGAAAGGCCAAGTTTCATGGGCAACATAATGTTTTATGAATTATACAAAATTATAACCACAAAAACATCATGAAGATATTCAGCCCATAATTTATAAACATGCTAAGGTTTTTGAGAATATCCTACATGGGTTGCCACCAGATAGGGGATTTCAACATATTATTGAGTTAGAAATCAGTACCAAGCCAATAATAATTGCACCTTACTGTCACCCCAGAAACTAGAAAGATGAGATTAAAAAAGTTATCAAAGAATTATTGGATATGGGGCATATTAGGCCAAGTTTAAGTCCTTTTACCTCGTTTATGGTCCTAGTCAAGAAGAAAGATGGAGCGTTGATAATGTGCATAGACTATCATCAATTGAATAAAAAGACTATTAAGAATAGATATCTGATACCAATGATTGATGAATTAATCGATGAGATTTATGGAGATAGTTTCTTTTCCAAAATTGATTTAAAATTAGGATACCATCAAATATGAATGCAAGATGAAGATGTTCAAAAAATGGCATTCAAATTCCATTATGGGCATTTTGAGTTTTGGGTTATGCCTTTTGGATTGACCAACACTCTAGCTACCTTTCAGTCCTGTATGAATCATATATTTGGTAAACATTTCAAAAAAATTGTGTTGGTTTTCTTCGATGACATACTGATATATAGTACATCATGGGAGGAACACTTGAAACATTTAGACATAATTTTAGAAATATTGGAGCAGCAATCTCTTTTTGCTCAAATGTCTAAATATGAGTTTGGAATGATGGAAATTTTATACTTGGGGTATGTCATTAATAGACAAGGAGTGCATGTTGATCAAGTTAAAATATAATCTATATTAGATTGGCCCCCTCCTACTAACATGACTCAATTAAGAGGATTCTTTGGTTTATGCACTTACTATCAAAGGTTTGTTAAAGGGTTCTCTCAAATAATTGTCCGTTTGACTAATTTAACCAAAAAAGAATCTTTTCATTGGACTAAAAATTTTAAATCAACATTTGATGATCTTAAAAAAGAAATGAGTTCATTCCCTATGTTGGTTGTACCAAACTTTTCATTACCCTTCATTTTGGAATGTGACACGTGAGGTGAAGGAATCAATGTTATCCTAATGTAGTAAGGTTATACAATTGTGTTCAAAATTAGGAAATTAAAATATCATGAGCACAAGTACTCTATATATGATAAAGAAATGTTGGAAGCCATGCATGTGTTGGCCAAGTTCCATCAATATTTGGTATGTGGGAAATTCATGGTGAGAACGGATCATAATAATCTAAAAAAATTCTTAAGTCAGAAGGATTTGAATGATAGACAAAAAAAATTGGTGAGCAAGCTCGAAGCCTTTAATTTTGACATCAAATATGTGAAAGGAAAGAATAATGTTGTGGCATACGCATTATCGAGAAAACCATCTTTGTGTTCCATATCTACAATTGTAGTTGATTGTAAGGTTTTCATAATAGCTAAATATGTTAAAAATGAGTTTGCTAATGCGATCTTAGAGGTAAAAATTGTGGATGAACTATGTAAGGTAGTATAAGGTCTCATTTTGTATAAAAATATAATTTTCTTAGTACCAGAATCAAAAGTTAAGCATAAAATGTTAAAGGCTATTCATAACAACCCTTTATCAAGCCATCCAAGTTATCTTAAGACATATAAATAGTTAAGAGAAATGTTCTTTTGGAAAGGGATTAATATTGAAGTTCGTAAGTACATTCAGGAGTGTCCTACTTACCAATAGAGCATGAGTTTCTAGTAGTCTTGTTGCAACCCCTACCCATCCCTACTCAAAAATGGGAAGGTATTACAATGGATTTTGTTACTATATTTATTGTAGTTCAAAGGAAGAGTTTCCTCTATGTATTTGTTGATCATTTGATAAAGTATGTTCATTTATTTCCTCTTCCCAATAAGTATGATGCCCCCTTGGTAGCTGGAATTTTTTTTAGATAAATCTTTAAATTACATGGGCTATCAAAGAACATTGTTAGTGATAGAGATAATAGGTATATGAGTTCATTTCGATAAGAACTCTTTCACCTAGCAGGCACTAAAATAACCTCAAGTACAAGTTATCATCCTCAAATGAATGGTCAAATAAAACCCATCAATAAATGTATTGAAGGGTATTTAAAGAATAATATATCAAGGCAGCAAAATGCATGGATTAAATGATTACACTTGGGATAATTCTTCTATAATACCTGTTATCACGTGTCAATTGGAATGACACCCTTCAAAGCTTTGTATGGATACGATGCATAATATTTTATGGACTTGGTCATTCCAGATAGTAGAGATTTGGGAGATAAAGACTTAATCCATCAAAGTCAAGATATCTTTAGGACTCTCAAAGATAATCTTCGGCAAGCACATAATCAATAAAAGTAGCATACAAGAAAAAGGATATTTGAAGTAGGGGACATGGTATATTTATATTGAAAACCCTATAGGTAGACCTCTATTAAGCAAAGTGGAGTCAAGAAACTCAAACCACATTTATATGGACATATAAAGTCATGAGGAAGGTGGGATAGATTGTTTATGAGTTATAATTACTAGGTTGTAGTTGAATACATAATGTTTTCCATGTTTTGCACCTAAAAAGGGCACTTGGCCAACATATTACTCCTTCTATAGAGCTACCACCATTATATGATGAAGGCAAGTTGATTTTAATACTCGAATCCATCCTTGAGACTCATGAAAAAAGGTTAAGGAATAAAATTATCATAGAGTATTTAGTTTGTTGAAAAAATTTACCACTCAAATATGCTACACGTGAGGAGGAGCATCAATTATTGAACACCCAAATTTAAAATTGCTTGAGGAAAATCAATTTGAGGATGGGAGTTATGTAATATTCCCAATCAACAAATCATTGCCTTAGAGAGCAGTGCAATAATTAACAAGAAGAGACAATCAACAAATAGAGATCACAGCCTTTGAAGAGAAGTGCCACCATTAATTAAGTAAACATTTAATAAAGGGAGCACTGCCATTAACAACATTTATTATTTTTAACGAAGATTCCCATGAATAACATTAATTAATTAAATGGTAATCAACATTAATCTTGATGAAAGGATGCCACCTTTGGAAAAGACACACCGTTTGATGAGGAGTTATGACATATTTTTATTCATTCATTGAAGTGGAAGAAATCATTCATTCAACTCATGTAATTAATATCTAATTATGTATAATCTTACACTTCTTATTAAACTTAAGGATGAAATCCCTTATTTTTAATATTAGATGCAATGATGGAAACCCTTGTCATCGTAACCCAAGGATGAAAACCCTTGAGGCTTATATTATATTATTTGAGATCTGAAAATTTTGTAATAAACATTCATTTAAAGTAAGAAAATTATCATTTCTAAGTAAAAGTTACATATTTATATTAAAACAAAATTTTCAAGGAAACCAACTTTATGTATAATATTCCCATTCAAAATATTATAGTGGTATTAGAGATCTTCATCATGCCAACAAATGGAACATAAACTTCATGCAAGGCAAAGATTAAAAAAATTTCTATTATTTGAGAAATAAAAATAAGGGTTCTAATCAGCAAAGAGAATAAATATAAAGGGAAGAAGAAAGGATAAATATGGAAGAGAGAAATGAAGATGGTGACTGGATTGATATTCTTATCCAAGGTTAGGAACAACTGGCTAATATAATGACTCAATTAGCCCTCACAATGCAATCTATGATAACTCATAGATATCAAAATGATAAAAATGGTCATTCTAATACTAGCCATAATCAAATCTTACACAAAATAACCGTGAGTTCTTCAAACAAACATTTTCAGCCCAAATTTATTTTAAGATTAGAAAAGTATGGAAGAAGAAACCCAAGCTTCATTTTGAGAGGACCTTATAGCTGATTTTGAAGAATATTGAGCCCTTTTAGATGATTTACAAAGGGAAATATCACTCACAAATTTCATGGAAATGAAAAGAAATCATAATGGCACTAGAACGGACCATAGAACCCAAAATAATCAAAAATATCTTTAGCATGTATTAGGTAAATTAACTTTGTTGACTTTTGATGGCTCTAACAAATTCACGGCTTGAGCGTGGATCCAAAATTTAGATACTTATCTCTTTGACCTATGATGGAAGAAGAAGAAATTAAATTCACAACCTTTCATCTTAAAGGAATAGCTCATAAATGGTGGTACCATGGATGGATTATGCAAGGGCATAATCATATTAAATCATATGATGAATTTACTAAGAGGTTGATAGAAAGATTTGATAGAATTGACCTCGAAATTCATTTTTGGGAATTGGCATTATTAAAAAAAATTAGCAATGTGGAATACTATGTGACAGAATTTTAGAGGCTCACCGTGATGCTTCCAGACATTACTTAAAGGAGCCTCATAGTATTCTACATAGAAGGATTGATTGAGCCACTCAAGGGTTTAGTCAAAGCCTTTAATCCTCCCTCTTTCTAAGAAATAATTAAAAAATCATTAGATTTAGAGACATCAATGCCAAGGAATAAAAGTATGCCATTTATACAACCAAGAATAACTAATAATGGACAGCCATGAACCATGCCTTTAGGACAATAAGGGACAACACCCTATATTAAACAAAGAAAACCATTACAATCAGGAGGATTCTAACCAAGAGACCCACCTAAAACACGTAAATAAATAGAAACAAGAAATGAGCTAAGGAGAAAAAACTTATGCTTCACTTGTACAAACCCTTGGGTACTAGGTCACAGTTGTTTGGGAAAGGGGCAAGTCTATTACATCAAATTTGTTTCATATGGTGAACCCGATGAAGAAGATGTCATAGCTAAAGAAACAATACATGAATCATAATAAGGGGAAAAGACATTGGAGGGTACCTTTGCAACTTTATCAGGAGCTCTGAGATACCATCCCTTTAGAGTAAGAGGGAATCTACAAGGATAGAAAATCACCATATTAATAGATAGCAAGGCCACCCATAATTTCATTGATGACTAATTGGTAACAAAAATGGGTTTAAAAATATAATAATTTCAAGGTTTTAAGGTCATGGTTGTTGATGGTTTTACCATTTCATTTACTCAAATAATTCCACTACTCCATCTCACATTAGGTAGACATCAAATAAACAATGATTTCTATATAGTGGGCATTAGTGAAATAGATTTGGTACTAGGTGTATAATGGCTATATTCCTTAGGGGAATTTACCCAAAATTATCAAACCATGGAATTAAAATTTAAAATAGATGGGAAGGAAATATTTCTTCAAGGTATGGCTAATGGAGCCCCCCAGGTGGTTACAGCCAAGAGGATGGAAAGGACATTCAAGAAAGGCCAAGTTTCATGTGCAACCCAATGTTTTGTGAGTTTGATAAAATTAGAACTGTAGAGACATCATGAAGATATTCAACCCATAATTTATAAACATGCTAAGGTTTTTGAGAGTACCCCACATAGATTACCACTAGATAGAGGGTTTCAACATATTATTGAGTTAGAAATCGGTACCAAGCCAATAATAATTATACCTTAATGTCACACCAAAATCTATAAAGATGAGATCAAAAAATCTATCAAATAATTATTGGAGATGGGGAATATTAGGCCAATTTCAAGTCCTTTCACTTCATTTATGGTCCTAGTCAAGAAGAAAGATGGCACATTGAGAATGTTCATAGACTACCGTTAATTGAATAAAAAAACTATTAAGAATAGATATCTGATACCAAGGATTGATGAATTAATCGATGAGCTTCAAGGAGCTAGTTTTTTTTCCGAAATTGATTTAAAATCATGATACCATAAAATATGAATTCAAGATGAAGATGTTCAAAAAATGGCATTCAGATGTCATTATAGGCATTTTGAGTTTTTGGTTATGCCTTTCAGATTGACCAACGCTCCAGCCACCTTTCAATCTTGTATAAATAATATATTTGGTAAACATTTGATAAATTTTTTATTGGTTTTCTTTGATGATATATTGATATATAGTACATCATGGGAGGAACACTTGAAACATTTAGACATAGTACAAGAAATATTGGAGCAATAATTTCTTTTATCTAAAATGTCTAAATGCAAGTTTGGAATGATGAAAATTTTATACTTGGGGCATGTCATCAATAGAAAATGAGTGCACATTGATCAAGATAAACTCTGAGCTATATTATATTGGCCTGCTCCTGCTAACATGACTTAATTAAGAGGATTCTTGGGGTTATGCACTTACTGTCGAAGGTTTGTTAAAGGGTTCTCTTGGATAACTGCCCCTTTGAGAAATTTATTTTATCCTTATTTTCTTTTCATCAACTATTGTTCGGTCCAATGAGAACACATGAAAATATGTTTGGAGGTATACTACTACTATGGTAGAGCTACTCCTAAGGTGGAATGTTGTGATTGACTAGATGAGGTCATAGATTACAAAATTCAACACTCCTTAATATTGACCTTATTTTCATTCTCTACTACACTCTTTTTAAGCCCTCAAACATCCTTATAACTTTTCTTGTCTATCCATTTACATCTAGACTCATTCTTTGCATGTTTGAAGCTTGATTGGTGAATTCTAGAGTTTCACTATTGAACTCCAAAGCTTCACTATCAAAATTTTAAGCTTTGTTGTAAAACTTTGGATCTTTACTAATGTACTTCAAATCTCTATTGTTTTACTCTAGATATTTTTTTATTTACTTTAGAGCTTTGCTCTTAAACTCCAAAGCTTGCATAAAACTGCTTAAACCCAATGTTGCTACATTCATGACTCCTAACCTTTATCTTAAATGCAGAAAATTATCTTTTGATAATGGCTTAGTAAAAATATCATCTAGTTGTTACTTGCAAAATTTAAGCTCTATTTTAGATTTTTCAACTAACTCCTAATAAAATGATACTTGATCGTTATATGTTTGCTTCTATAATGAAAGATAGGATTCTTTGACAATGCAATGGAGGATATGTTATCACAATATATTATTGATGCTCCTTATTTATCCTAATTCAAATCTAATAACCTTCTTCTCAACCATATGGATTGGCATGCTAATGCATTGGCTACTATGTACTCTGCTTCAATTGTATAAAGTGAAACTATGGGTTGTTTCTTTAAATCCCAACAATGGATCTTGACCTAAGATGAAACACATACCCAGATGTACCTTTTATATCATTTAGACTATCAGAACAATCACTATCCATGTATCCAACTAACTAAAAATCATATATTGTAGAATACAAAACACCATGGATTCTTGTGTCATTCACATACCTCAAAATTATTTTGCCTACTTGCCAATATGTCTCATTCAATGTCTCCATGAATCTATAAATCAAACTGACTAAAAACATAATATCATGTCTAGTTGTATTCAAATACATAATACTTCCCACCAAACTCTTATACCATGTGGGATCTACCTTTCTACTATAGTCTTCCTTATGTAATTTTATACGTGTTTTAGCAGGAGTAGATACTAGTTTTTTGTCCTACATCCTAAACCTCTATAATACTTCCTTTGCATACTTGCCTTCTGATATGAATATGCCTTCATTCATTTTCCCAACTTCTATTCCAATAAAATACTTTAATAGACCTAAATTAATTATCTTAAACTCCTTTTTCATGGCTGATTTGAACATTTCTATGGACTGATTTGCATTTCCCAAAAAAATTAAATCATCCACATACAAAACAACAATAAAAATACCTCATTTACTTGACTTGATATAGAGTGTGGGCTCACTAACACTTTTCCTAAATCCATTTTTCAATAGATAAGAGTCTATTCAGTTGTACCATGCCTTTGGTGCTTGTTTGAGCCCATATAATGCCTTTTTCAGCCTATATACCTTGCTCTCATGTCTGATAATCTCATATCTAGGTGGTTTTCCCACATATACCTCTTCTTCTAACACTGCATTTAAGTGACATCCATTTGATGCACCTTCTATTTGTGGTGAGTAGTGATATCTATGATTGTTCTTACTATTTTTAACCTTGTTATGGGTGAAAATGTCTCATTGTAGTCACGTCTAGGTCTTTACTTGTAGTCTTTCACCACTAGTCTTGATTTATGTCTCTCTATCTTGCCTTCAAAAAAAAATTTGTCCTGTATACCCACTTGACTCCTATGAATTATTTTCATTTTGGAAGGTCAACTAATTCCTAAGTCTAACTTTTATCAATGACATGCATTTCTTCATCCATTGCCTCACACCACTTGTTGTCCTTAACTACTTCCTTATAATAAATAGGATCACCTAATGAAAATAGAGCATAATTCATTATTTCATCTTGATTTTCTTTGTACCTTGACAATGCATAGACTTATTGTAAACTCCTTGTCCTTGGTAGGCATTGGCTTGAGTTGGAGGAAGATGAAGTTTACTCATGAGCTATTCCATGACCTCTTTATTGGTTGTTACCACTAGGTCAATCAACCCTTTTTTTAAATAAGGATCTAACTTGGTGCATGGGTGGTTATACCACCTATTGTTTTAGTTTCAAGAAAGGTTCCATTAGCCTTGTTTGCACTTTCTCTTCTTCTTGTATGTATTCTCATGCTGCATCTTGAATGAACTAAACATCTTGGCTGATTATGAGTTCCTTGGTGACAAGATTATACAATATATAAGCCTTTGATTGGTCACTATACTCTATGAAAATGTATTTATCTCATTTATCATCCCACTTTATTCTTATTTACTTGGGCATGTGTGCATATGTAACACATTTAAACATTCTAAGGTGTTCAATACTAAGTTTTCAATTTCTCCATGCTTCTTGAAGGATCATATCCCTAACACTCTTAGTTGGACAAATATTTAGTAAATATATGGCTATTGTTATAGTATCAACCCAAAATTCATGAGGTAAAAATTTTGCCTTAAGCATTCTCCTTACCATCTCTTGGATGGTTCGGTTCTTCCTCTCAACCACACCATTTTGTTGTGGTATATACCTAATGAAGTACTGACCATTTTTCAAATCACCTTGTGCATCAACTCTTCTATTTTAGGATATAATATGACAACACAAAAATATCCACAAAGATTCCAAGATGAAAGCAATATAAAAATAGAAATAAAACTTGTACAAATCAAAACAAAACCATGCAAACCATAAAAAAAAAGATTCAACATGGTTCATCAATTGGCTACATCCACAGATAAATTGTTTCGCCTTTTTATTTTCAACAACACTTGGATAATTAATCTTATGACAAAAACATGTCACTCACATCTCTCCTATCTCTCACAACCTCCTTCTTAACTTCAATCCACATAAAATTACAGCAAAGTTATACAAAGCTACTCCAATCATA
The DNA here is from genome assembly GCA_037957365.1 of Torreya grandis. Classification (NCBI taxonomy): domain Eukaryota; kingdom Viridiplantae; phylum Streptophyta; class Pinopsida; order Cupressales; family Taxaceae; genus Torreya; species Torreya grandis. Next base: position 3,359,701 of record JARHVA010000217.1, read on the forward strand.
CAAGCTTTCCTACAAAGACTAACAAGTCTTCAACTCATCTCACATTATAAAGGAATGCATCCTTTAATTATACAAAATACATGTAAGAGAGGAGAGAATAGAGAAAACAATGAGAGATTAAAATGTGCCACACTCCCATGTAGACCATAGTGATCAATAGTGGCATGCTTGACACCATGTGCAAAGGTAAAAAATTGAATGGCATATTCATGATGCCCCTTGACCTCCTCCATGTACTTTCAAAATAATACACCCAACTTCACATTTAAAACCAATTAGGAATAGTGGTTAATGTCCCCACTTCCCATGTGTTCACATAAAAGTCAAAATATTCTTTAATCTCTTTTTGACTTCAACTAAGGAGCCTGACATGCATGCAAGAGTCAACCCTCAAGAATGGCACCCCACATGCACCCATGTGCAAAATAAAAAAGCATCCCATGTGACTTAGTGGATAAATTCACCTTACCTTCTCTCTCATCATATTTTCCACTTGAAAGGTCCTCCATAGGCCATGCCACATCACCTAGATGCCACCTCACATGCACAATCATTGTCAACTCACCATTACCACCTCATCACATGAATAGTGACCATGAATAGTGATTATGAATAGTAACTCATTAATATTTACTATGAATAGTGAATTCACACTTAAAAATTCTCCCACTTGAAGTCAATATACACAACTTCCCATTGTTACACCTGTTGAACAAACTTATCACTTTTATCTTCTTCATCCATGAAGACCAACTAAAGTTGAATAGAACTTCAAATTTACTTTTGTAACCACCTTAGTCATCATATCCACAATATTTTCAATGGTATGGATATTCTCCAACTTATGTTGCTTCTCCTCCAATACTATCTGTATAAAATGATACCACATCTGAATATGTTTTGACCTAGAGTGAAATACTAAATTTTTTGCTAGATGATTAGCACTTTGACTATTATTGAAAAGTATACATTTTCCTTGTTGGTGTCCCAACTCTTCCATCAGTCTCTGTATTCATATCATTTCATTACTCACTTTTGTAATTTTACTCAACCTCTATGGTATAAAGTGCCACCACCTTCTATAGATATGATATCTAGCTAACTATTATACCGCCTACAGTGAACACATACCCTATAATGTTCCTTATACTATCAAGATAACCTCCTATTTCTGAATCAACATACCCTCATAATGTCACATCTGATCCACCATAAAAAAATATTATATCTATGATCCCTCTTTGGTAATGAAGATCCATTTGACTACCTTCCAGTATTTCTTTCCTAGATCACTCATGAACCTACTCACTACTCCCACTACATGTGCAATGTCTGGCCCCATACACACCATTTAATATATCAAACTACCAACTATTTATGGGTAAGGTGTCTTAAACGTGTGATTATTTTATTCTTATGCCTTGGGACATTGTTCCTTTGTTAATTTGAAGTGGCCTGCCAAATGTGTCTCAACTAGTTTAACATCCTCTATGCTAAACCTTTCCAACACTTTCTTGATGTACTCTACATATGATAATGTCAGTTTCTAATTATTTCTATCTCAATCTATTCTCATACCAAATATATGTTTAGAAACACCTAAATATTTCATAGTAAAATAATCACTCAACCATCTTTTGAGTACATTGATATCCTACATGTTAGAACCTACCACCAACATGTCATCTACATACAAAATAAAGATAATATAACTACCATTTTCAATTATTTTAAAATAAACACAATGGTCAAAATGACATCTTGAATAACTTTATTCTAACATAAAACTGTGAAACTTAAGATACCATTGCCTCAGAGCTTGTTTAAGGCCATACAAGCCTTTCATCAGTTTGTACACCAAATTCTCCTTATCACTGACTTCATAACCTTATGGTTGCTCCATGTATATATCCTCCTCCAAATCCACATGAAGGAAATAAATCTTCACATATAATTAATCTAAATGCAAATCTTCAACTGTAACTAAACTCAAAATAGTTGTAACAGAAGTCATCTTAACAATAGGAGAAAAGATTTCATCAAGATCTATACCTTTCTTCTTTGTAAAAACTTTCACCACTAATATGGCCTTATACTTATTTTTACATCCATATTCCTCCTTCATCTTATACACCCAATTTTTTTACAATGCCTTCTTTCCCTTTGGAAGTTCCAACAAATCCCATGTTTGGTTTGTCATAAGAGAGTCATATTCCTCATCCATAGCTTGATTCCACTTATTCTTGGGATCAACCTATATTGCTTCTTAATTCTCGCTCACTCACCACCATAAGTAAGTCAGAAATAATTAGAATAAGGAGAAAACCTTTCATGTGGTCTACTTACTCTAATATATTTTCTCACAATAGGAGTTTGGGGTGTTATATTTTCAATAGGTAGCTTTGGGACATGTTCATTTGTGATGTCTTCCAACACCATGTATTATTTTTTAGCTACTTCTTTCTTATGATCCCTATATATGAATTTTTCATTAAAGATAAAATATCTACTCCTGATTATTATCTTATCTTCCAAATCCCACAACTAGAATCTAAATTCATTAATACCATAACCAATCAAATTAAATTTCTTAGACTTATCCTCTAATTTGGATCTATTCTTTTTATCAATGTGAGAAAAATATTCACAACTAAAGACCTTTAAAAAATAATACTCTACCTTCTTACCATTACATGTCTCCTATAGTTTTTTGCCATTAAAGGCACTAAAAGGTCCTTTGTTTATTACGTACACTATTTTATCTACATCATCCACCCAAAACTGTAAGGGCAACCCTGCATGCAATCTTGTTCTCCTACCATGTTCCATGATAGTTGTTCATCCTCTCTAATAGACCATTTTCTATGGTGTTCCTGGAACCATCTTTTGCCCATGGATTCCATTTAGTGAACAATACTTATCAAACTCTTCGTTGTAGTATTATCCACCATTATCTGACTGAGCACTTGAGCTTTAAATATGTTTCATTTTCAACTAAAGTTATCCATCTCTTGAATGTATCAAAAATATTAGATTTATGTTTTATAAAATAAACCCAAACCTTCCTAGTTGTATCATCAATAAATGTGACATAATATAATAAACCACCAAGTGAAGATACATGAGTTGGTCTCCATACATTCATATGCACAAGCTCTAACTTTTGCTCTTTATTGGTTAGTCCAACTATAAAAAACCACACATGTTTCTATTTCCCATGCACATATTCTTCACACATGTGCAAGTCAATTTCTTTTAGACCAAGAAATCTCTCATTTGCATGTAGTCTCTTCATGCCACATGTGGCCAAGTCTGTAGTTCCATAAATTTATGTTTTTACTAGTAGTGGTTAGAACACACAATACATTAGAACTAATTATGGATAAATATAATGTGCCCACTTTGTCACTTCTTTTCACCACTAGTGCACCCTTGGTAACCTTCCATGAGTTGATTATAAATGTGACCATACAATCATCATTTCCCAACTGTCCTGCAGAAATTATATTTTTCCTCAAGTTTGGAACATGCCTAACATCCTTAAGCATATAAGTGTTCCCATTTTATAATTTAACTTAAACATTTCCTTTTCTAAAAATTTTGTAGTGTTCATCATCACCAAGGTAAACATGTCCAAAATTCCCTTGAAGATAATCTTGAAAATAATGTCTATGAGGAGTAGCATGGAAATAAGCACCAGAATATAAAACCCAAGATTTAGAAATATTATCCAAAGAAATAATAAGAGCATCTTGTAACACATCACTTGATATATTTGCCTCTTTGTTACTTCTTGTTGGTCCTTGGCTGATTTTCCATGAATAACCCAACAATCTTTCTTTGTGTCCTAGATTCCCATAGTGTCATCATTCCATCTTGCTTCTTGATTTGGATCTTTAAATCCTCCTTGATTTTCCATGGTTCCCTCTTCCTCTATTCTTTTATCTCCCTCTAATCTCCATTGTCAATGCATTCCCCTATGTGGACATTTCAATAGTGCTTCTCCTCCACATTTACTCACGTAGGATCACACCCATCACATCTTTAAACTTCAATTTGGCATTATTGGAGACAAAGTTACTTACCTCCATGACCAAGCTATTCTATCTCTCAAGTAAGGAACACAAAATAAGAAGAGCCTTAATTTCATCATCAAACTCAATATTAAAATCCCATAACCCTATTAAAATCATTCAAATGGTTTGTTATTGAACCATTTTTAGACATTTTCATATTAAATAATTTCTTAATCGATAAAAATTTATTGGAGGTAGAGGGTTTTTCATACAACTTCCCTAATGTGCTCATAAGACTTTATGTAGTCTTTTCTTGGGATATGTTAAATGCAAATGTAGATGTCAGGCATAAGAGGATGGTTTTAAGTGCTTTTCTATCTAGGAACTCCCAATCCTCATCTGACATTGTCATTGGATTCTTAGATCTACCTCCCAAAGATAAGTAGAGGTTCTTGTGAAAGAGGTAATCTTCCATTTACATCTTCCATAATCTGAATGTCTATCCATTAAACTTCTCTACCATTGATTTTTCATCATCTGCCATAGCTCCCACTGAAACTAAAATTCTTAGCTTCCTGCAACTTAATCCTCAACAAAAACTAACCTTTACTCTTATACCACTTTTTAAGATACAATATGACAACATGGAAATATCTATAAAGTTGCAAAGAGCGAAGATATGTAAAAATAGAAATAAAACTTACACAAAATAAAATAAAATCATGTAAATCATAAGAAAAGGATTTAACGTGGTTCACCAAATGGATACATCCATAAATAAATTGTTTAGCAACACTTAGATAATTAATCCCATGATAATAACCTATCACTCACACCTTGCCTATTTCTCATAACCTCCTTATCTTCAATAAACATGAACTTAAAACAAGATTACAACAAATCTAGACAAATCTAACTCCAAGCTTACAAGATTTCCTAAAAATACTAACAAGTATTCAAATTATCTCACATTACAAATTAATGCATCATTTACTTATACAAAATACATATAAGAGAGGAGAGAATATACAAAATAAGGAGAGAGAAGAAAATATTCCAAACTCCCATGTGGACCATAGTGATCAATAGTGGCATGCTTGACATCATCTACAAGCTTCAAAAGTTGAATGGCATCTTCATGATGCCCCTTGACCTCCTCCATGTGCTTCCAAAATATTATGCCCCACTTTATATGTGACTCTAATCAGGAATAGTTATCAATGTCCCCACTTTCCATGTGCACACACAAAAATCAAAAGATTTATCAATAAATTTATGAATTCAACTGAGAAACGCCACATGCATCCAAGATTCAACCCTCAATAATGGCACCCCATATACACCCATGTGCAAAATCAAAAAGCATCCTATGTGACTTAGTGGAAAAATTCACCCCACCTTCTCTCTCATCATCTTTACCACTTGAAAGGTCCTTCGTGGGCCATGCCACATCACCTAGATGCCACCTCCCATGCACAATCATTTCCAACTCACCATTTCCACCTCATCACATGAATAGTGATTATGAATAGTGACTTCACACTTAATGTTCTACACTCTTTGATCAAAGTCTTCATGGGCCATAACTTTTATGGAATTGCTTAACTAAAAATTAGCATTGATACAAACCATCTAAAGCTACATCTGAGCTGCATCTTAATAAATACAAGTTACAATGAGGTTTGCATCATGTTTGTTTCAATATTTAAGTATTGTAGTCTTTTATATTTGTTGAGCTCATGAGGTCCTAGGTGTGTGTTTTTGTATTTGTCATCACTTTTCTTATTTAAAAAATTTGTGGAAATATTTGAGATATACATTCTAATGACATAGATGGCATGTCTGATGGGATGACGTGACTCACATATCTCTTTTAAACCTCTTTAGCAAGTTATCTAGTTAAAATTTATTTTCATATTTTTGCTAAAAATGGCTAGTAAAATGCTAATAACTTTTGATTTGTTTTATGTTTTAATCTAAATTTTTTAGAGATATGCATATTTGTTCTATTACAAACCTCTCAAAATTTAGTTGAAAATGGATGTATAGTTTAGGAGTCATGGCCAAATTATTAACTATCATTTTTTATTTCTAGATTTATTTTTTAGTTAAAAATGGCTAGTAAAATAGTAATAAATTATAATATATTATCTATTTTAATCTTATTTTTTATAGGTATGCATATTTTTTATATTAAACACATTTCAAAATTTTATTGTGTTGAGCTACAGCTCATATGGACCAGCTAAGACTTGAACTTAGGACCTTCCATTTGTTGTTGGAGTATTCTACCAAGTGAGTAACTAGCCCTTCTATGGCCAACACATCATCAGTTTGAGTGTGACTTATTTTCAACACCCTCACTTAATCCACACTACAAGTGTTTGGTGCTCCTAGTCTAGCTCTCATACCACATGTTGAACTACAACTCATATGGACCAGCTAGGACTCAAAACTAGGTCCTTCTATTTGTTGCTAGAGTGTTCTACCAAATGAGCTATTGGCCCCTCTATGGCCAACCCATCATTGATCCGTGTGTGGATTATTTTTAACATGTGGAAAATGGGTGTATAGTTTAGGAGTTATGACCAAATTACTAACTGTCATTTTTTATTTTTAGATTTTATTTTTTAGCTAAAAATGGCTGGTAGAATACTAGTAACTTATGATATGTTCTATTTTTTAATTTAAATTTTTTTAGAGGTATATATATATTTATTATATTAAAACTTCTCAAAAAAATTGAAAAATGGATGTATAGTTTAGAATTTATTGTTAAAATATTGACTGCTACTTTTACAGATTTATGCATGTCAAAGACCCACCAAGCAAAACTACTATTTTTTTTTGTTGCAAGTTCAAAAGAGTGGGATGATACATTCAAACAATCAAAGTTTATTTTGAGTGCTTAAAAATTAATTTAAATTTCCTTTTAAGTGTTTTAAAATCAATTCACATTTCATTTTGGGTTCTAAAAATAACACTTGCAATATTTCTTCAAAGTTTTCTCATTTCGTACAAGTATTATTTATTGCATCTTGCATGTGTTATGGGGATATTTTTCACGTATGATCTCCCATTTTAGGTGACTTAGAAACAAAAATACTTTACTTATTTGATATCTCTAAGATTTTCTTAATATGCTTTTACTTGCTTCTAGTGAGATCCTATAAATCAGAATAACAATACCTTCAATTTTTCTTTTGGCTTATGAGTGAGATTTCATCACCTTCTCACAAGTATCTTAGGTGGTATTTGACCTAAGGTTTCATCTCCCAAATTTATACCAATTTCACTTATTTTGTGGGGAATGTAAATTAAGTGTATTATTCATTGGGGCAGTGGTTGAATAGTTAACCTGACCAACTGAATAGGGTCTTGGGTCATGTAGTAGTCTAGACATTATACTCTGCTAAGCAAGTGATGACTAGAGTGGTTTCAAAAGGTACTAGATCCTTTCATAACAAGTTAGACAATTTTAATCTAATTGAAAAATATTTCTAAAGTACTCACATACCACAAGCTATATTGGGACCAACTAGTTTACCAATCAAAAATTTAGAATAGAAGCCTATTTGTTGTAGAATTATCACTAATGTAGTGATGCAAGGTAATAGCTCTTGAAGATTGCCTTTTTCGTACAAACTTTTGAGATAAGGAGGGTGTAAACCCCATACCAATAACCTATAATTATTAATTACTTTTTAATAATCTTAAACTTTATCCTCTAAAAAATAAGTATATCAAAATGATCAGTTATTTCCCCTAACCCTGTTAGTTTATAGTTTCTAGCATACAAAAAAATTATTTGAGTCCTTATTCGGTCAAAAATTGTCACATTTTACTTACACTAAAATGCATTACTCTATCTATGTCATTGGTCAAATTGTGTTCCATTTTACCTTGGTCAAAACATTTACATTTCATACCCTTTTCTTATGTAAATTTGTATCATTACTCTGTGTATGTCATTGATCAAATCTTGTGTCATTCTACCTTAGTCAAAATGTTTACATTTCATAAATTTTTCTTGCATGAAATCATTTTGTTACTTTATCCATGTTCATGGTCCAAAATTATTCATAACTCATGCATTTCATACCTCCTTTCTTGTGTGAAAGTGTACCATTACTTTGTCTATGTCTTGGTCAAATATGTTCCCTTATACATCCCATTTTGTTCAAATTTGTACATTTCATGCCTCCTTTGTGTAAATTATACCATTATTATATCCATGTTCCAAGTCCAAATTGATATTTCTACCACTTTGTCCAAATTATGTCTTAAACCACACCTCACTTATTTGAAATTGTATTGTTACTCTATTTGTATGAGTTTGAAAATATTCTAGTCTTGTTCCGAAGTTCTCATTCTAAGGTAATGTATAGTCAAGACTCTATTCCCTTATGTTTAGATCAAATCTATTCAAGTCTAAAATCTTTCTCTGGTCAGTTTTAATTCATTTTCCCATTTCTATCTAGGTCTATTCCAAGTTCAGGTCCAATCTGATCAACTCTATTCAAAATTAGTCATTCACATTCAAAATTATTCTAAAGTCAACTATGTTTAATTCAAACATTCATTTCTCTTTTTCAAGTCACCTTTATAGATATATTTCAAATCATTTCCTTATCTTTAAGATCAATCTCATGCACCTGTCAGTTGGAAATGACAAAGTCATGACATCCATCCTTTCTCTCATTTGAATCCAATTCTAATTTGATATTTCCCCTAAAATGCATCCTTACTTAGGGGAATCCTTCAATTAGTTCTCTATCACTTTTTCAATTCATTCAATGGCATCCATTTCAAATTTTTATACATCTTACCTATGTGATCTTGGTCATGCTAGCAAAAGGGCACCCCTTTTGATACCTTTATCCTGAACCCATCTGACTTCTCAATTATAACATTCATGTCCAAATCCAATTTCATTTAATATATCCAGATAAGTCATCTTTTACAAATTGGTCACTACAAAACATGATTGTTTATCCACATACTAATCCTTTTGGTGAAAATGAGCCAAAACCTAGGTGGTACTAAAAAGAAGAATATTATGAGTATCATAGGATTCAAGGTCATTCACTTAATAGATATGGTGGGTTTAGGATTTATGTCCAAATCTTGATTAATCGATGAGATGTCACAACCACACAACATTATCATAACTACATAGTGGAATGATGATACAACTTCCTCTAGACAAAGACCTAAATATGTTCAACCATCGATAAATCCAAAAACATTTAGAAAAGGGAAGGAGTTATTTGTATCTTCACCCTAAGCCTAGTGTTATCACCATATTACAATAAGTTGATTCATGACCTTATGGCCTTGATACGTAACCCAATTTTTTATTCTCCTATTGAACATCAAAAATTGATCATTTATTTGATCGATCTCATGATATAGAAATGTCCATTGCTACTAAACAAAATATACCTGTATATTCTTCATAACTAGTCATAAAAGATCTTCAACAAACATTTGATAATCCCCATCAACTTCTACAACAAATCCAACAATATAATCATGTATTGTCATTACCCCTCCAAGAAAACTCATCTACTAAAAGGCCAAGTACACCTAAGTCTAAGAATCACTCATTAGGGATAGGCCAAGATTATTTTTCAAATCACAGTCATACTCATTCACTTTTAAGTCAAGATCAAGACAAATCACCCATTTCCAATGTTCTCTTGAGTCACCCATATTTGATGAGTCACCCTTTTACCATCCTCATATCTTTGATGAGCCTTGCTTTGAAGAGTATCTCTATGACCATTTACCTATATTTGATGAACCATTATTCAATGAGCCCATCTTTGAAGAACCCATTATTGATCCACAGTCTATTTTTCTCCCATCCTCTAAATTTCCTCATTTCCAAAAATTTCTTCATCCTAAAGCCTTAATTTCCAAGTACATAGTGAAAAAATTACTTGTGGACAATGTAATTCAATAGGTTCTCTTTGTGTCTAAATCCAAAGTAAGATCATGTTTCTTATCAAAACTAGATTCAAAGTCAGAATTACAATCAGATTTATAATTAGAATTGGGATCAACATCTACATTAGAATTAGGTTATATTTTAGAACCAAAGTCAAAATTGGGTTCCATTCTAGAACCAATATCATATTTAGCATCAAAAGTGGAATCAATGTTAGGTTTAGAACCTCTTACATCAAAATCAGCTTTAAAATCATAATATATTAGTGGATATTGTAACATTGGTTATACACTTCTATTAGATCCACTTGCATCCAAATAAACTTTAAAATTAACATACCTTAGTATATGTTATGACACAAGTTATACTCTTTTGGAAGATCAAATTGAATATAATTATTACTCCTTCATGGTTTTTAAAGATGCTTCCTTCAACTTTGACATAAGTTCTCCTAGTAGCCTCTACGAGGATTGTGTTACATTTTCACCTTTCATTGACATTATACATGCCTTTACCATTAACCATCTTAGTCATTATGTTGATATTTCACCTCCCACAAATGTTGATTGGGACCAACAAGATCACACATTATTTAATTTATTTCATTACGATATTTTAGTGGTAGAATCTTTGGGGATCCAAGATAGCATTCAAGCAAAAACAATCTCCTAGTGAAACCTTGTTTAAGATAGTAGGGGACAACTAAAATATAAACTTAACATCTTCTAGTGAAACCTTGTTTGAAGCACTAGATGATAAGTAGTATACAAAATTAGAATCCTTTAGTGAAACCTTGCTTAAGGTGCTAAGGGACAATCAAAATGATTTATTATCATCCCTTAGTGAAACCTTATTCAAGGCACTATTAGACAATCTAAATAAAAAAAATCAAGAAGACTTTGTTGGTAAAAACTTCTTTGGGGTGCCAATAGATGAACCAATTAGTTTATCATTGCTTGATGAAGTCAATATTGGCCTTGCCACAACCAAAATCAATTTGAATCTAAAATCAACAACATTGTGTGTGACTGAAAGTCCCAATTTTCATTCATCCCCTAACCATTATACATTCCATTATGATCTTGTCATCCATTCAAGACCTATATTCCATTCTCTAATCAAATCATTTATCCAATGCCTATCCGTTTGTACACTCCCTAGCAGCACTCTTTTTTAAAAATATTATGAAGACACCTTGTTTAGAAGGTTGGAGGAAGTAGAATCAATGGCCAATAAAGATCACAACAACATCATTAAAATATACATTAGTAACAAAATTCTATTAGAGAAGTTATTTAGAGTAGTATGGTTTAGAGATGAAACATTAAACATTATGCATCTCATCATCTTCCATTGAATTGATATGCCAAAAATTTAGGAAAAAATCAAAATCAAATCAAAAGAGAAAGATAAATAATTTGTCCAATGGTGAAAACCATATTTCTAGCACCTTAGGCAAGTATCATGATGAAAACCATGTTTCTAGCATCATGTGTAAATAATTTGTTGTCTATAATTTCATTGATACTTGGGGGCATCCTTTTCTACATTGAAATATATTCCATTCATGGCATATTACCTTGTCCTAAACCATTTATCTATTCATCCTGTGTTGGTCTAATATTTCCTTCCCATCTTGATCTTCAAAAAAATAGAAGTTATTTTGAGCCCTATTTTAAAAAATCACTTCACATATTCTTTTAGTGACACCTTGATGACTGGAAATTTTGGTTCCCATGTGATAAAGTCCTTGTAGATTCTGAATCTGCTTATCATCTATTATTATCATATTTGATCATTCTAGTCCTTCCATTTTTAATTAAATCCCATATTGGTGTGAAAACATGTTTCCCTTTACTAGTGATCCCCTATGGGTATAATTATCCAAGACACCCTTGTTTATATCCTATTTCAAAAATCCCTAAAAATTCAAATATCCCAAAAAACCCTAAACATTCAAAAGTGCAAAAAATCCTAAATAGTGGTGTTCTTTCCCATAGGGTATCCATCTCTAGTTTTTTGTATTCGATTAATTTTTGTCTTGGTGATCTACTTGAGTTTCTAGTTATTCATATAGAAAGGGCACATTTTGACATATCTCATTGGTGATTTTCATTTCCCCATGATTGAAAATATTTATAAAAGCAGTACCAACATTCTATGCTCTTGTCATTTTTCAAGATTATAATTTCCACAATCTTGTCATTTTTTAAGTTAATATTCCATGCTCTCATCCTTTTGTGATCTTAACCATTCTATCTCACATTGTTCATTCTTATCCATGGTCATACTTGTCATTATTCTATATGCATTTTCAAGTATATCTCTTGGTATGTTGGCAAGCTTGTTTAATTATATGGTCTCACTATTTTGTGAGCCTTTTCATGTCTTACATATAATCAAATATTTTTACTTGTCATCCATTTTTATTCAATCCCAAAATCCTTGGGAGAACTACATATGTCCTAAATTTCATGTTGGATCCAATGTCCATAGAACTATGTAGGCAGCATCCACTTGATTAGGGAATTTAGATTTAGTTCAGCCACTTCCTTCATATTCTTATATTTCCCCTTTGATTATGATTATTTTGTCATACCCTTGGTCTTAAATATTAAGGCCTTATTGTCATACACATTAAGTTTTTTGCATGAAATGTTTACTTGTTTTTGTTCATGTGTTTCTGAATGGAATGTTTATTGATTTTTCAAGTGCCTTAGCTTGTTACATTTTGCTTCCCACATGACTCTTGGATTCTTAATCAAGATGTTTGGATGTGATCGAATGTATTCAAGATCAATTTCACTGATTATTTTTTTTCTTATTGATATGGTTGTTTGTTAATCGGGTGCCTTAATTTAGTACATTATGTTTTCCAGTTAAGTCTTGATTATTCATATCATGATTGTGAGCTATGAATAGTTGTATCTAAACTATAAATTATTTAAGTTCATTATACTATACATTTAATGTTGGATTTTATATATCATGTTTTAAATTGCATGCATTTTCATTTTGAATTCAAATTATTATGTATTTTGACAAATGAATGTTATCATAATCCTTCCTAGATTATGATGCATATTGTTATGTGCAATATAAAATCAAGATATAAAATGGTTACCATGTCAATGTCATCAATCATATGCATCTTTATTTATCTAATCTAATAACCAAATCTAACAAACATCATGATTATTCTTCCATTTCAATCAAATTGAGTCTACCCTACTTGGGGAAAATTAGTTCATCATCATCAAAAATCAAAGTGTGCAAGTGTTAGCTCAAGTGGCATAATCTTATCCATGAGTTAGTATTTTATTCCATTCTATATTTTTCCTCTATTTTTCAAGAGCCCATCCACATCCTACATCACTACATTACCTCTAGAGGGGGCATTATCCCTAACTAATTTCATTTAAACCATATCTTATCTTTCCATTCAATCTCCTACACCCATTGGTTGGGAATGATGAAGTTAAATAATCTATTATTTCATCATCTAATTTTCATCCACACTTTTTTGCTTCTCATTATTTTATAAGATGTTAATTCATATGCATCTCACAATGCCTTCTCGAATAGGGGAAAATGTAGACACTCCATTTTTATCACTTCCATGCCAAGTTACAAAATGAAATGACTTTTCATAATTTTACATAATCTTGTCTAAAATCATTTGGTTTTATAATATACGTGTTTAAATCCACCTTAGGGCATCTCTAGGTGAGCCAATTCGATGTATTAGATATATTCAATCATCATTCTTTAGTTAATTTCTCTGTCTAATTATCATTCTCTGATTAATTTCTCTGTTTAATTACTTTTTCCTGGTCAATTAACTAATTCCCCCTTCTCTAATCAATTAATGATACTAATTCCCTCTTCTCTAAATCATTTTTTTAATTCAATTCTCTACAATGTGTTAATTAAATTGATCTTTGATTAATTTAATTTAACATTCTTCTAATTAAATTCTCTACATTGTATTAATTATATTGATCTTTGATCAATTTAATTAAACATTCTTCTAATTAATTTTTCCACATTGTATTAATTAAATTTACCTTTAATTAATTTAATTAAGTATTCTTATAATTATATTTATATTAAAAATAGAATTATAGTTTCCTTTCAATTAATTAATTCTTCTTTTCCCTCCAAGTGGGCAATTCATGCAAAGAAAGAATCTTCAAATCCTAAGAAAATAACATTGAGATCACACCAATTAAGCAAATAATCAATAATAAAGTGGGATTATTCTCCACCCTTCATCTTGTAAATAATATGAAGGGCCCACCTTTGATATCCATGTGATTTATTGGAGAGGATGTTCCACCCTTCATCTTGGAAACAAGTTGAAGGGCTCATATTCATTCATCTTTATTATTTAAAAAGTGGCATCTTCCACCCTTCATATTGGAAACAAGATTAAGGGCTTATATTCATCTATTATAGATATTTTTAAAGGTCATCCTCTACCCTTCATCTTGATTGAGATGAGAGGCTTACATCATTGATCCATGTGCTTAATCCATGTGCACACTTGAGGACTCTTTGGCAACCGTTCATATTGATTTTAAGATGAAGGGTCCTCCTTTATACATATTTTGTATAAATACACCTCTTTGTAATGCATTTAAACATGCTCAAGATGTATAAAAAAGTGATGACCATTTCTTAAATCACCTTGTGCATCAACTCTTCTACACTCTTTGATCAAAATCTTCATAGTCCATAACTTTTATGGAAGTGCTTAACTACAAATTAGCATTGATACATACCATCTAAAGTTACATCTAAGTCACATCCCAATAAATTCAAGTTATAATGAGGTTTGCATCATGTTTGTATCAATATTTAAGCATTGTAGTATTTTGTATTTGTTGAACTCATGAGTTCCTAGGTGTGTATTTTTGTATTTGTCATCACTTTGCTTGTATAACAACCTTGTGAAAATATTGTATACCTACATTCTAAATACACACTTAGATCTTTGAATATCTCTAATAATTAGAATATTTTTCAAATGGATTTAAACTTTGTTATGGCCAATGGCTTGGTGGATGCTCGACATGTGGTATATTGGCTTTAAATCATGGTAGTGATGTGGCATACTTTGATTATAAAATATTAAATAAATGTCTACGTATAAAATCTATTTGATAAAGGTAGAGTCATACTAATGAGCATTAAATAAATAATAAATGTGATAAATAGACAAAGGAATATTTTCTATTTAATAAATTAATTCACATAGTTTTGACAGTCTCTTGATAGGAAAATAGGCATCAAATTTAAGTTAGTGTCTATTTTCACATGGTAAGCTCTTGTTAGTCCATAAACCTAGGCATTGATGATTAATTGACAGGTAGATAGGTATCAAATTTAAGTTAGGGAACCTTAGAAGATCATCAGGTTCATGTGATGGTCCCTTGTTCACTTAATCTATGCTCTTGGCCTCATAAGATGATGCCATAGAGCATCATCCTAGCTCTTCAGGGTCTACTTTGATCAAGAATGATCATTTCATGTGGCACAAGCATGGGAATCTTGGGCTACCTATTTGCTTTTCTCTATTCCAATTCTTAGGCCTCTATGAGTCATTGATTTGAGAGATCAGATGAATATCAAGGCTTTGGGGGTCAATTATCCTCTAAAATATTTTGATTCATTGGCTTCTAATATGGTGACATTCATCACAATATTAGGAAGTCATGGAGTTACTTGACTTATAAAATTTATTGCAGTCAAGCTCTGATTAAACATAAGTCATTCAATGGAATATATAATGGTCTAGAAGGATATTTTGTAAAAGACTTTATTGATTTTCTAAATGACTTAGACCACTTGATAAACTCGGGATGTTTGATGAAAGATTAGATGGTCAATGGGAGGATCCTACTACTCTTATAAACTTTTTGAATGAGCCCCTAAACACTGAATAAATGAGATCAAGACATGTGGAGAATTCTCAGGTGTAAGAGAAAACTTTGAAAATTAGGAATTTTTTATTGAGCTCTAGGTTCCCATAAAATGTAATTTGGACACATGAATAACTATGGGGTCTCTTAGAGAGTATTTGTGCTTGCAAGATCTTTATTGAATTGATTAAGTTAAAAGACCAAAAAAGTGAAGTGAACATGACTTAGAAAAATGAAATAAAGTGATCAAAATAAAAACTAAATCCATAAAATTATTAATTAGTCCCGAATGAACAACATAAAAAGGTCATTTTGAAGCTTGGGTATTTGAATAATTAAGCCTAAAGTTGCTGAAATAAATCCTTTTAAAGAGGCATATTTTTTAGAATTTGATTAAATCACAGACAAAGGCTCAAGAATTAAAAATACACACACTACCAAGCCAAATATCAAGCCCAAATTGATTAAGTGACTAATGTCAATACATAAATGAACACTTGGTCAATTTAGTTAAATTAATAGAGAAACGTTGGACTAAAAGGCTAGGGGAAGGTCATGAATAAGCTCTAAGTTAATCCCAAATAATTTTAATAAGTTTTTGTTGAATGATTGAAAAGGTGATTTTTTTCAAGCACTTCAAAACATAATTTTGAAGTAGCCTAGACCCTTAAAACTTATGCAAATTTAGATAATTGGTTCCACTAATTCTAGATGCAAAACTTAGACTAGGTATTTTAAAATGAAAAAACATCATAATGAAGCATATTTAGCCACTTAAAACTTATCGTCTATCAACTTACAGATCAAATATGGCAAATTAAAACAATAAAACCACTTAAAACTCCTCAAAGGATAAATATCAAACTCCAAAGCAAAAAGTTTTTTTATGATTTCAGTGATGAAATAAGGCATGTTGTGTAAGCAACAACAAATGATGACTCTACTATAAAATACTCTCAAGTATTCTAAGAATAAAAAATCTTAGTTTTCAAGCACAAATAACAAGCATTAGCTGTAAGAAATTACCCCACACAAAATCAAAACATGAAGGCACAAAATCATGCTTCAATTTGTGACATACTAAGTTCCATTACTTTCTAAATACCATCAGTGTGTGCTTGAGTGATAGATTCATTTACAAATTTACATTCACACACAAACATTTAGATTTACTTAAGAAATTAGAACTTTGAGGGAGAAAGGTATTACAATTTGGCTTAGGGGGAATGACATGGGCATTTCTCTACTTATAAACACATGTTTATAGCCCTGATAAAGATATTTTTAGTTCTCATCAAGGCCTTAATCCACTACTAACCAAGTTATAAAGCTTGTGATGGAGTTTCCTAAATCACCCTTTTGAGTGAAACTCATGATTTTACATTTGAAATCAGTTTCCTTCAAAAAAAATATTTTCTTTTTGAAAAATATTTTTAAGTTTAATCCATTGAAGGTTGGGAACCAAGCCATGGGTAAAATGAAATTCAACAAGTTCAAGACTACTAAGATGATTATAAATAAATTTGGTGCGTCATCAACTTCAAATATTACATTAAGTGCATTCAATGACCCTAGACAAGAAAAGAAACATTTCTAAAATCCACATGTTTCATTTGAAATCATAGGCCTTCATAATTATGAAAATGTACAAAATTCATAGCAGTTCATGCAATCATTTAGGATATTAGAATTCTATCCATGTTAACTACACTACAAACCTTCATTCATCATTAATTCATTAACACAGGAACCCTCAAGTCCAAATAGGTTATATGGGCTAAAAAGGAATAACAACAAAACTAGACTGACAAAGAAGAAGCAGAAAAAACAAATAGAAAGGAAATGAAAAAATATATAGAAAAAAAATTAGAGAAGGAAAAAATAAATCATTTATAGGAATAACTAATTTAATTCAATATTGGAGGTAGAGATTAAGGAATTATCCATTGATAGTCAATGGGACATCCTCCCTAGTTACGCACTTTAGGTGGAATGCATTCTCACCCAGGATTTTAGAGATTTGATAGGGACCTAGCCATAAGGCATCAAATTTTCCATGTTGTCCCTTATTTTTGTGATCCTTATCCTAAATAAGCACTAGATCAGAGATCCATAAGGATTTATTTATAGCTCATTTTTCAAACCAACGTGTGAGGACCTCTTAATGCTTGCTAAAGTGTAGCAAATCAACATTACATTTTTATTTAATTTGCATAAGATTCAAGAGGTGAGATTTTATTTTATCATTAGTTTGAAAGGAGTCATTCATTAACTTCAAGGTGGGGATTTTTAGTTTCATAGGGAAGATGATATCTTGGCCATGTACTAGATGGTATAGTGAAGTACATAAAGTAGATTTTATCCTAGCCCTATCAAACCATAAAGCAGTTTTTAACATGTGCCAATCCCTGGGTTTTTTTCCAAAATTCTCATAATGACATCAAGTAAATTCTTATTTATGGACTTAGCAACCCCGTTAACTTGTGGATAATAATTATAAGATTATTTAAGGATTACATGGTTGTTTAGGCCCATTCAATTAATTACAATGAAGATAAAGTAGAGCCATTCTCACATACCAAAAAAAATGGCATGCCAAACATGGTGATAGTATGCTCTTCGAGGAAGCCAATCACTATGTCAATTGTGTAATTTTTGAAATCTTAGGATTCATTCCAGCACATATATTAATTAATTATTTTGATGATGAATTTGTGCCTAGTGAATAATTTACATTAATAGTTACCACAAAGTCCAATCCCCATTTGGTGAATAGTTTGACCTTTATAATGGGTTTTAAGGGCATGGCAGGAGTGTGTTGTCTATGTGATGCAACTTGGAAAGTGTGGCAATTCCTAACATGGGAATGAGAGTATTTTAATACATGAGTCCAATAATAGCTTTCCCTTAGTATTTGGTGAGCTATAGTACTTCCTAGACTGTGTCTAGTTCCATAATTTCCATAGAAATTTCTAAGTACTTCAGTCACTTCCTCCTTATTCAAACATCTTAGATATATGCCTTTGTGTTTTTTTATGTATATTATGCCTAATTTAATCATGAATTTATTTATCCTTAATCATATTTCTCTCCTTTGGGTAAAATTTAGGTGGCATGGACACTCGTTGTTTAACAAGTAAAATATAATGTCTTGGTACCAATCATCTGTTGAGATATTCTGCACTGAGTACTATTGTTAAATGATCGGGGGGGCACTTTAGCCATGGATTTTTTGAGTCTTTGACCTAAAAAATTTTTCATAGGTTGGAGTTATAGGTCAAACTCCTATATAATGGTCATCCACTTTGTATTTCACCAAATTCATTCTACATTAGCATAGACTTCATGATTAAATCAAGCACTACAACAAACACCTTGTTGCATAAAATGTAGTGTCTAAAATTTTTATTTACCTTGATCAAAGTAAAGGCCTGTTTATCAATCATTCAAAACCTGAGTTTAGTATTTATTAGAGGGGAATTCATATAATACATAGGCCTATCATCTCCTTTTTATTTTTTCTATGTTAAAATAGTTGCACTTGAATGTTTTGAAGCGAAGGAGTAGATATAGAAGGGTTGTGTGTAATCTAGACTAATGAGTACTATCTTGTTTAAAATTACACCCTTGATTTGATAAAAAATTTCTTGTGCCTCAGTTGTCCAATTTTATCTTTGCATCCCTCTTCACCATGTTATTGAGTACCCTGACTATCTCTACAAAACCTGAAATAAACTTCCTCACAAAGTTAATTTTGTCGAAGAAAGATTTCAACCCCTTCCTAATTTATTATTTTTAATAAATTTATACCTATAGGCCATACACTATACTTGTGTTTCCCTATTTTTGGGGTTCATCTCATTCCCTATTTTTCCAAAAAATTCAGCTAATAGTCTAAAATTAATATATCCTTATGTATCATGATTGATTGTTCCTTGGAATTTATATGTATTTTTTATCCTATTTTTATATAAATTTTTAGAACATTTAAAATGGATGCAAAGGAGCCTCTTCCTCATCTTAACCCTAATGAGGGTGATATATACCATCCCTCTAACTAGGTTTATGTTACCACTCCTTCAGGGGTAAGGTATATGGTATGTATGCATGTTCAATCTGAGGTACCTAGAATTTGTGCTTGTGAATCCCTAAGAGATCAAATCATTATGATAAAAAAGTTAATAAAAGACTTAAAAAATCATATTACACTCCTAAAAATTTTAACATATGGTAGTGTTGTTTATGTGTTTGTATCCTCATCTACCAATGTTGTGCCAAACAAGGTTTCACATCCAAATGAAAATCTAAAACATAATGCATCCCAAACAAGTAATTCCAAAGTGACCAAATGGATACTAAGAGACCAAGTTAAACCTTAAGAGATATGCTTCAAAATAGAGTGATTTAATTACCTCCTCCACATCCTATAAGGAGATCCAAATACTATTGTGTGTATCATATATTGCATGGGCATCATATAAATTATTATTTTGCATTAAAGAACAAAATACAAAGTCATGAAGGTAGTGTTGATTGTATCCAATGAAAATGAGGTTAGATTCTCTTTGTTAATAAAATGAACAAAAAGAATCCAACAAATATATATTTCCAAGCCTAAGATCTAGGGGGAGCTAAATAACAAAGCAAAACAACTACAACCAGAAGACAAATGAACACTTTTACCTTCCTTGCAAGTTTGAATAGTTTGTTGGCATGAGGTTGGGCTTGAGCTTAGCTTGTTAGCAGTGGTTCTTTGTCAATGGTGGTCTATCATCATCTCCTTTTGTCCACTTGGTCTATGGCCTTGGAGATCGATCTTGTTTTAATCTTCTCTAGGAGAAAATTAGCATTATAACATTACACAAAAAAGCTTGTTAGAAGTGAGTGTGAAGCCTTGTATTTATAGGCTTCTCACTAACCCCAATCTAGGTACATAGTTAGGTTTAGGTTAACCCCAAGTCAACCTTAGGAGGCTAAATGTAATAAATAAGGTCATTAATTATGGAGGCATGGCTCAAAATTTATAATTTGTAAGGCATTTATGGTGATATTTTGCCATTTTTAACTTTGAGGATGATGATGTCATCATGACCTCACTTCCCTGATATTTGTTGAATTTTAATTTTTGGAAATTATATTTTCACTAACTCAACTTGGAATATTTAACTAAACATTTAATATGATTATTTTTATTAATTAATTTTGCCTAGTATTTATCATTTCAAGAACAAGATGAAGTGCCCCATCTAATGGGTCAAAAGTGTCAGTTTGCTTGGTCATAACCTGACTAGAGATGAATATGTGGGAGGTTAATATTACATATAGGATAAGACACCAAATAAGGATGCATCAACATGATTCTAGGCAATAACATATGATGTATAGATAAAATTAAGTTATTTAGGTAATTTCTAGGCTTAATTTACATCATTCACTAGAAATTAGTATGATACACAGTTTAGACATAGTTGTGGCCAAAATGGGATGTTTACATTTTTCCCTTGTTTGAGCAAGCATTGCAAGGCATTGGTACAATAACATCTTATCAAATAATTAAAAATTCATTAATACCTTGGATAATGCCCCAGAGGGTGTTGGATGAGCCCTCGATGCCCCCTTAAGGGATAAAGCATAAATAGTGTTGTTGAATAGTCCCTTAAAAATAAGAAAAATGACACAATTGAGTGGTAACAAGGTTGGAAATATTGATTTGATCAAAGGCAGTTATAACTAGTGGCATGATGATTTTTACCTAATAGATTAGATTGATCAAGATAAAATCAATTATTACCCTAATAAGGTAGGATAAAGTGGTAATGGATCAAAAATATTTTTTTCCATTCAGGAAAATTGGCAAAGGGATCTACTGCAATAAATCCATAAATGGAGTGATGATGAGTTGGCATCAAATAAAAACATGAATCTATAAAATTGGATAGTACAAAGATGCACATTTGAATTAGCATAGAATAGGGCCATAAAATAGGACTTTTAAAAAGGTCTCTAAAAGGCCCATGTTTTGATCGAAAAAAGTGAATGTAGAATAAAATGACATGAAAAATGGACCATGGACTCAAAAATAAGAGATCATAAAATGAATGGAGAGAAACCCTATGTTTTATGGGTTAAAAATACTTTTATAAGCTATATATTCACCCCATGGGGTAAAAAAATTCAATTATTACCCTAGCCTACTGAGAACTTGGAGTTCTGAACCTGTGAATAAAAATGGCTTGTGGACTAGCACAGAGGCACGTGAGTGACTAGGTGAGAGAGTATGGGCAACCACCACATGATGGATAGCTAATAATTGCACTTAATTAAGACCTTTGGTGTATTTATTACACATTTATTACTAGTTTTATGGCATAAATTGATGAAGTCACCATTTTCACAAAAGGTAAAGCAATGACTTTGTAGAAAAAAGTGATGACTTTGTACAAAGTTATCATTTTGAAAAATGATGACATCACCAAAAACAATAGAAAATGCCTAAATGAAAATTTTACCTAAATGATGTGAAGTCATCATTTTCATAAAAAATGAAAATGGTGATTTCACCTAAAAAGGGCAAAAAATACCAAAAATGGAGACTTTATCATTTGGGAAATGACAACTTTGCCCTAAAATCCAAAATGGGTAACTTAAGGGACCCAAAATGATTCTAACCTCTATGAGAGAGATGAAAATAGGTCTATGGCATGAACTAGGTCTGGCAGGGTATGTATTTTCTATATGGTAGCATAGATATATCTTGATGTTAATCTATTTATAGTTATAGGAGTGGTTGGAGGTATTGACAACCCATGAGCGATGTTCATACTACCTACAAATAAAATAAACCTATATGGTAAAGATGATTTGATTTTTGGAGTCGATGACTCTATATGAGATGGCATGGATGTTGGTTATCCAAACAAATCAAGCATACTTGAGTGTATTATCCAAGCGATGGCACTCTGAGACTTACACATTTCATCTGCTTATGAAAGAGGCTACAATGACACTTGAGGATACCTAATATATCCTCAAGATACCTATGAGAGGTTGAAGGATATTATGGATATCTATAGCATAATAAAAAGAGGTATTAGATGATTTTATTATCTATAGAGATATTCCCATGCCACATGGGAAGGTAGCTATTAACCTACTAGAATCTTATATAGATATTCAACCAAACAACTTGGTGATAGAGGAGCCAACACTACCATCACTAGTAGATAGAGAGGTTTTTGTGCTCATGGCCATTGTCAATAGCATATTACTACCTAACAAGAGCAGTTGATTTCTTCATATGGGTCTAGGTGGATTAATTGGATCTATGATGGATGAGATCACTTGATGTACTTACGGGCTAGCAGTATTGGTCCAACCTTATAGGGACTTACATATAGTATCCTACTGAGGGAGTGAGAGTATCAGTGTAATGACACTACTCTAGTTATGGGGATGGGATCATATAGTAGTGGAGCACCGAATTGGGCACATGAGGGTGTGACACCCATGGGATCCAGTAACATGTGGCCAGGTGTAGATAGGTGTAGACCATAGAGGGAACCATGGGGATATTTACTTCTATCGACATATGAAAGACATTTTCACTTCAAATTTATTTATGCGTTGACCCTATTTTCCCTTACAGCTAGACTGGCCAGGGGATAAATGGTATCCCAACTTCATGACTACCAGGTGCTTCTTGACTGGGTGATAGATGCACATCATCAAGGAGTATAACCCTAATCATTTATAGTGGTATTTTGGGATGAAATAAGATGTCCTAAAGAGGCCTAGGTGGTTTAAACTTAGCTATCAAGAGATCAATCAATCAACACTAGAGATTACTAAGAGGGTGGTAGTGGTTAGTTATGAAGGAGTTGCACATATTCCATGGGATTATACAAGAGGTCCAGTAGATATAGGTGTGACATAATCCTATATATTATGGTGGGCATAGGTTTGTCCATTAATATTGATAGTATCAACATAGGCACTAGGATAGGCACTAGCAGAACCAGTATAGGGTGGGCAAGTTAGACAAGTTGGAGATATTCAAGCTCTAGTTGGATATGGTGGGGATCAGGGTGGGGATGATACTAAGGTAGTGGAGGGTTAGGATATGCTTATGGCCATCTGATGAAGCATAATTAATATTCCATATGAGATCGAGTTCTTATGTTGAAAATGGTCATGGTGTGGTCATTAGCTTAAGTGTTCATGCTAGAGCATGGTTTAAATTAGCATGCCTTTAATATTGTTTACATATTTTAACATAAATAGTTGCATCTAATTTCATGTTTGGCCAATAATAAATAGTATGTATGATCTTTTTGGCAAGGATGACTCCAC
Source organism: Torreya grandis (assembly GCA_037957365.1). Classification (NCBI taxonomy): domain Eukaryota; kingdom Viridiplantae; phylum Streptophyta; class Pinopsida; order Cupressales; family Taxaceae; genus Torreya; species Torreya grandis. Next base: position 3,383,943 of record JARHVA010000217.1, read on the forward strand.
TGGTATAGGCCCCACAAACCCCTTCATGAAATTCCCTTAATGCTAATCTAGATTTTGCCAAAGTTAAATAATGTATCAGAGTTCCATCTAAGCTTATATGATAAGTATAGGTTAAAGTAAGGTATAGTGAGAGGCTTGGTGTGTGAATTCCTTTTATTTCTTATCTGAAATTTCTGGTTGAAGGACTTAGTCATGGAGGTAATTATAGTTCAGAATACCAAGTAGAATTGGGACCAACAATATCATAGATCATTTCAATGGCTAAGGGTTCATGAGTAGGAGCTAGAAGATGTTTAATGAGGAACTAATTGTTTCTTTCCTTATTTATGATGTGGATTAGAGAACCAATTATATATATGGCATTTGATTCTCCATTTATTGGCCCGAGGTATGTGTTTAAATTAAATGTGAGCAATTTATTACTTTAAAGTGTGTACTATGGCTTTATAAGGTACCAATTTATCATCCTTGGTCTGAAATTGGTTTATAACCTGATTAATGATAATCTGTGAGTCACCATAAACCACTAGAGGTTAAATTTTCCATTGTATTTCTATACAAATCCCTACAATGAGTACTTCATACTTAGCCATGTTATTAGTATAAGGAAAGTTGGTATGGAAGGACTTGGGAATGAGATCCCCCTGTGGTTTTATGAAAAAAAAATTCTCCTGACCCATGTGATGTGAAATAACCATCAAAATATAATTTCCATTGCTACAATTTAGGAGGTGTTTTTTCTATGGTCATGATAGACTCATTTGGAAATGCAAAGTAAGTGGTTGAGTATCTGATATGGGACCTTCAGCAAGCTAGTCTGCAAGTACTTATCCCTTGATGTCCTTTTGGTTAACATATTCAATCTCAAACTCAATCATAAGCATGATCCACGTAGCCATGCATCCCTATAAATATATTTTTGATAGTAAATACTTGAGTGGATATACTTTGGTAATGACTATGGTCTTGTTGTTGAACATGTAATGATGCAGCTTTTGGGTTGAAAAGACCATAGCTAAACAAGCTTTCTCAATTAGTGTATAATTTTGTTCATACGCTACTAGTGTATAGCTTATATATTACACTACATGTTCTTTCTCATGCTCATCATGTTGGGCCAAAAGTGACCCAAGGCATTTTTTGTGGCAGGATAGGTAAATTTAGAATGGCTTTCCGAACGTAGGTGGTAGTAGAATAGGAAAATTGGCCAAGTATTCTTTTAAGTGCTCAAAGGCCTTGTGGCAGTCTTCATTCCATGAAAAGGTAGTGCCTTTATTTAATAAATGAGTGAATAGATGACATTTATTAACTATAAAATGAAACATCTAATAGATTGTATTTTCCTTATAAACTGTGGAGTTGCTTCAAAGTAGAAGTTGGCAACATCTCGGTAATGGCCTGAACCTTGGTAGTATCAAATTTAATGCCTCAATGAAAGATGATAAAGCCTAACATTTTACCTGAATTAACACTAAAGATACAATTTTTGGGATTAAGTCAAACCTTGTAATCTTGGATCCTTTCAAATATTATTTGAAATACAGTTAGATGATTTGTATAAGTCTTAGATTTACCTAGTAAGTCATTGATATAGTCTTCAATAATATCATGGAATGTAATAGTTCAGGCCCTTTGGTATGTTACCCCTACATTATTAAGGCTAAAAGGCATGACTTAGTATTAAAACATTGATAAAGGAGTGGTGAACATTGTCTTGTGTTGATCCTCTAGTGAAATCTTGATTTAGTTGTATTTTGAAAAACCATCCATGAGGGAAAGCATTTCATACCCAGCTATGAAGTCAACAATCATGTCAATGTTTGGTAGAATAAAGTCATTATTTGGGTAGGCCTTGTTAATGTATTATAAATCAATGTGCAATTGAATACCTTTTAGCTTTTTGCTAACTAACATAATTTTGGAGATCTACTCTAAATAAACAATAGGTCTAATGTATCTTGCATCTAAGATTTATTCGAGTTCTTTCTTGACTAATATGGAAATTCAAGCATGCATTTTCTTAAGTTTATGCTTAACCACCTTAGCATCTAGATGGACTACAAGATGGTGTAGAACCAATGATGGATCCAAACCTTGCATATCAAAGTAAGCCCATGCAAAAATGTCTATGAACTCTCTAAAAATAATTGTATTAACTTCACCTTCCTCCTCGGTGAGGGATGCACCTATTTTTATCGACTTAAGATCATCTGGAGTTCCAATGAATTTTGAAGTATCCTCTATAAGGAGAGTATAATCGTCTTCCAAGATAGTCAAAAAAGATGTAAATTGGTTGGTAATGGAAAATTCCTCTAGTTAGATTGGTTCCTTAAGTTCCCCCAAATAATATGAATCAAAATCTCCTAATGGAATCCAAGGCCGTGTAATAAACACTTCAGGACGCTCAAATAATTTTATCAAAAGCATGTTGCTCCTCTGTACTGAGTTTAGACCCAAATTCAAGTTCATTGTTGTTATCCTCCTGAGCTTCATTAAGGAATGGTGAAGATCCCCATCTAATGTCACCTAAAATAGGTTTTCACCAAAGGACTAGCCTTTTTCTTTACTTTTTCCCTAGTCTAAAAGTGCCTCAAATAAGTTTTCACTTTGGGACCTCAATGTTTTATTTTTTTACTTTTGGCTAAGGTTGTTCACCTTCTCTCCAAAATAGGTAGCATGATCCAATGTGATAGAGAATCCTTACTTATGGTCTTCCAAATGAACATTGTCTCTCAAGCCAATGAAATCACAAAAAGCATAATCATTCTCAAACCTGTCAAGAGGTACTATGGATTATTATTGGTCCCAGTCTATGAGTTGATGGTGATAAAGGATAAGTGGGGAATGGCAGATTATTGGCATGATGGTATAAATGGTGTAAGGGTTGAATAAGTTAGTATTGACTAAGTACTCATATATACTATGATCAAACTCTACTTTGTTGTCATCATCATCATTGCTAGTTGTCAATTTAGAAACATGAATAAGATAGGTGGGATCACCCCTAGGTAGTTTAAATTCAATACTGTGAGTTCCTTTGTACTTGGTTATATAAATGGGCTCGATACTACATTGTTGATTTTCCCCTAGGCCTCTTCCCTCATAAGCTTGGTTATCCATAATCCTACTAGGGATGGGATACTCTTTAATTTGGTATCAATCAACCAAATCATCATTATACAACCAAGAATTATCTTTGGCAAGTGGGTTTTGTGCTTGGCTAGTGGCCAGTGTGAAAATAATAAGCATTGGGATGTGAAGCTTTCTTTTTTGTCACCATTCCATGTAAACTAGCTTGGATTTGAGCCTTCCATAAGTCTTGGGGTTTTTCATAATTTTTATTATATGGAATGTATTATGTTTAAAGTATTCTCCAAGACCATTGTCTGAAATAGTAAAATGATAGGCAATTTCAATAGGAAGTGTATATGAAGTGGAGGCAAGATTGTTAGGGTCTATACAATTGGACTCTAGAAATTTAATAAGTATATGCTTGTACTTATTTGGGGTGGGGTCTAGGTTAAAATAGTAATTATATCTCTCATACTCAGCTTTCAAATGCTTATAGTATTGATATGGATGTAAGTCTACATAAATAGTTACCTCCATCCCAAAATGAGGAAACTTGATACATTGGTGCAATTTTGAAGGTATTACATTAATTTCATGTATCTATGGTCTTGACAAAATCAAATTATATGATAAATCTAGATCTAATATGTGTCAAAGTGTATCTTGGCTCAAAGTTCCAACAACAACTGGCAAACAAATTATTCCTTGTGACTCCCTATCTTTATTATCATAGGTCTTGATGGTAATAGTCTCTGGCTGAAGGTCATTTACCATATATACAAGACGCTCGATTAACTTTAGAGACATAATATTAAAGCTCAATGTATTATTTATGAGGTTGCATTTAAATTTAAACCATGTTATGACAACTTCAATATACAATGGATTATTGTGGAGAGGGCCTAGGGATGATACATCACTTTGGTCAAAAGTCAATTGCTAGCCTGGGGCTAGGTGTCCAACCAAAGCTTGAAATTTGTATGGTGTAATGTCATTGGGTACTTAGGACTAGCTTAGGAATTTGGTAAGGATATTTTTTGGATGGTAGACGTGCACAATAAATGTAGAATAGATATTTGTGTGGGCATATTTTATAGTTGTTCCATGATATCATGCATTTCTCTTTTGCATTGGCAATTGGATTACACCTAATCAGTATGGGAGATTGAATAGATTCATTTATAGAAGGTGGTTGTGGGCCTAGAATGGTAACTTTGGTCTATTGATTTGTGATTGCACAATTTGGATTAGGTAAAGGACCATTATAGTTAGAAGAAAGAGAAAGGACTGGGATGGTAATTCTTGATTGTCATTGTACTTGGTTATGGTCACAAGCCAAAAGAGGATTACTAGTATCAAGAGGTTGATAGGAATTATTAAATACTGGTCATTGGTGATTGGATGTTGGCCTGGTTGATAGTAATCATGGATCATGACCACCTCCAATACAACCTACAACTCTATTGTAGTCATGTATGACTATGTGATAGGTATGTTGGTTATTAGGGTCATTCTAACCTTGGTTCCATCCATTTTGTGGTTGGTGTTGTTGCTACTATTGTTATTATTGATTTTTTTGTTACAATGGTGGCCTTCATTTTTTATGGTTCTAATTGATATTATTATATTATGGAAAAGGGTCTAGGTAAATACCCAAGTTCTAATTGGGAGTATACACCTTGTTATCTAACTAGATATCTCAATTTTCTAATATGTTCTCAATGAGGTGTTTCAATTGCACACACTAGAATATTGAATGACCATGAACATAATGGTATTTGTAGAACTCATGTTCTTTATACCAGTCAAGGTATGGTACACCTTCAAGAAAGTTTTTTGGAATCAACTAACTAATCATAGTGGTTATGACTAATTTATGAAACACCACTTTAATGGGCTCACCAAGGTCATTGATGACTCTAGCATTGGGTCTTCTTCTTGGAGGAAGGGTTTACAAATGTGTAGGTTGAGGTGCCTATATGTGTGAAAGTGGTTGTATTTGTGAAACTGGTTATGGTTTTGGAATAGACTGCATTTGTGGAATAAGCCACATTTGTGTAATAAATTGAGCGTATAGTGTTTTCACCATTTGGACATGATGCAACTCAGTGACTCCATTACTGAAAACATTATTATTGTGGTTATATGCTTTAGGTTTTTAAAATTTATTAGCTTATGCTAGTGTATAAGCCTATATTTGGACTAGGTTTGGGTTCTAACTTGGGCCTAGATTTTGGTTTAGGGTATACAACTTGATCACCCCTTTATTGATAAGGGATTTTTCAATTTGTAGTCTTTTATCAATTATCTATTCAAATATATGGGCACATTGCATCCCCAAGTAATAGGATATATCACTCTCTAAGTTACACATAAATACTACGGCTAACTATTTATCTGATAAGTTGTGCATGAAGTGGATAGCAAGTGACCTCCACTATTGTAGATAACTTAAAAAAATTTCCCTAGGATTTTGTTGTCCTTGGCCTAGATCCACCATAGTAATCTCATGCTTGATATTATATGAAAAATGTTACACAAACTTTTCCGACATGTCATCAAAATTAGGTACTAATTTCTTGGATAGTTTAAGAAGCCACTCTAGGGCCTATCCAAATAAACTCCATAGGAAAAGGAGAAGTAGGTAAACATCACTAAAAATCACTGACTAGAAAAAAACATAAAACTCTAAATGTTCCCTTGGGTCTTTGTTTCCCTTATACTTGTTGAACTTGGGCGTCTCAAATCTTGGAGGAAACACTATTTGTAGATAATCCATGTTACATAGATATGAACATATTTCATCTAATTTAAATTTATTTCCATATTTCACTATTTTAAGAGCCACAATTGCATCCTTTACCTATTGTAGTTCTTGGGCTAGAAAAGTGGAAGACATAGATGGTTGTGGTTAGGCTTGGATGGTTCCAAGCAGATTGTTACGAATGGGATATAGTGAAGGTATGGTAGAATATTGTGTATTTACCTAGTTGGTTCCCTACCAAGAAGAAGTAGCCTTTGGTTTGTAATTTATTAATGGGTTGGTACTTATTTTTGGTAAGCATTGGGATTAGTAATGTGTCTTTGATTCGTAAAGAACTGTGTCTTGTGTGGTGGCACTTGTTACTAAGGTATGAATTGTGGTTATTGGGTTAGAAATGAAACTTACTACTGACTAGTTGGACCCTATATTATGAAGGGTATTTGTTTTTGGCCAAAGGCTTGTTGATATAATTGTTGCATGTTTGGAACTTATTGAGGGTATGGTATTTGGTGGGTGTAAAACACTGACTATATAATAGTACATGTTACATATTTGACACTTGGAATTGGTTAAATACTTGTTGCTTGGCATGTATCTATTATTGTCCAATTGTGATATTTTATTGACCAACAATATTATGTTTTTGGTTAGGCCCTATTTTAGATGGAACATTTAACACTTACTACAGTGGCATGTTGGTCTATGTTGGTTGATATAAAATTTTGGTTGTCACTTATTGAGGTGGAGTAGTATTCACCACCTATTGAGGTGGAGGATTGGTCTACGTTTTACTTTTTTCCCCTTATTGTGTTTTCAAGGAAGTTGTTAGTTGAGGGAAAGTAGTTATGTGTTGCACTTGTGAACTTCATGTTCTTACCCCCTATTGTGAGTTACTCATGGTATTCATTGAAACCTATTATGAATTGGTAATTTTTAATATTTGGACAAGCCTAGTTTGGGTTTGGGTACACTTGCATGTTACCACCATGTTTTGAGAAAGGTATTTAATCTACATTATGGTTTATTGTTGAGTTATCAGAATATGAAACATGTTTGTAACATTCATTGTTTAAACAAATAGATCTATGGTTGGGTTCGTATAACCTGACGAGTTAGTTTGTATCCTTGTGGAAGGAGCTAACTCTATAAGTGGTGTATTATAAATCATCATGGCATTCATATTTTTGTCCAAGTTGAGGTACATTTGGTATGCCTATTGTATTTATGTTATTTGGTTATAAATTTGACCTTTTACTTTTGCAAGTATAGCTAACTTTGGGTTATGCATTGGTACTAGAGCCTAACTTTGGGTAGATGAAGCTTGTTCAAATGTTCTGACTTGAGGCCTATTACTAGGCACATGCACCAAGCTAGGTAAATTATCATGAGAAAAGTTTGAAGGAAACTTAACACCTACCTCCACTACTCTATCAAGGATCTTGTCCCTATTTTCTAAGAGGTATTTATCAAATAATAATGGATCATAACTTGTGCTAGTTAGTAAAGTTACATAATATGACATTTATTGTTATTGAACTTATTCTATGAAACTTGGCACATTTATTAGGTATTGGGTCATCTAGTCCTATTCTTGCCCTAGATATGAAGATGCATTGGCAAGATAGTGTGCCAAAGGATCTTGACTTTATTTTTAATAGTTGATATCATATGATTTATATGGATCTATCACATAATCTACTTCCTCTTCATAAGGCTCATGAATAAATGGATCACTTGTGACAACAATCTCATAATATATATTATACATGGTCCCACTACATGTATAGCGAGGCATGATTGAATCAAGTGTCTCATAAAAGTTTGGTCTAATGTTTTAAATGTCTTTAAACTTAGCCTATAATGGAAACTCGCTCCATTATTGTAAATGGTTAAAACTTGGCCTAGAAAGGATCTCTTTTTGAAAACTAACAATCATAACTTGGTCTAAATTATCACTAACACCCTAAGGTATTTATAAATAATGGTCAACAAAATGCAAACTCAAATTTTTCATCTTGGAAAATGTTCTAAAAAAACTTGAATCTTATAATGTGGCATGCAAGATTTGAATTAAGTGAACAAACAAAGGTCTAGAACTAAGCACATGAAATCTATCTTGAAAACTAGGTATTGGAAAAAAACTTGACCTAGGCAAAGTGAAATTGATCTTGAAAACAAAATTCAACTAGGTATTTGGAAACAAACTTAATCTAGGCATGTGAAATTAGCCTTGAAAACAAACTTTAACTAGGTTTTTGAAAACAAACTTGATCTAGACATGTGAATTTGAAAAACTCTTAAGTCTAAAGATCTTGATTTGAAACAAATAGCACATTTGGTCTAAATATAAACTTGAAATCAAGGTAAGATGTGCAAAAATAAAATTTGTCTCTAGGAAAAGGTCTTTAAAAATCACACTAAAAATTGATCCAAGTTGCACAATCTAAACACATAAAAGTGAACAACTCAAGCCCAAGTTGTAAATAAGACTCAAGCATAAACCAATCATTTTTAGATCTAATCTTTGAAAGATGAATTTTGAATGAGATTTTGAAAGACTTGGATTAACAAAGGCATAGAACAAAACTGGTAGTGTAACATCTCGTCTAAAAGTAAATCCATAATTGGTCTTGGTCTTGGTTTGAGCTAAGGTAAATGGATTAAATGATTCTTGTAGCATAACACTTCTTGTTACAAGATGGTGTATGCAACATGTGTCTATTTATTTGTTTTGATTTTGGAAAAGTAACTTTTAGACTCAAATAACACACAAAAGTAAAATAAAAGGTTACACCTAAGTGTGTACTATTCTAAAACTGACACAAGGTATGCATTATATCCACCAAATTTTCCACCAATATACCAGTCTCAAAAGGAATTAATTATTAATCCAATAAAGATAACATCGCATGTAGGTAAATTTTTTAATCCCCCCTTTGTCTCTCAATAAATGGTACATGGTAAAGAACTTATAGTTTTGAATCAACTCAGCATTCGATAGGATTTTTTTTATCAAGTGGGGACCATAATGCTAATTTTTTTATTTGGCTTTCTAAGTGGTCCACAAGTACTTAGAAACACTTGGATACAAATTCATGTCAATTGGATCCAAACCACCTAGCTTGTTATGCAAAGGTCTTGTCCTTTGCATAATGAATTCATCTATGTATTGCTTAGTGAGTTTTAATGTCTGGATACCACATGGCCTAGGTACCCATTGAGATTGTCAGGCTAACCACTCAACCACTATCTAGTCCAACATTTTTCCCAATTTATATACCCCACCAAAGAGGGGGATTGGAATAGTTTTCGGAGATGAAACCCCAGGTCAAAGTCCTTTTAAATAACTCATGAGGGGGTGATGAACTACCACTCACATGCCAATACAATAAATAAAAATGAAGAAATCGAACATTTTTGAGTCACTCAAGTACCTAAGAGCAAGAGGAGAGCATATACGACATTTATTTGGGAAACTCAAGTAAAATAATTATGTTTTTGGTTACCCAAGTTTCTAAATAGGGACAAAGGGAGAGCATACGTGCAAACAATTCTATTAAAAAAGAAACTATTCTATAAATGAAACTAGTCACGTGCTTTTGAAAATAAAGAATGAGAAATTAATGTGCTTTTAGGAGCCCTAAATATAGAGTGTTTGTTCTTTTTAAACACTAATTCAAAGCATGTCTAAAGTTTGGGCCTTTATGAACACTTGAAAATGATGAAAAATGAAAATGGCCTTGCTAAGATATAAAAACTTCTAACTTGCCTAATTCCCTTAGTGGATTAATTTGATTGACTTAGTTTATAAAAATAAGCTAAAAAATTTAAACTTTATAAGTCTTGAGTTTTTGACATAGGGTGAAGTCACCATTTACTCAACAAGGTGAAGTCACCAATTTCTTGGAAATAAACTAGATAGACAACACTTTGGCAAAGTCACTGATTAGTAGGGGTGAATTCACTGATTATAATTAACAAATTCATTATTTTTCTTGAAAATTTATGCAAACATAAAGGATGGTTACCTAACAAAGTCACCATTCTCGGGGGACAAAGGCATTATTTTCTTTGCACAAAGTCACTATTTTTAGATAGATATGGTTGCAGGGTGAAGTCACTGATTATCAGGGGTGAAGCATTTGTTTTGAGGTATAGTCATCGATACATTATGGAAAAGTCACTATTTTCCCTAAAAAACAAAGAAAAATAGAATGCATGAAATGTGGTAAAGTCATTGATACATGGTCAACAAAAACATGGATTTTTTAAGGGAAAAACCTAAACTAAGATCTAAAATGGCCTTTTTTGGATTTCTAAGAGTGCCAAAGTACTCCTATGATGATTTATGGGTTGCATCAGGTCCCACTGAGCATGTCATTATGTATCCAATAAATCTAAGGAAAATGAGGTTAGCTTTTCTTTGTTAGTAAAATGAAAAAAATAAATCAAACAAAGTTATATTTCCAAACTTAGGATCTAGGGGGAGCTAAATAAGAAATCAAAATAACTATAACTATAAGATAAATGAACACTTTTACCTTCCTTGCAAGTTTGAAGAGCTTGATGGCATAAGGTTGGGCTTGAGCTCAGCTTGTAAGCAATGGTTCTTTGTCAATTGTGTTCTATCATCATCTCCTTTTGTCCACTTGGTCTATGTCCTTGGAAATTGATCTTGTTTGAAGATTCTCTAGAAGTAATTTAGCTTTATAAAATTGCAAAAAAAAGCTTGTTAGAAGTGAGTGTGAACCCTTGTATTAGGATTCACACTAACCCCAACCTAGGTGTAGTTAGGTCTAGGTTAACCCTATGTCAACCTTGAGAAGATAAATGCAATAAATAAGGTCATTAATTATATATTTATGGAGGCATGGCTCAACATCTTTGATTTGTAAGGCATTTTTGTTGATATTTTACCATTTTTGACTTTGAGGATGATGATGCCATCATGACCTCACTTTCCTAGATATTTATTGAATTTTAATTTTTGAAAATTATATTTTCACCAATTCAATATGGAATATTTAAATAAGAATTTAATTTGGTTTGTTTGCTTAATTAATTCTACTTAGTCTTTTTGTCATTTAAAGAATTGGATTAAGTGCCCCATTTAATGTAATGAAATTACTTAGATATTCACAAAGAATGATCTTATATTGCACAGAATAAGAAAATATGAGAGATTACACCATGATAATTGATAGTTGAACAAAATAATGGATAATATAGCAAAGCCACTTCAAGGGGGTAACCTCCACAATAATGCACTAATAGCAGAATACTTAACATGATGATTAAAGACTAACCACTACCTCCTATCCAAGTTTATGCCATAAGCCAACCTATCCAAAAACATAGAGAAATGTAACAAGTAAATAAAAGAGGTATGTAAGCCACAATTCATCCACACATATCCCTAGGCACACCGTTGGTTAAGGGCATAACAAGCCCTTCCCCTTGAAAACAACATTGTCCTCAACATTGTGGCAACTTTGGATGTTGTTGCACAAATGCTTCATCCTCCCAAGCAGCATATTCACATGGAAGATTCTTCCATTTGATCATGTATTATGTAATTGCTCTAGAATGCAGTTATTTTGTGCGTCATTGAAAGATTGCCTCAGGATCAAGAACAACTCTACCTTCCTCATCCAATTCTGGTAATTTTGTTTGAATGGTAACTCTATGTCCAATAACTTTATTCAAGCATGATATATGAAATACTAGATGTATGCAAGTGGATGAAGGAAAATCTAACTTGTAAGCCACACTGCCAATTTTCTACAAGATCTGATAAGGCCCATAATACTTAAAGGACAGCTTGTTATCATTTTTTGTTGCTTCAATGACATCTATTTGTATGGATGTAAGTGAACAAAGACCCAATCACCAATGTCAAATGCCTCTCACTTCTATGTTGATTTACTTTTTGTTTCATGCAATTTTGGGCTATAGCTAAATTTTCATGTAAACTTGCAAGGACCTCCTGTTGATGGTGAATATGTTCTTCAATTGCATGAACCTTAGGATGGACCTTCAAGGTTAAAGTGATGGATGGAGGTTGGTATCCATATAGTGCCAAAAAAGGAGACATTTTAGAAGAACTATGAATATAAGTATTATACCAGCATTCAGCAAGTGGCAACTAATGAACCCATTTATCTTGTTTATCAAAAACAAAACAACAGAGATATCCTTCCAGACATTTGTTGACTACCTCAATTTTTCCATCAGATTAAGAATGATAGGATGAACTATGAGCCAATTGGGTTCCTAAACATATAAATAACTCAATCCAAAAATTACTATTAAAAATGGGATCTCTATCATTGATAAAGATCTTAGGGGTCCCATGCAGTTTTTGAATTGTATTGAGAAAAGTAGAAGCTACTGTACTAGTAATAAATGGTTGGGATAATGAAAAAAAATGAGCATACTTACTGAGATGATCTATAACAACCACAATAACATTTTGACCGTAAAATCTTGGTAACCTTGTAATGAAATCCATATATACCTCTTCCCAATGCTAGCTAAGGATAGATAAAGATTTTAAAAGACCTAGAGTTTTGATGGTTTCACCTTTGTTTTGTTGATAGATCATACATTCAACCACATATTTTTAGACATCCCCCTTGAGACCTTCCCAAAAAGAATCTTTCTTGATCCTGTGATAGGTTTTCAAAAATCTTTAATGACCCCCAATTGGAGCTGCATGAAGTTCTTGAAGGATTTCTTGTTTAAGAAGAGAATTCTTACATAGGTACAATCTATTTTTATACCATAATGCATTACCTTTCCATGTGAATTTTTCAAAACCACCTAAAGCTTGCTAAAGATTTTGAATCAAATCATGAGAAGTGCTATCATATTCCCATTCTGATCGTGTTTCTTCTAGCTAATCTACCTACAAAATAGTTATGGCACATAGCAATGCCTCAATTGATTCATCTTTTTTAGATAGTGCATCTGCCACCACATTGTCCTTGCCTTTTTTGTAGACTATTTCAAAATCATAGCCTAGCATTTAGTTACCCATTTCTATTGTTCTTCAGATGACAACCTTTGTTCTAAAAAGTATTTAAAACTATCATGATCGATTTTTACCTAAAAGTGATGACCCATCAAATAAGTTCTCCATTGTTTGACTGCATGTAAAATGGCCATCATTTCCTTCTCATAGATGGGCTTGTGCTGATTTTTACCCTTGAGTTAACAACTTTTAAATGTTAGTGGTCTACCTTCTTGCATGAGTACAACATCCATACCATACCCAGATGCATCACATTCAACCACAAAAGTCTTAGAAAAATTAGGAGTGGCCAATACTGGAGTAGTGCACATAGCCAATTTCAATTGTTCAAATGCCCAGGTAGCTACATCAGTCCACTAAAAGGATTCTTTATTTAATAAAGAGGTAAGTGGGGATGCAATACTACCATAATTTTTGACAAATCTACGATAGTAACCGGTAAGCCCCAAAAATCCCTAAAGTTTCTTGAGTGTCTTAAGAATTGGCCAATCCAACATTGCTTGGATTTTTTTAGGATCCACATTCACTCCTTCATAAGACACCAAATGACCCAAATATTCAACCTCACTAGCCCCAAAAGTATATTTGGAAGGTTTGGCACACAATTGATTTTGCTCCAAAATGGAGAGTATCTATTTCACATGTTGCAAATGGTCTACCCAATTTTTACTATAAATGAGGATATCATCAAAGAATACCAAAAAAAAATTCCTCAAAAATGGCTTAAAATAGTATTCATCAAACTCTAAAAAGTAAATGGTGCATTTGTTAGGCCAAAAGGCATAACCAAAAACTCATAATGGCCCTCATGAGTCCTAAAAGTGGTTTTAAGTATGTCTTCATCATGGATCCTAATTTGATGATACCCAGAACATAGATCTAACTTGGTACAAAAAATATCACTATTCAATTCATCTAGCAAATCATCAATGATAGGAATTGGAAACTTATCTTTGATAGTGTACTTATTGAGTTCTTTGTAGTCAGGGCACATCCTCTAAGTGTCATCTTTCTTTCTCACCATGACAATTAGTGAAGAGTATTCACTTTGGCTATGGTGAATGATTCTTGCATCCAACATCTCTTGTACCATCTTTTCAATTTCACTTTTTTGAGCATAGAGATACTTGTATGGCCTAATGTTAGGTGATGTGCTATAGAATAAGTGTGATAGCATGATCATGAGTGTAGCTAGATGGAATTCCTTTTGGCATGTCTCTAAAAACAATGGAATGAGCATCAATTATTTGTTGTAGATCAAGAGGTGGAGATGGTTGAGTTGGTTGTACTTCCATAGAAAACAAGCGAGCTACAAATTCCTCATCACCCTTATGGAAAATCTTTATCATTTGATGGGAGCTAACAAGTTTTGGAGATTTAACCTTTAATCCTCTTAGCTCAAATGTCCTTTATTTATAATGAAAATGCATGAATAATTCTTGAAAATTCATCTCAATAGTGCCCAAAGTGGTGAGCCACTAGACTTCCAGAACAATATTAGCTCTACCCATCAGAATAGCAAACATAGGGGATTCCAACAAGTAGTCTCCCATGGCCAACTTAATACTATGACATTTTCCTGAATAGCAGATAGTATCACCATCTATAATCATAACCTAAAATTTTAGAGCTGGATAAATGAAATAGTTCAAATGAGCAGCCAACTTACTATGGATAAATTTGTGTGTGCTCCCAAAATCAATCAAGACAATGATCTTTTGTTTTTTAAGGAAACCCATCACCTTAAGATTTTGAGGAGTACTAATACCTGATAGGGCATGGCATGAAATAGTAGGTTGAGAGTCTTCAGATTCCTCCTTAAGAACTTTTATATCTACATCATGTACTTCAGCATCATCTTCATCATCATTGGCCCCTTTAATGTAAAATAACTTCTTTTTAGCACAATAATGGTCTTTGCTCCATTTTATATCACAAACATAACACAACTCTTTGGTTCACTTCTCAATTTGTCATTATGTTAATCTGGTGGGCTGTGGAAATGATGGTGCTAAAAAGTTATGATCACGACTAGTAGTGAAAGTTATCCTTTTGACCATCTCTTTTTCTTCTACCATGTGTGCCTTAGGGATAGCTTCTGATATAGATGTTGGGATAAACATTCAAATCTTGTATTGGTTTTTATCTTTAAGGCCACCCAAAAATAGATCCATCAAATTTCTCTTAGTGATATTTTCCACCCATAGAAAGAGATTCTAAAATTGATAAATATAATCCTTCACAACTCATGTTTATCTTAGCTTGGCTAATTGGCTAAAATAGTTCTTAGAGACATTATTTTGATAATGGGTTGTTAACTACTAAGTAAAAATAGTCCATGTAATAGGAGCACCATTCTTTTTCTTTTGAGCACATAACCAACGATACCAAATGAATTATTCAAGTTCCATATATAGGGATGCCACCATCACCCTCTAAGAACTAAGGGTTTGATGCAGCTCAAATAAAATCTTAATTTAGTTAATCCAATTGAGAGGATCCTTACCATTAAAATTATGCATGTCCACTTTTGGCAACATCGGTTTCATACCAGCATGGGAGTTGTTGAGAGGAGGATTTGAATGTTGAAGTGGAGGGTTATTAGGTTGAAACTGAGATGTGAGGGCAGTCAATTGCATAGTGATATGTTTAATTCACTATGAACTCTATTAATCTCTTCATGTATCTCTAAAACATCATCTTGGACTGCAACAAAGTCATCATGCCTCACCAAGTTTTGTATGTCTTCTTGAAGCTAAGAAATCATTAAATCTAAAGTTCTAGATTCCATGTCATGAGTAGGAGTCTTAGGAGTTTTTGGTGCCCCTTTTCTTTCTTGAGTTGAAGGACCTACCATAAACAAACCCTAGGAGGGTTTTGACCCCAAAAAAAGATGTACCAGGAAATGGCACCATTGCAATCACATTGTCAAGATGAATCCAATGATTACCTTTGTGCACTAGAGTAAAATTTTTGATACCAAAAAAGTGTACTGACAGAATATACCATTATGATCATCTCGCTGAGATGAATCCAATGACTTCAAGTGTGCAAGGGGAAAAAAATTTCCAAACTTTTTTTATTATTTTTTATCAAAAAAGCATTTTGAGCAATATTGCGTTGATGGAAAAAATTAATTCTTCCTAGATTGCAAGTTATGTTTTTTCACTTTCACTACTCCTAGAAGCCACACCTTGCTATATCCAAAAAAAATGCCACAGGAAACTTTTCCAAATCGAAGCTCTAATACCACTTGTAATGAAATTACTTAGATATTCACAAAGAAATATTTTATATTACATAGAATAAGAAATTATGAGAGATTACACCATGATAATTGATAGCAAAATAAAATACTAGATAATATAGCAAAGCCACTTCGAGGGGGCAACCTCCACAATAATGCACTAATATCAGAATAGTTAACATGATGATTAAAGACTAACCACTACCTTCTATATATAGTCTACTTAGCCAAGGTTATTCCATAGGCTGACCTATCTAAGAACATAGATAAATCTAATAAGTAAATAAAAAGGGTATGTAAGCCATAAGTCAGCCACACATATCCCTAGACACACCAATGGTTAAGGGCATAACATTTAATAGGTCAAAAGTGTCAGTTTTCTTGGTCACAACCTAACTAGAGATGACTCCATGGGAGGTTACTATTGCATACAGGATAATACCCTAAATAGGGATGCCTCAACATGATTCTAGGCACTAACATCCTATGTGCAGATGAAATTCAGTTATTTAGATAATTTCTAGGTTTAATTTACATCATTTATTAGAAATTAGTCTGATACATGGTTTAGACACATTTGTGGCCAAAATGGGGTGTCTATAGTGATCATATCATTGATACATTAACCAAGAAAAACACACACATTATGAGTAATTCTCCTAGAACACAAGTGAAAAAATAGAAAATATGGGTGCCAAAAGACAATTCAAAATAAGAGAAAGGTCAAAAGAGCAAATAAATAGAGAAAATTACATTACCAAAGGTTTCAAAAATTTCAAATGATATATAGTTACTAAAAGAACCAATGATCCTAAAACCACCATAAACTAGACCATGTGAGACCCCTTTGTTGATCAAACTTCATCTTGATCCACTCGATACCTTACCACATGATCTATTTATATCTATAGTTCATGGTATATATCGATTGAATCCATCTCCAAAAAGTATAGAATCAAATACAAATAAAGGAAAGGTAAACCATAGAGCTCAAGATGTTCATAAGGTATTAACATCTGAAGTGCACACAGATACAAATAATGGCATACCAAAAATGTCACAACCATAGTTTGGAATGGTTCTTTATTCATATATAGATACTTCAAAATCAGTGATAGAAGAAAAACTAGTATTTCCATTACCACTTGATCATGATAGCCAAGTTTTCTTATTTCCAACTAGGTTTCATGGCATACGATGATTACTTCATTACCACTAAATTTCAACTTTCATTAAATTAAAATATTTTATACTATGCACCATATTCCAAAATCTAGAACACCTAAACATGTTCTTATTATTGTATTCCAAAGAAACCACATAATATCTAAAATACTATACTGGTACATATTGCACCTATGCATACTCCTTGGTAGTATCACTTGTTTATTATACTAGGTACCTAGTGGAGAGATATTTATGAGCATCCTTTAGATGAGATCATGGGATAGTTTTTTCCTATTTCAAAAATACCAAAACATCCAAAAACATTCAAAAATACAAAAATATTTTTCAGGATCTACTTATTCTAATGGCTCCTTGGCATCTATGTGTTAGTTCTATGTTGATGGAAAGCATATCAATTACTTCTACATACACATGTTTCATGCTTCTATTTTAGCGTGATACAAGCATACACATATACATGATCTATGCACTTTTGGATGTTGAGCTTTCTCTCTACTCACATCACTAGGATGTTGGGGGCATCCACCTTCATGATTATGATACATCTAGGTTATATCATTATATAGTCACTTTACATTATCACATTTAAGCTAATATGTATTTATAAATTTATTTATCCATGCTTATGTTTATCACAGTGTACTTAATATGCTATGTACTTGGTATTTTTTGCTAATGCATTTGATCCATGGGCTACTATAATATGTTTATGTTGGTTTCTTCTATTTTCATCTATGGACTTCTTTGAGTGTTTTACCTTGTTTTTGTCTTGTTTGTTGAGCATTTGAATATGCTTCATTATTTGTGGCTTGTATTCTTTTGTTTGATTTTTTGACATTTGATATGTCATTTCTCATTATATGGACATTTGAATATGTCATTATTGCTTTTATGGACATTTGAATAATTCTTGTCCATTCGATTATGTAGCATTTGAACATGCCCCTTGTTTTCAATATCGTTAGACCATTATCTTTTGATTTGATTTTATGTGCCCTTAGATGTGGGCTTGATTTCTTCTTGAGATTTTACCATTACTATTTAGACATTGTCATGATATTTATCATCCATCTTAGGCCTTTATGTGATCACATTCCATGTGTGTTAATGATACATTTACCTAGACATGTTCTCCTATATGCTATATGCTTCATTCATAGTTATATGATTATATTATCTTTTTGAGGTGAGATAACTTCCAGTTTATATATTACCTCACCTCAAAGGGGATGCATATCAATGAGAGCATGTCATAGAGGCATGGATTCCATACATTCATAACTTCAAATTTAGTGGGGGCATGTCATATAGTCATGGATTCCATGTGTTCATGGTCTCAGATTCAGTGGGGACATATTTTGGAAACATGTACTCCACACTGACTCAATATTTGACATCCCCAGATTATAGTAGGGACATGTTTTGGAAACATGTTCTCCACATTAGCACTTAAATTAGTTTTTAATTTTACATTACAATTGGGGTATGCTTTGGAATCATGTTCTCCACACTTACATAGTTTCAAATTGGCCAAATTGCACAGTTATATGATTTAGATACACATTTATGGTAGAATTATATACATTGGTACCATTTTTATACACAAACTTAGCATGAAACATATCTAATATGCATATTCTATGCAATGTGCACCTAATATTGTAAAATGCAAATCATTTTTAGCTTCATAAAACTTTTAGGGACTATCACCACCCACTAGGTTAAACTTTTACTAACTATATTGATCCAATCTATTATAGTAGTTGGTTCAATTTTTGGTCTGATTGAGATGATTAAATCACTCAATCTTGTCAAGATTTTAGGTTGGACTTGATTGAATCATCCAACCTCACCAATTTTATAGTGTGAGTTTAATTGGTTCACGCACACTCAACAAGTTATAAGTATGATTGGTTACACGGTTGAGCTAGTCCTTTTTTGCTCCAAGGTTAGGGGTATGTGCCCTCCAATCCCTCTTTATCTCCTTAGATATATGCACTTTATATGATTATACTTTTCTTAATATTAGTTTTAATGATTCATAATGATACATCTTTCAAATGAAATTACCAAAAAGCAAGATGGTTGAATCAATACACAGGTGTACTCCGAAGCCTTGATCTCTTTCAATTTCAATCATTTTAATACTTTTAATTTCAAATTATATGAAATAATTATATATTATAACATGTTCTTAGTGTCAGTTCAGTCACTAGTAAATCACTCAAGTTGGACTCAAGCAAAGATAAGGTATGTTATACACACCAAAGTATGCATTCATTTCATTTAAGCTAGAAATTTATTTACTAGATTAAAGGGGGGAAATGTAGACAATATTTTTGAATTATATATCACCTCAGTTTTGTATACATGAAAAATTCAAATCCCAAATATTCCTCTTAGTTCTAGACCTTTCTTACTTATGTAATTATCACATTTACTCTCTCTTAAACCCCTTGGCCTATCTTTTGGTCTGACCAGTCTTTTGTTGATGATCTACGCCTTATATCTTGCCCAAAATGCTTGACACCTTCTTATCTCATGCCTATTCAATTTTTAGACATGTACCTACTTTTCTATTTCCCAAACACTTGTGTCCCAGTCAGATGCCGACATCGATATAAGTGTCTTTACCTGATACAAGTCTCTAATGCCCTAAATCCATCTAATTTTTAAGTGAAATATATCTTAATGGTTAGCCTAAATTTTATTATGTGAGATATTCTCCAAGGGGATTGGTATAAATACAAGATCAACCCTCATTCATTAAATACATAACACATACCAAGGTAACTTTTAAAAAGCATTCTATTGAGTATTCAAGTGAGTAAAGCTTCCTTATTTTCTCTTATTTCCATATTAGTCATAAATACAACACATCTATAGGTCTAAAGTACTAAAGTATCATACCAAGAGTTTTATTTTCTAAGTTACAAGCTAGGTCATTATTGTACTTTATTATCACACATTGCATGATTTACACACAAGCCAACACGTAGGGGAGAACTACATGAGTCTGAGGCCTTCTTAAGAGTATTTTCTATGTAGGAAGTGCTCATTAACAGATGGGTTTATAGGGTAGCTTGACACTATGTGCCCATTGATCCATTTTTCCCACATCCACTATGAAGATGAAGAACTAGGGTTTGATCATTTGATAATGAAAGGTAGTACATGACCTAGATCTAAATGCACCAAATTGAAGGCGATGATAATTCTAAAGCATCTAGATGGTCACATCTAGTTTTAGTAGGTATTCTATACTAGATACTCGCATTTTATCAAAACACTAACATTGATGTAACCATCCTAGGCTAACACAAGTATCCACAGTTATAGGGGCACTTAATCTATAATTTGGCAACCATTATAGAATATTATTCAAGTTTACTTCCTACCTATTTTAGATTTAGATCCGAATTAGAATCAAAACCAACTATCTTATTTTCATTATAATTATAATATTTAGCATAGTTTTACTTTTTATTTTTATCATATCTCAGCATAATAAATTTAGTATATGTTTTATCTAAGTTTTTCAAGGCCTATTATAGATTTTTTTATCACCCCTATGCTTATTCATTTCTATGTTCTTAACCCTATATATCCCACATTAGAATCCTTATCCAATTTAGGGTTAAACACTCTACAACACCATCATCCAATTTTTGATGTGGTATCCTCTATTCATTGAAAAAACAATTAGATCATCTATGTATATGACTATGTATTTTTTAGTTAGATATTTGAATGTAATGTCCATGGCTCTTTGGAAGATGGTACCCATATTGATTAATCCAAATGGCATCCTTTTTTATGCTAATATTACCTACTTTATTGTGAATATTTTCTTGATTTGATCCTCATAGTTGACCACTACTTGGTTATAACCTGAATACCCATCGAGATCATTGATGAACCATTCACTATCTATAGAACTTCATCTAGCTAAGGTAGAAGGTAATTATCCTTTTATGAGGCCTTTTTGAGGTTACAAAAGGCTACACAAAAGTGTATCTCTCCATTTTTCTTTCTGATTTGGATCAAATTAACCACCCATGTGGAGTGTCTTATAAGAAATATAATCCTTGTTGAGAGCATCTTATGTTCTTCTTTGAGGATTAATGGCTCTAGCAATGGATTCATAGGTCTTTCTCTTTATTGGAATGGATTGACCCCAAAATTGAGAGGGATAGTATGCATGAGAATGGAAGTGTAAACACTTTCATGTCTTCATAGATTCATGTAATGACATCCTTGTATTCTTTAAGGGATTGTGTAATATCTTGTTTTTCCTTTTGAGTACATGTTGTGCCTAAAAACACATTTTTCAAATCATTGGCATTGCCTAAATTGCAATGCTCATGAATCATATATTTTTTTAGGGTTGATATTTCATGTTCTCATTGAAAATCCATATCAAATAGTCACTCTAATGAGATCATTCCCTTTGGTACTCTATTATTTTTAAATTTTATAATCCCCTCTTGATCTAGTTCACACTCTTCTCAATTGTCTTCATCTATAATATGGTTTGCAAACACCTTAGTGTTGGTAATGAAGTCAAGAATGTGTTGATCATCATTGAACACCTAGAATTTCCTAATTAAATGAGGGAATAGAGACCAACTTCACTGAGAATATCCTTAGTTTAGATTTATCAATAGGTTCCAAGGTACTCACAACTATTTCCAATGCATCTGTAATGTAGTTTTTTCTATGAGGCAATGTTTGTATATCAAATGCATTGAAGTCCTCTATCAAGTTCCATACTCAATTATAGTACCTAGATAAACATTTATCACTACAATAATATTGGATTATTACTTTCTTGACAATTAATTTTGAATCACCAAGAACTTTGAGATGTTTTACTTTCTTCATTAAAGCAAATTAGAGGTCGTGAATTAGTACCCCATATTCAACCACATTATTTGTGCAAGTAAATTGTAGATGGAAAGAATCCAATTATAAATTCCCTCTTGAGTTAATGATTTCAATCCCAACACCACACCCATTCCTTTATTTAGATCCATTGAATTTTAGGGTCCATAGATGGTTTTCAACTGTGAGGATTGGACTCTTCATCTTAGACATTGTTACAAAGTTTACTTCTTGATTGACATCTCAAAATTTTATTGATTGGCCACTCTATTTCTTATCCAAAAGAGACCTTTTGGCTTGATCTTCAATTGGGGATATAGAAATAGAAGTGTCTAGAATGGTCACTTTGTCATTATCAAAATTTAAAATCTCCATGCAATGGCTTAGATTTATTTGTCATACTTCTTCATTTGCTTGGATAGGACTCTAAAATGAAGTTATTTTGGCAGCACTAAGAAAATCATCCTCATCCAATTGGTCTGACTCATCCAATTTTGATTTTTTACACTGCATAGTCAACATATTAATAGAGAATATTTCATGAGCTTCTACTTCCTTTTCCCATGTATATACCCCAAATTATGACCCTTCATATAGAAATTCATTGGTACTATTGTATTTTTAATCATGTGAGTCATATTAGGTTCTCTCTTAATTCTTATTTGGCTTGGTATACCTCTCCATGGGAGCCACATATGTGATAAGTCAATTGTCATATAACCATTAAGCATCCTAGCCCAATCTGCTCAAGAGCATGCCATATGCATCTAGTATGTCTACCACTTGATTGTCTATAAACTATTGAATTCTTGGATCCAAAACTACTTGCATATGCATGTGGTTCAACTTTCCCACCACTTTCACCTCTATATCAACTAGTTGGAAAAATTTTCTATTTCATTTCACTGAAGTGAGGCCCAATTATTGACAAATTGTATATGGGATAATGTTACCTGAAGCACCCGACTCCACAAGATAATTATGTAAGTTTTTACCATAAATATGAAATGTAACCAAAAAATGTGGAGTTTCAATTTTTTCTTTGTAAATGGAAACATGTGCATCAATAGTTTTAGCATGTTTTTTTCCCTATAGGAGGGGACATTTATCATAATAACAATTCTCTTTTATTAGAAATTTGAAGCAACTCATACATAGTTATATTTGCTTTTGATCTCTCCAAATCCTCTATAATGTTATATGTAGGTTTTTTCTTCTATTTTAGTTTATCATCCTATGAAGGGGTTAAGTTGTTCTTAGATTGATAGTATTTGTAGGTCCTTTAGGTGGAGGGGGACTATTGCTTGAATTCACTTCAGGTAGAGCCTGAGCATTATTTAGAGGAGTAGAGGTGGTCAAAGGGTTTGGAAATCTACTTCTTAACTGATAATTATTTCCCCTTTGAAATTTATTAAAGGCATGGACCTCATCTGATTTATCCTTTGGCTCATTATCATATTCAAATGGGAATTCATAATTCTCCAAAACCAAGATTAAATTTGTGTTTCCTCCATCATGGTTTGAATTGTCCTCAGGTGTGGGAACTATTTCAAGATTGACCATCTCCATCTCTTTTTGGAAAATGTTAGAGGCAGTTATGAATTTGATACAATTTGTTTTGGCATGATCGGTTGTGTTATGTACTCTACACCATGTTGATAAGGCCAAGTTAAGCATGTTCACTAAGTCTAAATTCCCATTGTTGGTATTCTAATTTGTATTGTCTAAGGGATTAGGAACATTTCCTTTTTTAGGCCTAGTATTCCACTTCATGTTGGTCCTTTGAAAGTTAAATTTCCTACTTTGAGGTGGGTTTTTTGTGGTTTAATTTGTTTTTTTAGGCACTTACCTCCACAAATTAACTATGACATATTAAAATATTTGGACCACTTGCTATAAATTGGCCACTTGAGGGTTTACACTACTATTATATTAGTTTAAATTTGTGGTTGTGGGTTGACCACATGTGCAACA
Source organism: Torreya grandis (assembly GCA_037957365.1). Classification (NCBI taxonomy): domain Eukaryota; kingdom Viridiplantae; phylum Streptophyta; class Pinopsida; order Cupressales; family Taxaceae; genus Torreya; species Torreya grandis. The sequence continues at coordinate 3,408,105 of JARHVA010000217.1, forward strand.
ACATTTAGAAACACTGGGATAGTCATTTGTGCTTGGTTATGAGTATTATTTATAGGCATTTGATTATTTATAAATGAAGGTATAGTTTTTTGGTTGTCACTTGAAGTAACATAACCATTGGTGCTTGACTTAGTAACAATATGTTTATATGCCATGGGAACTAATTATTTATTATTCACTTGTAGTATTATGTGATTTGAATGCATATATGTCTAACCAATAAGCATGAGGTTCAAGGGGAGTGGATTATACACTAGATTTGGACTTGAATACATAGCTCTTGGGATTTGGTTCATTAGTGGCATATTCTATATGAAATCTTGGTTGAAAATGGGTATTTGAATGTAAGCACCTTGTTGCCCTAATGATGGTAGTGGTCATGCACCATACCCTTGTGATACCATCTAATGTTCCATATTAACTACTTTATTGTAATCCAAGGACAAATATGTGAGTGCAATAGGATTTCTCTTAAGGAACATAGATATCAATTGCTCAAGGACTCTTAAGTAAGTTTGAATAGCTAGATCCTCTGGTAAGATGTATGTGTTTTCTAGCCTCTAGTATAACTTGTGAAACTAAGCATTAAACATGCTTATGGGCTCATTTGGTTTTCTCCTAGAAGAAAAAAAGTGGTGATGCAAAATAATTGGATCAATTGGGAGCCTAAAGTGATTCACAAACACTGTCTCAAGATCACCCCAAGAGGTGATAGAGCTAACTACTAAGCCTAGATATCAATCATAGGCAGTTTCCCCAAGGAATAGGGAAATAAATGGTGTGATACATCATCATATTAAACCTACATTCAGATAAGGGCATCTTTGAACACCTAGATGTGTTCTTCAGTAGGTCATGAGTAATCCTTAAAACATTCACAAGGGGATATAACTTTTTTGGGTTCTTAGGTAGGTCACGAGGAATCCTTAAAACATTCACAAGGCAACCGAATTAACCAAGCCAAACTATTGGATTGGTCATTTATTAATTCTAAGGGGCAATAAATGGATTAACAAAAGGAGTGAATATAGTTTTAGGTGATCTACTAGTTGATTGGATATGTTTAGGTTTTATTTTCCCTCTATTGGTCCTGAGTTTTCTATGTTCACTAAGTTGAAAAAGATCAAACTCAACTCTAACAGGCTTTGATCTAGTGTTTATCCTCTTGATTTCCATCTTTAATAATGGTATAACTTAGTGTAGGCAAATGTTTCTAAAGTTTTTCAGTCTAAGCTATGGCTACAAATCTTAACTTGTGTTCATGGCCCTACTTCTAGTGCCAAATCTATCATTTGGTGTTGAGACACAGCCAACACAATGCAAGTAGAAGGAGCTTTGAGGAACCCTCTACCCATCTTGAAATGACATTTACAAGACCTCCCCAAGGTTTCTTCTACTGGTTCTTGGTGTATTGGACATGACCAGTTGGCCAATGTAAATTGTTCATAAGGGGCTTATTTTACAAATTGAGATTTAGAGGATTGTACCAACTTTAACCACTATAAAGAGGGTGCAAGGTTTTATATTTCTATTCATAAAGGATATTTTTAATAAAAACACTTGAATAAACATACCTTAAATGAAATTAATCATCTTGATTTTTGTAGAACATGAAAAGAGTTGATTTCCATTGTTTTCTCGTTACTTATATTCAATAATGTTATAATGGTAATAACAATACTTGTAATAAAAATAAGCATGTTGATTTAGATTGAATTAATTGAAAGAACAAAAAGAGAAGGGTAGGGAGAAAGAAAATATGATCATGCTTTCTAGAGGAGATAGATATAATTTTTTTGTGTAGACCAATCCCTTCATAAAACCAGTCTTTACTTGGCTAGCATGGCATAACCATGGATAAAAATGGCGAAATATTCTAAGGGGTATAGAGTTAGTAATGCAAAAGAGGAAAACTAAGCCACTATATACATGTGCAAATTGTGTCTATCTATTGACAAGGCTTTCAGATAAAATATGATTCCATTGGAGGATCAACTTGGGGATTCATCCAATACTCAGGGGAATTCATAGGTCTGCGTCCAAATAACCTTGACTCATGCAAAGAGAAAAGTTAAATATAAAAAAGTAGGAAAATGCTAAAAACAAATGGGCATAACTCATTATTCTAGCCTCTAATTTTAAAAGAGCCAACCCTTATTACATTGATTGTTTGATCATTTATAAACAATGCAAGTCCACAAATTTTTTCCTTTTTACTCAAGATTCAAATTCATCCCACTAATGGGGTAGTTACATATTCAATCATGAATCGAGAAGGTTCTTAAGAATACCTGACAAATCTATTAGCTAAGCCATGTTCACTTAGTTATTTCAAATCCTCATGCCCTTTTAAAACTAAATTCTTATCCTATATGCTCTAAATGATCTGATCTCCATGCCATTATGACCTACAATCACCCTTTGCACATGTTCAAATACCAATACCACTAGTTGTTGGGACATTTATGCTTGTTGAATTGCATTGAAGTCTACCATATTTGTTCATTTATTTCTTGTCAAATGGCATAGTTTATTTTTAAAGCTTGATATCTTTGATGAGCTAGATATCCATCAAGTTTGAGTTATTTTCCTAATGGGATGCTTAGCATGTTTTCTCAGCCACTAGGCAATCCATCACCACCTTCCTTGGCCTTTGCTTTATTATCCCAATCGATATTTTCACTACCACATGGATTCCATCCATTCTCCTAGGATATACCTCCTCAACTATGTGTCCAAATCACACTTTCACAACCTTCCTTAGCCCCCATAGGCTATTTGCTTTGTTTTATTGGTTGCCTTCCATGTTTTTTCCTCCCATCAAGTCCTAGGCTCTCAATATGTTACCACATGGTGATATCTTAGGATTTCAGGCCTTGGGGGATATACACCCCCTATGAACAAAGTCCTTCAAGTCTTGGGTTCCTGATATGCACCATGTGGTGACATCTCAGGCCTTTAGGCCTCAAGGGGTTCTACGTTAATCAACTAACCTCCATCGAGTCTCGAGCTCCCTTGATTTTTCCACATTGCAACATCATAGGCATTTAAGACATGGGACTAATATGTTTTCACTACTTGATCCATAAATTAGCTTTCTAAAATCATTCCACATGGAAATATCTTCAAGTTTTGAATATCTCCAACACTTAGAATATTTTTCAAAAGGATTTTGAATTCGTTATGGCCAATGTCTTGACAGATGTTCAACACATGGTGTATTAGATTTAAATACTAGTAATGATGTGGCATACTTTGAATCTATAATTTTAGAGAAATGTCTAAGTATAAAACCCATTTGACAAAGGTAAAGGAATACTAATGAGCATTAACTCATTTACATAGCTGTGATGGTCTCCTGATGAGTAGACAAACATTAAATTTAATCTAGTGTCTATTTCCACATGTTAGGATCTCATTGGTTAGGGACCCAAGTGTTGATGGTCTATTGGCATGTAGTTAAGCATCAAATTTAAGTTGGGGGACCTTGTTAACATCATCAGGTCTATATGATGATCCCTCATTCATTTGGGTCATGCTCTTAACCTCATAAGATGATGTCATATGGCATCAGCTTAGTTTTATAGGGTTTGTTTTGATCAAAAATAATTATGCCACATGGCATGATTATAGGGCTCTTGGGCTTCCCATGTGTGATATTCCTTTTTGAGTCATGGGCCTCCACGAGTCATAAATATAAGAGATCAAATGGCTAGTAGGGATTCGGGTGTCATGTGATCCTCTAAAAATACTCTAATTCCCTAGTTTATGAGATGATGACATGCATCTTAATCTTAAGAAGTTGAGGAGCTCCTTGACTTAGAAAATTTGTTGTGATTGGGCTCTAATTAAACATGAGTTATCTGATGGAAGATCAAATCATTAAAAAATATCTTTTCCAAAAGACTTGGTCAATTTTCCAAATGACTTAGACTGCTTAATGAACATGGGTCATTTGATGGAAGATTGAATGGTCCACTAGAGGATCTTTTTATTCTTATGAACTTTTTGTATGAGCCCCTAGACTCTAAATAAATGAGATTAGGACACATGGAGATATCTCATCTCCAGGAGAAAATTTTAGGACTTAGGCATTTTTGACAGAGCTATAGGTTCTTGGAAAACATGATTTTGACACGATAAATATGGGGGCTAGTAGAGAGTCTTTGTGCCTGTAAGATTTCCATCAAAATGATTAAGTCAAAAGACTAAAAAAGTGAAGCGAAGGACTTGCACAAATGAATTAAAGAAAATAAAACAATAACTAAGTCTATAAAATGATTAATTAGTTTCAAATGAACAAAATAAAAATGGTCATTTTGAAGCTTGGGTATTTGAATACTTAAGCCTAAAGTAAGTGAAATGAATCCTTTTAAAGAGGCCTATTTTCTATATTTTGATTAAATCTTAGACAAAGGCTCAAGAATGAAAAATACACATACTCCCAACCCAATCATCAAGCCCAAATTGATCAAGTGACTAATGTCATACATAAGAACACTTGGTCAATTTATTTCAATTAATAGAGCAATGTTGGACTAAAAGGCTAGGGAAAGGTTATGAACGAGATCTAAGTTAAACCCAAATAATTTACAAAATTCTTTATTGAATGATTTAAAAGGTAAAATCTTAAAAAACACTTCAAAACATCATTTTAAAGTAGCCCAGACCCTTAAAATGATGCAAATTCAAAAAATTGGCTCCAATTATTCTAGTGTAAAGCTTGGATTGGGTGTTTTAAAATGAAAAAACATCATAATGAAGCATACTTAGTCACTTAAAACTTATCATATAACAACTTGAAGATTAGATATGGCATATTAGAATTAAAAAAACCATTGATAACTTCTCAAAGGATAAAGATCATGCTCCAAAGCAAATAGAGGTTTCATGATTTCAGTGATGAAATTAAGGTGTGTTATGTAAGAAACAATAGATCCCATAGCTCAGGCATAAATAATGATTGGTATAGAGATAACCAACATAATGATAATGAGTCACCTACTAGAGATAATTACTCAAATAAAAAATTTAGGTTTGAGAGGGTTGTTTGTGCGTTTACATGAAATTTTAATCATGGCACCCATGTTTTCCTAAATTTTGATGCTAATGATCTAAAATTTTGGAATGTATTAAATATGATGCCTAATAATTTTCATCATTCATGTATCAATAATTCTTGGAGAAGACCCTAAAGAGGTAATTGACAACCTCATCAAATTATATGGGGTTTGCCAACTATTTATTCTTGTAAAATGTATAATGAAATTGATGAAAATATTATGCACTTTGATCTGATACCCCAAAATTTTGAGTTACATAATCATGTTATACTCAAAATCTTGTTTTCATAACTCTAAATAATGTCACTTATAGTTGTAAACATACTAGTAGCCCTTCACCCCTGCCTATGGTAACACATTTTTTGAAAATAATCAAATTGGAGGTAGATGATGAGTCTGATAGTGCTACTAGGATTGAGGTTCTTGTCACTCTATTCAAATATAAATGAGAAAGGGGCACCTCTTATTAATTTAATTTTTTATGATAAGTAAAACTTATTTTTTAGCTTAATATTTGATATTTTAAAGGCATTTGGTTTGTTTTCAGTACTATGGGACTTTTTTTTTTTTATAGACTTCCATTATAGTTGTTGATATGTTTTAATAGTGTATTGATCATACACCTATTAATTTATGGTTATGAATTTTATATTATATGTATACACATAATATTTTCAAACTTAAATCAATTATTGATGCTCTTTATCTTGAAGGAATCCATCAAATCTCAATCTCTTTAGAGTGCATGCCCTAATGGGTACATCGAGAAAGGGGTGTCTAGACCATTAGTGCTTCATAGGATTGTTATCATTTTTGTCATTTACTATCTACACACTTATCTCCTAAAAACCATTCCCCTAATCTTTACCTCCTATTTTTCACACTCCTCTAGTATTTTACCACCTTCATTAGCCCTTTTCCTAACCTAAACCCCTTTTTGATAGTTTACATGACTATGTCAGCCATATCAACCTTATATTCTTATTGACAAACTTATTATTGTCTAGGTTGGCCCCTGACTGACCTAGTTCGTGACCTGATTAGTTTTTGTCAATTATGATTCTAGGTTGATCAAGTTGACCTTGTCGATGAAAAAATTCTAAAGGGTTTAGGGTTATATTCACCTATATAAACACAATCATTTCACCATTTCTAGAAGATTAAAAGAAGTAAGATATATTATGCATCTGTTTATCCACCATTTTACTTAAAGAACAAGCTTAGGGTTTCATACTTTCTTTAGAGATACAGATCTTGTCTTGTGGATAAGTCTTTTGGATGAATTGATAGGTTGTATATCCTAGAGATAATTTATCTTTGTCATCCTTACATACCACAACAACCTCTTATGAATCATCTTGGCCAAGGGAGAGATTGAGCATCAAAAGGTTCATCTTCAAAGGTAAGTATTCCTAACTTCATTTCTCCTTTGTAAGAGTAGATAAATATGCTTTTGCACTTCTCTTCCATGCATTAGGATTTTATATACATTGACATGAGTATATGTCTTCTATGCATGTTTACTTTTAGTATTTATTACCTCCATTTTGTGTCACAAGATTTGGTGAGCACTAGATTATATTTTTGCTTTACTTGTTATTAGTATAGTGAATATGAAAACGTAGGACCCAATTAGGGTTATTGTGTAGTTTTGCTTGACTAGATGCATTGAAACCCTCCCTAGTGATACTATTATGGTAAGATATCCACTGATTAGGTCTATTGGATCCATATTAGTCATGACCCTGATTATCTAATGTATTCCCATTCAGAAGTGTAAGTAGGATCTATCTTCTTCAAGTAAGGATTGATTTGTAGAATCTATTGCATTTTTCATTGCTTACATTTTGGTGAACCCAACATGAATATAACCCTTGCATGTTTTCTTTAATGCTTTTAATTTCTATCATTTTATTATTTTCCTATATTTGTGATACTAGGTGGACTAGGCCAGTATAGTTCTAACTTTTGTGCATAGGTTTAACACATAGTCACATCAAAATGACTCTATTATTTCTATGTAGGTCTTCATCAAATATAGGTTAATAGATCGATTAAGTCAAAATAGTACTCTTATCCAATCCTAGAATAATAGACTATGTCAAACCAGGTTGACTTAGTCATTTTAATAGGCTTCAGCAAATAGGGTTTCACATAACTAGGTTGACCCAGTCGACACAATTAGTAGAACTTGAAAGAAGCATTCAAGGCACTTCAACAAAAATTTTACAATCTTCAACATCTTTCAAACCACAAAAGCTCCCTTTCTTTCTCTCTTTCAATTCACTACTTTATTATAGTTCTATTTTATGAAAGTTTGCAGTCTTTAAAACTACAATCCTATAACAAACTAAGTCAACTTGGTTGACTTAGTTTTATAGCCTATTTTCTATCTAAAAGACTAAGTCAGCCTAGTTGACTTAGTTCTTAAGGACTCTTGTTTCTACAGAATAGTAGTGACCCTATTGACTCTATTCAGTAATGTTTACATACAATATTATTTGAACTAACTCTGTACCATTCTTAATTTGGAAATTAACAACTATATGTTAGTAATTAATTCACTATTTCATTTTTAGTTGTTTGCATGCTTAGAGTAGATCACATAGTCTATTTAGATGGTTTTAAAAAAAATACCAATCAATTGCACTATTTTTCTCTTTTCACACACGTTACCAAATCAAAAATTTCAAAATGCATTTAACATTTATCTTCCCAAGGCCTACCTACTTAGATTTCATTGCTAAAGGGGAAGCTGACTTGGTTTTATGGCCAAGTATAAATATGTGGTTAATGTTATACATTGGCAAAGCACCTGACACCCTTATCACTATGGGATTGTGAAGTGAGGAGCTAGGCCCCAATACCAAGCCAGTACCATTGCCAACACAAATCCTTTTCAACCTAAACATCCTGAAACCATCCATAGATTGCTTTCTAGTCCCCTATTTTTAGCCAACTTCCTTATTAAACTTAAAATAACACTTTATAATAATATAACAACACTCATAATGACCACTTATAAAAAAAAATTCAATTTACTGCTTGCTCTTTGATCATTATATATTGTATTACAAAAACTTGCATTGGCCAGCGTTAGTGCAAGGTTTTGTATTGCTGGCCAATGCAAGTTTCTGTAGTGTGTGCTAATTGGATCATTCTCATTAATCCAATTGTTTATGTGTTTACTTTCATTTATTTATTCAAATTACATTTTAAAAATCTTTTCTTATTTTTATCACACTGTTATTTTTTTTGACACAGTCTCTTATAGACTATCCTTTTCCTTGACTACAGTACTGAGTCAACTTGGGCAACCTAGTACTCCTTTCTACCAATTAGGTTACAGTACTAAGTTGACCTAGTCAACTCTATATTCCTACCAGTCTATATTTTTCCCTATTTATAGAACTAAGTTGACCTAGTTGACTCTATACTCTTATGCCTTCTATCCAATAATATTAAGTCAACCTGCTTGACCCTATATTCTTATTTCTCCTTTATTACAGAACACAGTCAACCTAGTCAACTCTATATCATTCCTATCTTTTTTTTGTGCATCAGCTTTACCTTCCCTAATCTCTTTCCTTCATCATGAAATTCTTGGTTTAAGACAACACTAAATTGAATTCAACAAATATGATGAGTCTTACCAACCCTAATAGGTTTTCCCATAAGTAGTTTGCGGCTCCTAGCTTAAATGAAATTCATGTGCATGTATCCACTCACACTATAAATTATGGGACCCCTCCTCATTCCTCTTTGACTTTCAATCTTCTCTTCTCATTTTAAGATCAAACTAAATTAAAGTATACACTAGAAATGCTCTTCTTCATCAACGAATTTCCTCAACATCGAGGAAAGGATCCTTTTACTATTTACCATCTCATGATCAGTGGTCAAGTCGAGGAACCCCATTCACCTTCTCCAACATTCTCACATGGATTTGGGGACACTAGATTATTTACTTCTCAGCCTCTTCCCTCTATTTTATCCCCTTCTCATACCATGACATATTCATCTTTGATTTCTTCTACCTCCTTACCTAGTATCTCTATTAACAGGGTAGGTTCTACATCTAGTGGGCCTCTTCCAAGATTCATTCTTCTCAATTCTTCCACTAGCACATCATTTTCTACCCATGGTAATCATGCCTCTAGTGCTACTTCTTCTCATCCCTCTACTAGTACATCTTTTTCTACACAAGAAAATTATGCCACTAGTGCCTCACTTACCAACAACTCTTCTCAAACTACTACTAACACCCATAGTGGTACCCAAGCCACTACTATAAATTTCCATGCTTCAAACAATGCCAATAATACAACTCAAAATCATAAAATTATATTACAAAATATTAATCAAATAAAGGCTTTCCAAGCTAAAAATCCAAATCAAATGATGTAAATGCAAAATCATCATATCCATCTTCAAACGCACCCTCAATAGATGACATGGAGCATGCATAACCAAAATGTTCTCCCACCTCCTCTTTGGGATTCCCATGGTAATATTATCCCTCAACCTCCTCTTGTTAACAAAACAATCAAGCACCTTTAAAATGAGCCTCTGACATCTCAAATTACTAATGCTGATATAGGAGGTACCACCCCTACCATTACTTACAATGGGTCAACCGATCCTACTCTTCACTTAAAAACATTTGGAAATCTATATAAGATTAGATCAAGTTAAATACCTTTGACACTACCAAGATCTTAGAAAAGACTTTCATGTGTGATGTTTTAGATTGGTATAACCAAATCAAATCTCATTCCATCACTAGTTTGGAAGATTTAATCAATGCTCTAGTCCAAGAGTTCCAAACTAGTGTTCTCCTCGAGAATACCTTAGCCCATTTTATCAATTTTATGCAACTTGAGACCAAAACTACACAATATGTTATCAAATGATGGAAGACCTTCTCTAAAAAATGTTAACATAATATGGTAGATGATAACCTCTTTCATCTATTTACCAATTCTCTTTTTTATAGGTTGCAATATCAATTTTGGACTCTCTCTCCATGTACTTTGAAAGAGGCCATTGACCAAGCCAAGCATCAAGATTTCATTATGTGTCAATTCAATCCATACCAACATTATACGAGTACTCACATGTTAATCAAGAATAAGAATCATCATGATAGAAATGATGGTGTCATCGACTCTTATGATACCATTCATACTATTCAAGCTATTGTTCCCAACCAAGCTCCAAAATAAAGTTCCCCTCCCAACCACATCACTAATCCTCATTTATCTTCAACCAATAACATCAATGTTAATAAACCTTTATCCTTAGTAGAATTAAAAAAAAATCTACCAAGGCTTCTTCCATGATAACTTGATCCCACTCGACCCATGAAATCTTTGTACAATCCCAATAAATTTTGTTGGTTTCATGCTAGGTGGGATCATTCTCATGAAACTTGTAGGCATATTCATAATTTGGCTATGGATTTCCTTCTTGGTCCAAATTTTGACCATGATTATATCATTTGTAAACATTAATAATCCTATTACATTGCCTTTAAATCCCATGAAACATAAATTAAATCTCAAGCTTTGAACCAATCTAATGCTCATTTGGCCATCTATAAAGACCCTCTTCCAAATCACCAAGATGACCAAGATAAGCCCACCCCTTCTACCAATAATTTTGATAGTCTTCTTGACCCCACACCTAAAGAGAATTTGGTTGATATGACTAATATGTGAAGGGTGGTTTCCTTCATTGATCCTCATCTCATCCACACTCCTCCTCAATTGTCTCATACTTTTCATGTTATCCAAGACTCTTCTCCAATGCACTTAACAGAGTTGGGGTAATAAGATCTTATATATTTTTGTGAACCAATTCCAACACCTTCCTTGGATATAATTTCTCATACCATTTATACCATTCCTCCAACCTCTTTACCTATCACCAATGATACTCAAATTCCTATCAACAGTTCTTTTAATCTCTCTTAAACCAAACCTACATCAAATAACCCATCTTCTCAAGAAAATCAACAAACTTATCCTTCAACTAAACCTTTCACCGTTTATCAACATAAAATCACATACACTTCATCTCTTACCTCTGAGAACCTCCTTCAACACTATGCACCTCTTTCCAATAGTCCGCTTATGGTTTATGATGAATGGGATCCTATCACAGAGCTTACTAATCTCCCATCTCAAATCCCATTTATTGAACTTATGTGGACCTCTCTGCATCATCATAATCATCTTATGTAGTATTTGTTTAAAATGAACATCCCTCATCCTCCCCTAGTAGGACATGAAGCCACCTTATCTAGATCATAAGATAGAATTTTAAAATAATGCAAAGAGATGTCCATACATATTGATGAAACCATGGACACTTCTCTTTCCCTCAAATTCCCCATTTATTTCATGATCCCTAATGAGATACTACTTCATGGAAATGATCCTCCTCTTTTTATCAGTGTCCAAATTAGTGATATCCAAGTCAAGCATGCCTTGATTGATGAGGGTTCTAGCACTTGTGTTGCCTCTCTTGATTTTACCAAAACCCTTGGGTATTCTGAATGTAATCTTAATTCTACACATAGCAAGTGTCAAGGCTATGATTGAAGACAAATTCCTCCCTTAAGTTATGTATGGCTCCCCATTACTATCCCACCTATTACCATTCACATGAAGGTGATGATATTCATATTTCCTCTATCATATAACATTTTGCTTGGTAGGCCATGAACTCATCGCATGAGATCAGTTGCCTCTTTCACTTACCAATGTGTCAAATTTCTTCACAATAGAGCCATCTATAGGATTTGTAGTCATATAGAATGTCAAAATTGGTAGTTTGAGTGTGGCTTGTGACACCCAACCCATAGGTCTTTCTTGCATGCTCTCATGACCCTTCTAAACACCTTTTTGCGTATTTCCAGTCATCTCAAGCTTTTCAAATGGTCATTCCACCTCAACTAGGTAGCATTTCCTAGGACAATCCTATCCCCCCAGGTCCCACACTTATAAGATAAGAGCACCCAACTTGGACTATAGCACCAAACCCTAGGGTGTCCTATTTTAGCACTCTTGTCTAATTGCATTTTTATCTCCAATGATTATTTCCTTCCAGTTCCTATCCTTCATCTTGTCAACCTAGCGTGAATATACTTGACCCATGACCAATAGATATATATAAAACCCCATTCAAAGTTCATTTATAAGAAGGTTGGAAAATTTTTAAAAGCAATCAAGAATACAAGCAAAACCATTAAGGCAAATTTCACTACTCTCTCCATACAGCCATCCAATACAAGTACAAGAATATCCAAATCCTTACACCAGTCCCTAGACACCTCAAGCACACCCAATTTAGAATTTTTTTCATTTTTATTAAACTATTTCACAAAGCACATTAAGTGGGAGAACTACATAAGGCTTGATCCCTCTTAAGAGTATTGGTATGTAGGCAGCATGCCCACACAAGGAGTGTGATTACATGTTTAGTACATTTTACACACACTAAACCCCCTTTTTCTCAAATTTTTATCAAATCATAATGAATTCTAGGGTTTGAATATTAAATTATATCTAAAATTATTTCCATAGACTTTCAACAATTATGATTTCATAGGTAGGCTCACAAAGGGACAGTGAACAAAACCCAAAAAAATTAGGTCTCTATGAGCAATTTGGACAATAGTGGCAAAAGAGGACAATATCACCAAATTCTAGGGTGTCCTATTTTAGTGCTCCTATCCTTTCACAAAATTGATTCTAGATCCTAATTTGTGGCACTGTCTCAGTCCTGCATAGCCAATATTAGACCCTACAATAGCCAATTTAATTCATTTTAAGCTAAGTCTTATTAACTCCATATTTGTTATTATTTATAGAAAGGTTAAAAATACTAATGAATTATACAAATCAATGGTTAAATTACTAAAATATTATTTATTGATTTAGTCAACCCAAACTTTTACTTAAATTAGGAATAAGACTCCAATATTCCCAAAACTGTTAAATCATTTGGTGAACCTGACTTACTTTGTTTACACATAAAAACCTTAGAAACCCTAGAGAAAATTCCTTCTTGATTTTTTAAATATTTTTCTTATTTTTTACTTGCATATTTAAATTATAAATTCACATTATATTTTTAAAATTTCATAGTAATTTATAAAAAAACATTTTCTTTCAAACTCTAGTTGAATTTACTAGGTCCATTTAAATCAGATTTTTTTCAATATTTTTCTAATTTTTTACCTGCATATTTAAATCAAAAATTCACATTACTTTTTAAAATTCCATAGTAATTTTTTTTAAAAACATTTTTTTTCAAATCCTAGTTGAATTTACTAGGTCCATTTAAATCAAAAAATTTCTAATATTTTTTTAATTTTTTACCTGCATATTTAAATCAAAAATTCACATTAATTTTTAAGATTCCATAGTAATTTTTTAAAAAAATCATTTTTTAAAACCCTAGTTGCATATACTAGGTCCTATTGACTTTGAGGTATCACCTTACATCTAAAATCAGATTTCACATAAAAACAAAAATGGATCTCATTTATTTAAAAACATTTCTTGCAAATGATGAGACCATACTCGGTCCTATCATGTACATGAACAATGAAGTTTACCATATGTTAATGCAAAGCTTTATTCTTTCCCTTTCATGCTTACTTTTCATAATATGCGATGATATTAAGAAATTTATTGTAAAACATAGTAGGATCCCTCTCTTTCAAAGCAATGTTTACTTGTCTTTAATACAAGGTTTCATTACTTACTTTCTATCTCTCATATGAAAAAAAATTCAAGTTTATCTTGCTACACATATTAGACATATCATAGCACATGTAAAAGTTTTTTATGCATTCGTGCACAATTTCATTCTCTTTATCCCTTGCTTTCTATCTCTTATATGCAAAAAAAATCAAATTTATCTTGCTACACATATTAGAAATATCATATCACATATCAAAGTTTTTTATGCATTAATGCACAATTTTGTGCTCTCTATCCCTTGCTTCCTAGCTCTCATTTGGAATATCCCATATAATCATATTCCTATACAACTTATAACTTGAATTTCATATATTTTATTCCACATACATGATTTCTACCTAGATGCATATAACTCATTCGCTACTTTTAAGTATTTCCCTATCACTACTAGACACAAGCAAACACTAGAGGTTATATCTATCCCTCCTCCCTTAAAACTTGGTATATCTATCTCTTGTCCCACACCTACTACCAGATCTATGCCTATAGTAGATCATTTAGTACATGTTATCACCCTAGTTTATGAAGATAGGCAAGTTGATTACACCCATCGATATAGCTTTATCACTCAGGTTAGAACCCCTTCCAATATAGTTTTAGTTCTTGAGCTCCTTCAATGATTGGATGTTTACAAATATGTGTTGTATGTAGCCCTTCACAATACTATAGTTCTTATTTATGTCAAACCAGCTTATATTGCCTCTATCCTCAACACAATGCAATGGACTGAAGAGCATATTTATTTTGAGAAAGATGATTTACCCCCATGCCACATAATTAAACAACATCTACCTCTATATATTTAATTAATAATTAATGATGTAGGGGTAAAAAGAGTTTTAGTTAATAAAGGTTCAAGACTCAACATTTGCAACATTTCTTTTCTTAAACGTCTTAATACACAACCTCAAGATCTAGACCACTCCAATATGAATATCAGAGGTTTTGATAACATTTCACCAAAAGTCATGGGTCAAAGAACACTCAATCTTACTTTGGGACCTAAGACACTGTCAATTACTTGCGAAGTAATGCCAAATGATCTCAATTATAATTTATTACTTGGTCAGCCTTGGATTCATGATAGGCATGCAGTCTCTTCTACACTCCATGCTTGTCTAAAATTTAGTCACAAAGGCTACATCAACACATGTCCAATAGACAATGAACCTTTTAAATACTACCAGGTTGCTAAATCTTCACAAAATAATATTCTACACTTTAATCTTGATAATATACCTACACAACCCGCTACTCACAGGATACCCTCAGACCATGCAACACTTCAGAAGATTCAAATTTTTATACCAACACTAATATCAAATCACTAAATTACATCCCCTTTTGCACTTAAATGTCTTAATAAGATGGGATATCATGGAAAAGGTCTTGGAAATCATGAACAAGGAATCGTCAATCCTATTGAGGCATCAACACAACATGGAAAGTAAGGGTTGGGATATCAGCTTACCCTTCTTCATGATAAACCTTCTTCCACCACTTCAAAGCATATAAAGTTTTGTCCACCTATTACACCAATATACCACACCATTAATCATACATCAACATTATCATTGATCTATCTTGATCCATTGATGATACAGTTTCACTATATATGTTCACATTAGATGAATTCTCTAATAATGAATCCCTCTTACAATTTCTCAGAGCATATGAGGACCTCCCATCTTGATATCATAAAAATAGATTTCATCATCACACAAATGCCCATGCATACTTTAGAGAAAATCTAAATTCTCCCCAAGACATACCAATTGATTCAGATGACACTATTCTACAAACCCATACACACTAGATCATTCCACATTGCTTAACAAGGAGATAATTAATTTCAATTTTGGAACTGATCAAGATCCTTGTATTGTCTTGTTAGCCATTTCCCTATGAAAAGAAGAGGATATAGATATTCATCAAACTTTAATAGATTTTCTAGAACTCTTTGCTTGGTTTTATTTAGATATGTTAGGAATTGATACATCTATAGCAATCCAATAGATTCTTTTATACCGAGATGTTAAACCGATTAAGCAAAAAATACACAAAATTCATCCTAAGATGGATCTCTTAGTCAAAGACAAGATCCAATGCCTCTTAGATGATGTCTTCATCTAACCAGTAGCATACCCTGAATGGATTTCCAATATAGTGCCCATGGTAAAACCCAACGAACAAATTTGGTGTTGTTCTTATTCTCAAGATTTAAATAAAGCATGCCCAAAAGATTATTTTTATTTACCTAACATTGACATGATCGTAGATTCCATAGCTGAGTCTAAAATGTTATCATTTATGGATGGCTTTGCAAGATACATCCAAATCAAAATCACTGAAGAAGATCAAGAGAAAACATCTTTTACAACATCTTAGGGTACATTTTGTTACATTATCATGCTTTTTTTATTAAACAACATCAAATCCACATATTAACGTACTATGATGTATATTTTTCATGACTTGATTCACCATACTGTCGAGGATTATGTTGATGATATATTAGCTAAATCCAAATAGTGACAACATCATGCTATTGATTTACAAAATATCTTTCAAAGACTCAGGCAATACAATGTCCAATTAAACCCAAAGAAATGTGTGTTTAGAGTTACATAAAGCAAACTCTTAGGTTTCATTATTTCTTAGCATGGCATAGAGGTTAACCCTAAGAAAGTCAAAGCAATTATCGCATGCCACCTCCCATGAACTTAAAATAACCTCGATCCTTACAAGGAAAGATCCAAGCAAAGCACCATTTTGTAGCTCAACTTTCTAATAAAACTTAGTCATTTACTCAGTTATGAAAGAAAGATACAAAGTTTGTCTGGGACCAAGCCTATCAAGAAATCTTTGATACAATCAAGAAATATATTCTTCATCCACCTATTTTAGTGCCACTTATACCTGATAGGTCTTTCCTACTATATATCTCAGCAACATATCATGCATTATGAGCAATCTTAGCATAGCATGATGATCAACATACTGAGTGAGCAGTTTATTACATCTGTCACACATTGGTTGATTATGAAAAAAATTATTTTGTAATAGAAAAACTATGTCTATAATTATTTTTTGCCATACAAAAACTTTGACATTACATGGTTAATAATGAGACTCAAGTTATCACAAAATTAGATCCCTTGAGATTTCTAATGGCAAAACCGCATCTCTCTAGTTGCATTGCCAAATGGGTCATGTTATTAATAAAGTTTGACTTAAAGATAGTTCTCCAGAAATTAAAAAAGGGCCAAATCATTATAGACCATTTGGAAACTGCACCACTCCTAGACACCAATCATATTAGTGACACATTTATAGATGATTTTACTACATATTCTACTCATTCTAAAACTTGGACCATGTTCTTCAATGGTTCTCGATGTACATCTAGTGCAAGGGTAGGCATTGTCTCTGTCGACCCTTATGGTCACATAGTTCCTATTGCATATCGATTAAGCTTCACCTATACCAACAACACTATAGAAGATGAATCACTTATCTTAGGTCTATTTGTTTCCCAGTCTCTCCAAATTATATCTATTCAAGTCTTCGGTGATTCCTAACTTGTGGTCACAAGTCAATGATGTCTATCACAAATAAAATATCATTTTATCCCATACCAGAATATGGTACAATGTTTATGATCTCAATTCAACTACTTGTATATAGAAAGTATACCAAGAAAAGACAATTGACACATAGATGCAATGGCAAGTGTCACATTCTTGATTTCTATTAACATCAATGATGATCAAGCTAGTTTCACAATTAAATGATTACAATCACCATCAATTTCCAATGTAGATTTGATTGCCCTTTCTATCTTAGCCACTACACACAGTTCTACAACTCTAGAGTGGTTCTCCAATATTAATAACATTCTAAATAAATCCATTACACTAGACACTTTTTTATGAAATGATAAACACAAGTTACAAAAAGAAAGCACTTCATTATATAATCATTGGTGGAGACCTTTTTAAGTGATCCTTCGATGGACAATTACATCGATGCTTGACTTTAGCAAAAACCAAAATTGCTCTTACATAGATAACGATAGTGAGTGTGGTGGTCACTTTAGTGGAAAGGCCATGTCACACAAATTGCTTTAATAGGGGTACTATTGGCCCACCATAAAAGATGAATCTTCACAATACGCAAAGCTATGCAATAAATGTCAACAACATAGTAACCTAAAAGATGCACAATCACAATAATCATAACCTATTGTCTCCTCATGGCCATTTATGTTATGGGGATTTGATCTTATTGGAAAGACAACCCTGAATTTATCGACAAGCATAAGTTCATCATCACAGCTAAAAAAGACTTTACCAAGTGGGTAGAATCCATTCCACTTAAATCTACCATAGGGGAGGACATTTGTAATTTCCTCATGACTCACATTATTTCACATCATTCAAGAACAAAATTGTCAATAAATTTTACATAAAATATAAGATTAAACACATGTTTACCACCCCATACTACCCATAAGGAAATGTCAAGCAAAGGCTACCAACAAAACCATCAACATCATTTTGAATAAAATAGTGACCAAATTCACAGATGATTGGCACAATCAACTAGTCTTTACATTATGGGCCTATCGCACAAGTATTCATATGACCACAGGAGCCATTCCTTATTCACTCATTTATGGCACATAAATAGTTTTACCATTGTAATTAGAAATCCAATCTCTTTGTGTCTCCCTTAAAAGTATTCTCACTGATGACCAGTATGGTGAAATGCATCTACACCAGCTCTAGTAGTTAGACCACACACACATTTAAGTAGTAGAACATCTCAGAATCTACCAATAATGTATACAATGATCCTAAAACAAATGAGTTCACACCAAAGAATTCAAAGTTAATGATCTCATTCTCAAATAAAATCTTCACAATGTCAACACCAAAGAAGAAATCAAAGGAAAATTCAAATCAAATTGGCTAGGTCCATACATTATTACCAAAAATATTAGCCCTAAAGTGTATCATCTAGCCTCACTTGAAGGAAATAACCTCAAAAATCCAATGAATGAAATGCATCTATGCAGATTCCATGTATAGTATATCATTTCACACATTGTATTGTACATAGTTTCCTTTTACTTTCTTGCACTTAACTCCTTTTCAATTTCTTGTACATAGTCTTCTTATGATTGATTTTACATAGCTTATTAATACAATATTTCAAAATACTAAAAATGATATATAACATGTCAAAATACAAAAAAAATCAAAAACACTAAAAACATTTCAATCATATGCATCATCCATGCTTTACATTTCTACTATCATGTTAAACTTATATTTGTTGTTCTATGCTATTGTTTATTGATTTATCTACATCACCATGCTTCACTTTATCTTCTTTATTGGTGTGTAGTGACATCCAAATCCTTGATTGCTTCACTCTACCCATTGAGGGGGCATCCTACTTCTACATTCGACCCATACATTGATATATCTACCCACTGGGGGCATCTTCTACATGACTACACAATCCAAGTTATGTCATTCCTACACCACACACTCTAGTTATTATGTTGATGTATATTACATACTAGCTTACATAGATTACTCTATCAACATTAATTATTATATATCACTTGTGTATTTCTTAGCATATACTTAGTCTTGTACTACATGTCTTACATACTTTCACTTCTTAATTTGATTAGTTAGATGCAATTATATTTTTAGCTTTTACATGCCTTCTTTTGTTACTTTGCATAGCAAGATATGATTGCATTTCTTAGAAAGTATTATATGTCTTGTGTGTACCTTAGGACATTTGCTAATGTATTTTGGTTGTACTCTTATATGTGCTTGTGGCCCTTGTGCCAACATTGCTTGTTTAATTTATATGTGTATGTGGCATTTGAACATACTTTGTATGATTGTTTCCTATTTTGAGTGACATGTGCCCATGTCCCTTATTTTCTTAGCCCCTTGGCCACATTTATATGCTTCTTGCCTTGCATGCTTGTTTGCTCATTTGTTTTTCAATTGTTTACAATGCCATGATCCACATCATGCATTCTCTTGCTTTCTTGGATGCCATGATGGACATCATGTTCCATCCCTCCTTGACAACTAATAACTAACTAGACTTCCAGTTCTAGTTCACTATATTTCACATGTTATTAGATTGTTATATCTATCTAGGCATACCCCTATTGATCTAACAATCTCTCATACAAACCATGTTATATCTTAAGATATCTTGTCAATTTGCATTGTTATATCATGTATTTTCATATCATAACACACTTTTAGGGCTCATTCTTCTAAGGATAGTCATTGCAGGGTCTTCATTCCTACCCTCAGAAGAGGGGGCAACAAATAGGAGTTTTTGTCACAGAGATCAAAGCCTCTAACAGGTCAAAAATCAATTTTTAGAACACTTAGAACAGTAACTAGGGTTCAAACTAGGCAGAACAGACCAAACAAATAGTGACAATAATAGAACAATCTTCAAAATCAGCATAGGACAAGAGTGCCAACTTTGGACTACAATGTTGGATAGTAGAGTGTCTTATTTCAGTGCTCTTATCTAAACTACAAAAAAACCAAAATTTCTATAAATAGATAGAAAATTAAGTACAGTTATAGTTTTATCAACAATAATTCAATTTAGAATCAACAATTTTAGTAGAATTTTTCTTAAAAAGTCCAGCTATGTGGGGCATCATGTGCGACATGATGGATCTCACTTATAGTTTTAGATTAGGCAATTGGTATAACTTCTAGATCAAAATCCATGTTATAAACACCAGTGATTGGGGGCAAAGTACATGACACATTTGATTTCTCTTCTTTATAGTTTATGACATTACCTAGCCATTCTCAACAATTGTATGCCTTATTCTATCTACAAGTGGTTGGCATCATTTTTGAGTGGCTTCCACATAAGCCTATTTCCCAATTTTGGAGTGGCTTTCATACAAGCCTAACCTCCACCTTTTTCTAAGTGGCCAAGAGTGGCCTAGTTTCCAACACACATTAGGCTATCCAAGCCACATTATTAGATTATAGATCATTCATGGGATTCAAGAGCCATCTCATACGATACACATTCATACCACTATCAGTTTATAACTTCACTTCATAGGGAAATGATGAAGCCAAAGGAATATCCAGCCTTTGTATTTTTGAGCCACCTACTAAAAGGGATTAGACACATAGTCCAAACACATTATCACGTAGCTTCAATTAGTGGGTGATGATGGAGCCAAAGGGCCAGCCTTTACATTTTTGATTCACTCTTAGGTAATTGAGCACTCAACTTTGTTTGTGATATTACTTTTGGTACAGCACATATCTAGTATCACTCGGCATCACTCAAAATCATAACAAGTTTTGTATTAATCCATGTACCCGATGAGGTCTATTCATTCTTTTATTTTCCTCTCTCTCTTACCCAGCTTTTATACATTCTTATTTTAGATATAGTGTATCTAGTAAGAACTGATCTACTCTTTATTTTCTATTATATATTTACACTTCACAACATGATCTCTCTATGCATACCTGGAATCACATAGCTTCATAAGCTTCACCCTTGTAGGTAAGTTTAGGTAAGATTTATACTTTTATTTTATCCTAGTATTTCACTTTACTATATCACAAGAATAAAGGGGGGAAATGTAGTCATATAAAATGTCAAAATTGGTAGCTTGAGTGTGGCTTGTGACACCCAACCCATAGGTCTTTCTTGCATGCTCTCATGACCCTTCTAGACACCTTTTTGCAATTTTCAATCATCCTAAGCTTTCCAAATGATCATTCCACCTAAGCTAGGTAGAATTTTCCAAGACAATCCTATCCCTAAGTCCCATACCTAGAGCACCCAACTTGGACTATAGCACCAAACCCTAGGGTGTCCTATTTTGGTGCTCCTATCCAATTGCATTTTTAGCTCCTATGGTTATTTCCTTCCAGTTCTTATGCTTCATCTTATTGACATAGCACGAATACATTTGACCCATAATAAATAGATCTCTATAAAAGCCCATTCAAAGTTCATTTAGAAGGAGGTTGGAAAATACTACAAAGCAAGCAAGAATACAATAAAAACTATTAAGGAAAATTTCTCTATTCTCTGCATACAGCCATCTAATACAACTATAAGAATATCCAAATCTTTACAATAGTCCTTAGCCACCTCAAGCACAACTAGTTTAGCATTTATTATATATACATTACACTATTGCACAAATCACATTAAGTGGGAGAAATACATATGGCTTGATCCATCTTCAGAGTATTGGTATGTAGACAGTGTGCCCACACAAGGGGTGTGGATACACATTCAGTGCATCTTACACACACTAACCCCCCTTTCTTTCTCAAATTTTTATCAAATCATAATGAAGTCTAGGGTTTGAATATTGAATCTTCTCGACAAAGAGTTTTGTAGACTTTCAATAGTCAAGATTTCACAAGTAGGCTCACATAGGGACAATGAACAAAACCCAAAAAAATCAAGTCTCTGTGAGAAGCTTGGACAACGATAGAAGAGGAAAATAGCACTAGACTCCAGGGTGTCCTATTTTAGTGCTCCTATCCTTTCACAAAATGAATGCCAGATCCTGATTTGCAACATTGTCCCAGTCCTGCATAGCCAATATCATACCTTGAAATAGTTATTTCAATTCATTTTAAGCTAAGTCTTATTTTCTACATATTTATTTCTATTTATAGAAAGGTTAAAAATACAAATAAATTATACAAATCAGTGGTTAAATTATTGAAATATTATCTACTAATTTATTCAACGTAGACCTTTAACTAAATTAAGAATAAGACTCAAATATTCCCAAAACTATTAAATCAGGATTCAAGGTGACACCAACCCTTGAAATTTTGAACAATTCTAAGACTATGGTGTATTCAATATTCCTACCCTTGAACCTTTTTCTAGCATTCTATTTCATGAATCTCAATGGTTTATTTTTCTTGTTAATTCCACCTGAGGTTATAATGATCACCTTGAACTCATTGGAAATATTCTCCCTAACCTCCTAGATTTTGATGGTGATGAACTTGATGAGATCAATCTCAATATTAAAACCTCAAATCTCTCACCTCATATCATTTCTCAGCTTACCATTTTTTTTAATCTCATTCCCATCAACCACCTTGTGATGATATACATGTTGTCTTAATTAAGACTTGGCATTCCATTCATCACACCACATTGGATGACCAAGTCATCCCTACCTATGACATTTATCTTATACATCTAATTATGATGATGGATATCCCTTAGATAATCCATTATTAGGAGGTCTTGTTCAGGCCTGAGATGCTAAAATTATTCATTATCTTCTTCTTTACTTTAGTATTTTAGTAGATATTCTAGTATTCCATCTTATATCATTTATAATTTTAGCATTTTTCTTCTTGATCATAGGGTAGATATCATGCATACACCTCCAATTTATGAATAACCTCATAGGAGTATGCTTATAGAATGTGTTATGACTAGTCCCTATCACTTTGCTAGATACTAAGATGCATCTAGCTGATTTATCCATGAGATGCTTATAACTATCCTTCAACCTTCTGTACATCATGCCCTTCCCTCAGCTAAGCCTAGTTTGGATCCTATTCCCACTCCCTCTATAACTAAGTCTTTTCTTATTTTCAATCTTATTACTCCTTCATTCAAGCCTTGCCTAGTCCATCCACCAGCCCCACCTCCTCTTGGTGATGGTTTTCTCCCTTTATTTCAACTTGCTCCTTTGCCCACCAAATGGGCCAATTAGCCATATTGTGAAATTCATAAAGTTGTCAATCATTATACTAGAGATTGTTTACTATACCAACCTTCATCGCCTTTCACTTCCCTACCTCTTATAAGTACACCTACAAAGTTTACTCACAAGTGTATCTTCTGCTTCCACAGCACATATAATCATTCATCTCACATTGGCGTAAGTTTCAATAATATATTAACACCTTATGTCTTACCACTCCTCAACCCACAAATAAGGCTATACCACCACCAAAAGTATTATTTGAATATTGTCCTAAATATGGAGAGGTACATTGTATCTAGAACAAATGTGGTACACATCACACTGATCATTGCTTCATCCTTTAGTATAATCTTAAGGATCACCTCATAATGATTCTTGTACCTACTACCCTTCCTTCCATAGGTCACCTCCAAAATAAGGCTCCCCCTTCTTCCCCCATGGATCCACCACTTGTGGTCCCTTATCCACCTACTATTTCTCTACCTATGAGTCCCTCACCCATGAATCCTCCTTCCCTGATGGCACCTTCTCCACCAATAACCCCTTCATCTCCTGTATATTCCACTCCCATTCCTTATCCTAAGCATCCCCTACATGATATCCCTCATCGGCATGATCCTTTAAGCATTCCTACATTTTCTGTTGAGGAGATTCAATGTGAAGTATTTTCTCAACTTTCCCAAAAGATTGATGAGACTTTAGCTGCAATCCAAGTTTAGATTTATAAAGACTTATTAGATGTTATGGATAATGTGTGTGGATAAATATATCATTACTTATGAACACAAACATGGTGTTCTTTCATTTATCTCTTCATTTAAATTGGATGTGTGCTCCAACTTTGCATTTATCTATTTTACATTGTGTTAAATTTATATCAATCTTACATGGTGACTTTTGTTTTGCACTACATGTTGCTTATGATTCTTCTTATGTTCTCTTATGACTTCCTTTTTCATAATTACATACTTTTGCTTCTTGAGTTCATTTATTATGGTTACCTTGTTATTTTTAATGATTGTTTGTTATCTTATCTCTATAAACATAGATAATTATTATTGTGACTTGGTTATACAAACCACGATCCCTTTAGTCATTTCTCATTTACAGTGTGATCAGCTAGAAAATAATTCATCTCATTACAATCTCCTTTTATCAATCCACTTTGGATCTACCCTTCTTACCCTTTATTCCCTTTTTGCAAACTAAAGCATACACATCGTTGAGACTTGAGATAACACATTGGTTTATAGTTAAGCCTAAGTATTCTAGTTAGTCATATCGTAGGATACCTAGCCTCTTTTAGCTAATACCTAAGGCTCATTTCATGTGTATCACTCTATCTCTAATGACTGGTTATTCCAAGTCCATATAGAGGAGGAATCTTAAAATCCATAAAACATTCAAAAGCCAGATAATTTAACAAAAGGCAATGATCTAAAAGGTAACTTTAAAAAAAAAAGTCAAACCACACTAAAAGATGTGATTTTAAGCACATATATTTTTCCTAATTGAAGCTCAAACTCCACAATTAGCCTCATGATAGAGTCGAGGTCCATGAGGGCGTGGTAGGTCAGTAGATTAGAAAAGGAGAATTTTAAAAAAAAATAGTGCTACCTAATTTCTCAGGCAAGTACCCAATCTTCATAATAGACTAACGACTCTGTAAGGGGTCTTGAGGAATGAGGAACATGTTATGGGAAGGTAGGTCCATTTTTATTTTCCTGTTCAAAACCTCTAACATGAGTTGATCTTGGTACCACACTTATTTGCCTACATAGCTTTGTGACTATAGAGAATATGTATCCTTTGTATATTGATGGTTAATAGTTAGTTAGTGTCTTATCATGTCCTTAGTATGCCTCATGTCTCCTAAGGTTTTCTCATAAGATGCCTATGTTATGATTCTTATATTCCCTTTTTTGTTCCCTACAACCCCAATATTTCCCCTTGATAAATATTGTTTTGTTCACTAATCACTCCCCCTAAGAATTCCATTTGTGAGTTACAGTGTAAGACCATGGATAGGACCTGGCCTTCCTCAAAAATTACCAAAATTTTCATATTTACTATTCTAAACATACTTTTTTTTACCATATTTTCACATTATTTTCACCTCATTGGTGTTTTCGTTGTGAGTTTTAGTGTAAGACCATGGATAGGAACTAGCCTTCCTCACAAAATTTTCCAATATCCAAGTCACACTGAAATTACATATGTCAAATATGAGATAAGATGTGATTGATTATGAATTTCATGTCATTGACATGCTTACCATCTTGATTTAGTATGTTTTATGCTTACTTCATTAATCTTTCACTTTTATCTTCCTATTTTCTGATTGCATGTAAGAATCCAATTACTTTTCTTAAGTTTTTATACTTTCCAACATGAACTAGTGTGATTAATTTTAAAACATTTTACCAATTTTATCTTTTATACTTCCCAATGTAATTTAGTATGATTGATTGACTTAATTGATTTGTTTTTTTACCATTAGTCTTTCATGAGATTTCCATTTTATTAGATTATTTTCATACTTCCCAACGTGATATAGTGTGATTTTACTTTTTTTTTATTTGGTACCAATATTTTCATAATTTAAAAACATTTTTCCCTCTTGATTACCATATTTTTGGTTTATTATACTTAGTCATCTTTTGTTATTACACATTTCCCATTGTGATATAATGTGTAGTACATTTTTTTTATTAATTATACTTTTCCAAAGTATTTTTTCCTATTTCTTTTTAACCATGCATGTGTACTACATAATGATAGAAAAGAAAACACCACACATATATTTCCCATAGCATATACAAAAAAAGCAAAAATACATGTGCTAGAAATAAATATATCCATGCATCCATAACCACCACCAAAATATAGCCCATAAAATCAACATCCAAATGTTAAAAAATAATATCTATATATATATATATATATATATATATATATATATATATATATATATATATATATATATATATATATATATATATATATATATATATATATATATATCATGTGTTTCAAATAAAAATAGTACCAAAATACATCACTCTAACTCTATGGTTAGGCCCCATCATGTATATTTGAGGGCCTAGCCATGCTACCCATAGATGCTTCAAACTATCCCCTCCAAATAATGCACTATAAATAGGTTGTCCAAGATCTCAAACCTGTTATATATCCCTATAGGTTGGCAACCTAGGCATGTACCTATCCCAACTGGATAGTGGTAGCCATGTGTGTAGCTCTCTCTTAAGCCAGGGTTTGTCAAGCTTGTGCCTCTCTTGCTCTCACCCACACTGGTGGCTATAATCCATCTCGGCATACCTATAACTACCTGGTAGCCTCCCCCACTAGTCTAAACCAACCCACCTAAGTTGGTGTAGATGGTTCCATAGGATCATCCAAAATGGTGAGTTCATATGGTGCCAACATTCTATCTAGAATATTATGGTGTGCTCTTATAACCAGGGATCTCCATCTAATCTCCTCATCTATAGGATCTATTAAATTCCAACTATATAGATATCAGATCACATATATATCTCCAAATTTATCTATCTACAATCATATATAACTAGTATTTTATCACAAAAATTAAAAATTATATACAGTTATTACTTGTCCTAGTGTCACCAATCACCATCTCTCCATCTTCTCATTCACCAATCATGGTCTCTCCATTATCCCATCCCATGATCACCTCATCTATGGGATGCCTCCAAATCAAATCAAAACCTAGAGTTACCAAGCATGCATGTCTCAGGCCTCTAATCAATGGTGCCTCTATAGACCAGCTCTACCTTGGGTTGACTAATGGGTCATTCAAGATCACCACCCTCTACACTCGATCTCATCATTGACATATCCATCAATGGTGTGATCAAGGTGGTCATTTCTCCTCCTAATGTGGTGTTAGCTATGGTACTTTTTGCACCCCTACATCCATGTCCATGCCCTCTCTTCCTCTAACTACTGACTACCATGTTCAACCAGTACATGGTCTTCACACATCATGGTTTGATCTCCAATCTCTCAATTGGTGCTCTTCTTCCTCTCCCCCTCAGCTCTCTCACATGATATGCCCCAAATGTGGTCACCACTATAGGAGCCACTACATGAGGGAGTCTAAATTATCTTGGCAAGCATGCCATTAGATGTGGCTCTACCCACTAGGTATAATGGATCATGATCTGCACTTGTGCCAACCTTTGTGCCATAGTCACCTAACTCAACCAAACAATCATAATGTGTGCATAAGGTTACCACACCATCTCTCCTCATATGACTATCTACAACATTGGCATGTGGGGAATGGCCCATGCCACCTGACCTTATCTCCATCATACAACTTGAGCTACTTGATCATCAACCACATGGGGCAACCCTATTAGATGATACATCAATAACCTTTCATATATCAAAGCACTCAGTAGTACCACCAATCCTAGTCTTATGCCCTCTGGATATCATCCCATATATATCATGCATGAGTTGAACCTAGATGATAAATCCTAGGTCATAGAGAACCCCTAATTCAATATGGACTGACACAAGGCTATCACATATAGTGGTACTTTGTCATCTAACTTTTCACACAACACTTATGTTGTCACAAGTCCTATCACATCCTTTCAGATATCTAGAATATGTGCAATATAGACATCAAACAAACTCACCCTCAATCGTAGGTAAATCTTATCTAAACATGTTTCCCATTAGGCTAGTGCTCATATCTCCTCCTAGTCATCCAGTGTCCCTATAATCACTGGTATCCCCCTTATAGGCAGTATAAGTAATACATGGACATCCTCCAAAGTGATACCAACCTCTATGCTATCCCTATTTACCACCCATCTAAAAGTGTTGGTCAAATCCTTCCAAGATACAAGGAACATGACCATGAGATCAACACTCAATGGGATCCATTGCATCTCCATGATGCCTCCCAAGCCCAACGCGACCAATATAACTCTATCTACATTCATCAAACACTCTAGTAAATCTAGTAGACATGAAGCATTAACTAATCTCCAAAATCTTTGGTATCTTTGAAAAATATCAAATAATAAAGGACGTATTATATCTCCATGTCACTCATAATCAAAATACATTCTTTCAAATTTCACAAAAATAAACTAATTTACCTTAATTTATTCATTTTTTACCAAATTGACCTATTTTTAAATTATATTAGTCCTTTTTCCATTTTAATACTATATTAACCACTTAAAAATCAACTAAGTCAGCCATATAGTACTAAGTCAGCCACCCTTTGACTTAAAAAACTAAGTCAGCCTTCTTTTCACTCAACAATACTATATCAGCCACTTAGGAAACAACTAAGTCAACCATATAGTACTATGTCATCCCCCTTCCAAAATAAACTAAGTCGGCCATGTACTACTTGTTGGGAGGGTGAGCACCGGAAGCATGCAATTTGATTACTAATACCAAGCAACTTAATATGCGGAAATTAACCAGATTCACCAAGTAACTAGAATTCAGAATAACACAGCATATGAGAGACAATACCAAATTGTATTAACACTTTATACAGAAAAGAATACAATAAAGAAGATGCCACTTCTTCTCCACCACCTTACAGAGGTTTCCCACACCTCAAGTGAACAGTAATTCTTCTCCCCAAAGCTCTCCCTCTCACAGGTCCCAACACCCAACTCAAATACAGAGTTGGTGTTCACCTCCCAGTGCTCCACGCACAACACAAGTGCTCCACGCACTCCACAAGCACTCCACGTGCTCCACAAGTACTCAAGGTACTTCAAGTAGATCTCCCATGAATCTGCAACAACCTGCAATTCAACAGACCATACTTATGGAAGGAACTCCCTTGCCTTCCTCTTGCTCTATCCGAGTACACACCTGTACTCCAAGTAGATCATGCCTGATACTGCTCCCTGTTGTGTTGCTGTCTATATGACCTTGCACACCTGCAAATCAAGCAATGGTTCCAATCACCTGTGAACCTCGACCTTGCACACACATACACCTGCAGACCAACGATCTTACTTATTGAAGAACCCAGCTGGCTCTCCAATCCAGCACCAACACACCTGGTACTGTGGCACTAGGAGGAACGCACCATAGCTCTACCTCACACACAGAAGGAGCTTATAATTATGCTCTCTTACTCCCTAGCACACTTTTCCAATACAACCATGAGTCTATTATATAGATCTCATCCAAACAATGATTAGACATCTAATTACAATAATTAGATCCGCAGCTATGAGTCTAAAATTAGCACTCATCATGCAAACTCTTGGTTCGTTAGCTAACTGCCCGTAAATAGCTCGCAGTCGAACCACACAGGCGACCGACGCCGGTCCCTGTCCGCCTGGAGATGACCGACGTCGGCCGATATATGACCGACGTCGGTTGCTTCTCTGTGCTATCCCGCCGACGTCGGCTGATCAGACCGACCCCAACTTCTTCTGCAACTCAGCAACCTTCAGCAACCTCCTCTCCTGTTTGCATCAGTGAAGCTTTTAGCTCCACAATCCTAACAATCTCCCACTTGGAGATAAACAGCTGCACTGTACCTGTACCTGTACTCCGTCTAATCTGTTTCTTGGTTTGTATCCCTCTTCAAGCTCCCACCTGAAGACAACCCACCACACAACCTGTGATGTACCACCTGTCATCCGAGGAACCTGCCACATCCGAACCTACAAATACATGTAGTGAAGTCCTGACCCTGCATAGCAACACCTGCTGCCGGTCCCTCTCAAAAAAAAACCTGAGAATCCACTTCCCCGAATTGGCTCCTAACTCTCTGACAGCTCCCACTGAATGGGAATACTCAGGTCTATACCAGACCTCATGTGATTTCGGACACTGTACCTGTCCAGCCCTTAGTGTGCTCTGGCTCTGCATCCCGAACCTCACCAACACCTGATTCACATCAGCTCCCAATCAAGACAAAATCAACCTGTGATCTCCATGCCTCCCATGTCAAAGAATTTCGCTGCTCCAAACTCCTCATGACATGCCACTGAACTAATCTTACCCTTAGCTCAGCAAAACCCTGTATGTACACACCTGCTATAGCAAAACATACCATCCACATACAGCACAGAATGATGTCATGACTCATCATCCCCCTGGTAAGACAAAACACAGTAGTTACCTGACACTGACTGAAGCCATGCTCCGTCCTCCACCTGTCAAAACCTGTACCACTGTCCTGCAGCTCCACAAGATCATATACCTGATCTTCCGTCTCACGTATCCGTTCTCTCTATTCTTCTACTAAGGTATCCATTCGTCTCTGTGCTTTCATACCTGCTGGTAACTCTACCAAGACACACCTGTCTGGTTCTCCTCCAAGGAATCACATCCTCATCCATGCCAAGCTCACACCTGTATCCTGGATCCTTCCTGCTCTACAATCAGCAACAAGTATGAAGAAGAGGAACAACGAATTTGAGGGCCTACTTACACCTTCAGTCCTCCGTATGGGTGTTTGAGACTCCTTGACAGCTTGCTGTCCACCCAAAATTTGTTTACAGTGACCGACCTCGGTCACTCCACAGTCTGCATCCGACCGACGTCGGTTCCATGCGTCTGTACCTGACTACCAACCTGCCTGCACTGGTGTCCCTTCTGCCGACGTCAGTTCTCCTAACCAACATCGGTCTTACATTCTGCCGACGTCGGTCCCATGACCGACATCGGTCTTACCCTGCCCGACATCGCCGGCGTCGGTCTGCACATGACCGTCCTCGGCACCTGTCTGTTCGACGCCGGTTCCTCCTGACCGACATCGGTGTCTGTGTTCGCCTGTGAGTGATGACTTTTTACCCGTGAGCTTCTTTGAATCAAAACACATGTCCAAACTGCCCTGCTCAGAAGTATCCAGCCATATCCACTGGGTTCTGTCCGCCATCTCCTCCATAAACACCAAGGCTTTCCAGTTCTTAAGCCTGTCAAATATATCTGTCTTCCGCTTAAGAACATGCATCTCCTTCCTGCTCATGTGACCAAGCCTACGAAGCCACGTCTCCGCAACAAAAGAAGAATCAGTAATATAAACAAGTAGATAAAGGATACCTATTTTCTTACCACCAGCTAATTCAAGTGTATCCGCTGTGAGAGTTCTTGTGCATCTCTCATCACCCAATCTTTCTGAAGAAATTAGCCATATCTCCAAACCTGGGACCTGCATGACCTTCATCAACACCTGTGTGTTGGCCGCCTGCAATTTCAGCTTCACTTTGCCTTTGCCAATCCTTTGGCAAGGCTCACCAGCTCCTCTACCTGGAACTGCATGGAAAGAGGCAACCGAATCTTTTATCCAAGATTCAACTTTATCCAAGAAACCTGCAAACACATCCTGTGCAACAACACCTGCTACATCTGTATCTTCAGTTTCTTCATGCTGATCTGTTACCAACCAACAATAATCTTTTACCTGCTCTTTCTTTCCATAGGACCGTGAGTGACCATCTGTGCTTTTCAACTCCTCCATTCTTAGCTTACTTTGATCTGCTGTTGCTCTACTCCCACTCGATCAGAAACCCCTGAGAGTGACCTGTAACCAAACACAGAACCTGCTTCCTCCAACCTCAGCTCAGATACCACCTGTTGGTATCAAGCTCAAGAACCTACAACCAAGGCTCTGATACCACTGGTTGGGAGGGTGAGCACCGGAAGCATGCAATTTGATTACTAATACCAAGCAACTTAATATGCGGAAATTAACCAGATTCACCAAGTAACTAGAATTCATAATAACACAGCATATGAGAGACAATACCAAATTGTATTAACACTTTATACAGAAAAGAATACAATAAAGAAGATGCCACTTCTTCTCCACCACCTTACAGAGGTTTCCCACACCTCAAGTGAACAGTAATTCTTCTCCCCAAAGCTCTCCCTCTCACAGGTCCCAACACCCAACTCAAATACAGAGTTGGTGTTCACCTCCCGGTGCTCCACGCACAACACAAGTGCTCCACGCACTCCACAAGCACTCCACGTGCTCCACAAGTACTCAAGGTACTTCAAGTAGATCTCCCATGAATCTGCAACAACCTGCAATTCAACAGACCATACTTATGGAAGGAACTCCCTTGCCTTCCTCTTGCTCTATCCGAGTACACACCTGTACTCCAAGTAGATCATGCCTGATACTGCTCCCTGTTGTGTTGCTGTCTATATGACCTTGCACACCTGCAAATCAAGCAATGGTTCCAATCACCTGTGAACCTCGACCTTGCACACACATACACCTGCAGACCAACGATCTTACTTATTGAAGAACCCAGCTGGCTCTCCAATCCAGCACCAACACACCTGGTACTGTGGCACTAGGAGGAACGCACCATAGCTCTACCTCACACACAGAAGGAGCTTATAATTATGCTCTCTTACTCCCTAGCACACTTTTCCAATACAACCATGAGTCTATTATATAGATCTCATCCAAACAATGATTAGACATCTAATTACAATAATTAGATCCGCAGCTATGAGTCTAAAATTAGCACTCATCATGCAAACTCTTGGTTCGTTAGCTAACTGCCCGTAAATAGCTCGCAGTCGAACCACACAGGCGACCGACGCCGGTCCCTGTCCGCCTGGAGATGACCGACGTCGGCCGATATATGACCGACGTCGGTTGCTTCTTTGTGCTATCCCGCCGACGTCGGCTGATCAGACCGACCCCAACTTCTTCTGCAACTCAGCAACCTTCAGCAACCTCCTCTTCTGTTTGCATCAGTGAAGCTTTTAGCTCCACAATCCTAACACTACTAAGTTGGCCCACTAAAAAAAAATTCTTCTACAAACTAAGTCAACCTGGTCAACCTTTTTCGTTCATTATGATGACTTTTTGATTGATTGCCATAAATTCCTTGGGCATTTATTGCTCTAAATTCTTCCCATCCAATACCTCATTTGACCCCTAGTGTCCCTAAAAATTTCCTAGGGTTCATTCTAATATCTAGATTTTGTTTAATTGTCAAATTCTATAAAATACTCAATTTCAAAAAAAATGCTCAAAATTTTGAAATTCTCAATTACTTACCTGTGTTGTACTCATTATGGTTGCTATATGTCCTCCCCATCTAAGTTATCATCTCCTCACCATCTTGGCTCTCTAGGCTCTCACTAGGTCTCTCAGAGCTTTATTTTTGTCAGAATAATAAATAATAGCAAATGAATTCTTTTTCACCCGATTTATTTTTACTATTCAAAATTATTTACCCTTCAAATATTTACCATCGGATTTCTTATTTTGATCATATATGTGTTTCTACTAACTCTTTTTATAAACTATAAAAACTTCTAGAATCCTAATGTTGTAGAGAATCTTTATAACTATTATATGCCTATGTTTCAAAATTTTCAATTTTTTGCTCTTTTTCATTAATTTCTATAGGGTTGCCTAATATTCTTAACATTGGACACCTTCACCTTTCTCACATCTCTTTCTTTATCTACAGCACTAAGGTAAGTAAAGGTATGTGTTTTCAATTTTATCCTTTCATTTATCTTATTTACTCCTTATTTCACTTTATTTAGCATCAACAATATGTGTCATCATGTACTTTTCCCAAAGCACCATTCCTTGTTGCACCTATGTGACATTTGATGATCTTAGAGTGGGGCATACTATAAACATAATATTTTCAAACTTTAATCACTTATTGATGCTCTTTATCTTGCAAGAACCCATCAAGTCTCAATCTCTCTAAGTGCATGCCCTAAAGGGTGCATCGGGAAAGGGGTGGGTAGACCATTGGTGCTTCACAAGATTATTGTCCCTTTTTCCACTTTTTATCTACACACTTGGCTCATAAAAACCATTTCCCTAAGCTTTGCCTCCTATTTTTCACACTACTCTAGTCTTTTACCACCTTCATTAGTCCTTTTTCAAACCTAAACCCCTTTTTGATAGTTTACATGACTATGTCGGCCATATCGACCTTGTATTCTTTTTCACAAAACTTATTAGGGTTTAGGTTCACCCCTGGTTGACTTAATCTATGACCTGATTAGTTTTTATCAATTATGATACTAGGTCGATCAGGTTAACCTTGTCAGCCAAAACTTTTTGAAGAGTTTAGGGTTAGATTCACCTATATAAACATAATCATTTTACCATTTCTAGAAGAGAAGAAGTAAGATATATTGTGCATCTACTTATCCACCATTCTAATTGAGGAGCAGTCTTAAGGTTTCATACTTTAATTGAATATATGGATCTTGTCTTGTGGAGAAGTCTTTTGGATGTATTGATAGGTTGTGTAGCCTAGAGTTGATTTATCCTTGTCATCCGTAAATACCATAACAACCTCTTATGAATCACCTTGGCCAAGGGAGATATTGAGGCTAGGTGGGTTAATATTCAAAGGTAACTATTCCTAACTCTATTATTCCTTTATAAGAGTAGATAGATATGCTTTTGCACTTATCTTCCATGCATTAGGATTCTGTATACATTGATGTGAGTATATGTTTTCTATGCATGTTTACTTTTATTGTTTATTACCCCCACTTTATGCCACAAGCTTTGGTGAGCATTATATTATATTTTTACTTTACTTGTTATTAGTATAGTGAATATGAAAACATAGGACCCAATTAGGTTTATTGCATAGTTTTGCTTGATCGGATGATTTGGAACCCTCTATAGTGATATAATTATGGTAAGAGACCCTTGATTAGGTCTAGCAGATCCATATTGGTCATGACCCCAATTATCTAATGTATCTCCAATCGAAAGTGTAATTAGGATCTATCATCTTTGAGCTAGGATTGATTTGTAGAATCTGTTGCATTTCCCATTACATACAGTATACATGCAGTCATGATATAGTTTGATCTAGTAAACTTTTGGATTATTTTCTTTGGTTTTTTAGTTCAAATGGTAAATTTGATTTCTAATTGATATTAATAAAAAATATCATTTATTATTCTTAGAAGATAGAATCAATA
Organism: Torreya grandis; assembly: GCA_037957365.1. Classification (NCBI taxonomy): domain Eukaryota; kingdom Viridiplantae; phylum Streptophyta; class Pinopsida; order Cupressales; family Taxaceae; genus Torreya; species Torreya grandis. The sequence goes on from JARHVA010000217.1 coordinate 3,443,717, forward strand.
AACTTTGAAATGCAATTTATGGATTAAACATGGATTTCAATTACTAAATTATAGTCATTAATGTTAATTAATTAACATGATAACTTGTATTATGACTAAGAATAGAATTGTAAATTAAGTGGGGCCCCACGTCTTAGAGAGTTGTTTCATATTATTAAAATAATATTATGTCTAAAGTCTTAAATAAGTTCATTTTATGAAATTAAATAATTTTTCTTTATGAACATTATATTTTAAAAGATATAATTAAATAGTTAACTTAATAAAGTAATTTAACCTTATTTTAACTTAACTAAAGATTAGTTATAACTTAAAAGAATAACTAACTTTAATGAGAAGACCTTAAAAAAGACTTGAATGGCATCATTTAACATTATAAACATACATAGGTACAAGGACTTTTGTAGTTCAACTTTCATATTGTGTTTTCTCTTATAAGATAAATATGTGAGTTCGAATGTTACTTATAGAAAGCCCAAAAAACACATTCTCTTACGGTGAAGTGTACTACTTGGTACAGTTAGGTATATATATTTTGATTATTTGTTTTATAAACTGATAATCTGAAATGGCCAAGATTATTAATATTTTAATGATTATATAATAATGCATTCATATGCACAGGTTACATTTATACTTCACCTAAATAATAAAGAATATTTCACACGTTATGTGATAGTTTGAGTTTTCATTATTCAACACTTTACACTCTCAAAAATTCTATAAATTAGTTGTGAGGTTTATTGTTTCTCAATAAAATAAATTTCTTTTGAAATCAAGTTTATTTTATTTAGTATATCTTTTTGTTAATTAGAATAGTCTATTATATTTCATTATCTTTTGTTAAGTCTCTAGTTTCTTTTTCATGTTTGTTTTTATCTAGTTAATTCTCAAAGTTCTCCCTTATAATTTTAATCTATTTATTTAATTTGATTTTATTAAGTTTAGACATGACATTAAGTTTAATAACTAATTATCTTCTAATTCACTAATTTTTATTATTTTATTGATCTCTAATTGTCAATTAGTTTCTTTCCCTCACTTAGACTTTGTGTTTCCTTAGTTTGTTCCTTTTTGTTGTTTTTCCCTTTTTTTTTTGGTTCTCTATCCATTTTTATAAATTATTGGAAATCATATATAAGAGTGTCTTCTAAATAAGGAAATTGATCATAAGGAAGTTTTTCACAAAGAGAGATGTAATTCATTTATTCATAACATCCATTCTTCTGATAGATTATTTTTTCAATAGGATTTACTCAAATAGATAGAATTGATAATATAAGATTAATTCTGAAATTCAATATCTAGTTACTTGAATTTGAAAGCTTGAAATTTAAGAAAATTTTATAGTGATTCATTTAATTATTTTGTTATCATGAACTAATATGATATTTTTGTGTCTTAAAATTTTTGATAATATCTTGTATACTTTGAATAATCCTAATTCCTCATAGTTTGGTTAAGTCTTGAATGTTCTTAAAACCTTACATACTTAAGGTTCAAAAATACCCTTTTAAGCCTCTTGAACTGAATATTAGTAGTTAGTCCATATGATTAGACAAATATGACTCCACCTTGACCTTCGTGATGGGAAAATAAGTAGATTAGTTGACATTACATTTTCAACCATCAACACAACCCTAATTAATAATGAATAGTGTTAGTCCATTAATAGACATAGAACCTCAATCACACTACTCATTTAACTAATATTGAACCTCAATATTGAAGGCGGAGCCTCATACTAGGCACATACATAAACTAAATCTTATTGCAAACATATTTTAGATTCAAAATGGTATCTTCAATACCTTCAATACCAACTTAAAAATATAAAGTTTCATGCATGAATAACATCTATGCCTCATATTTTGGTTAACAATCCCAATATGATATAGAATGTCATAGATCTATATGACACTCTACCCCCAATCTGGAAAATTTGATAACTTGTCACTAATATCCCTATAAATTTTCTACATATGAATTACATATGCCACAAATTTGTATCAATATTTAAACATTTATCCCATAATATGAACCAATTTGAATTATTTGAATCATCTAATATGTACCAAATTTTGAATTATCTATTTATGTAGGCTTAAATCTCTATGACAAGCCCACCAATATGTTCCCCTATTGGAGGTGAGGAATCTAACATACAAACTACTCATCTCAAAATAAAAAAGTTAAACATATCATGTTTTATATAAAAATGTAAACATTTAAATCATGTATTAACATGTGGATAATATATTCATTATAGTATAATTAAATCGTCAAAATCATATATGAAACATGTATTTTAAAGCATGCAAGTGTTATGTGAAAATGGATATAACAATTAAAAATGCAATAGTAATCATCATAGATATAAATAGTGAATAGTAACCTATGTAGGAAGGTGAATGATATGGATCATGACATCACACACAAATAAAAAGGTATCTGATATAAATTAAAGCACCACAAGTTCATTTGGCATTCCTAGATATGTCTACTCATATGAACACAATGTCATGGACATGATGCACACAATAGAAGCACATGCAATACCATTCAATACCATGAAATAGATAAGTCACACATATTACACTCAATGAACACACAATGTCACACAAGACAAGATCCACACATAATGAGAAATAAATGCTACATTATGAACAACCAATGTTACACAATAAAACAAGGGCTACACTAAGAAGGAGTCGTACAATGATGCACTCCATTAAGAATCATCGCACAAGAAAGAAAAGGTCACATAAAACACAATAAATAATTAACATATATGAAATTAAATAATAACAATGAAGCACAGAAATAATCAAGCTAGTCTACACCATGAATCCATGTCAATATCACAAAATAGTAAATGGCATATCCAATAAATGTAACATTGTAGATAATATAAGAAAGAGGGAATCATATATAATCAATAAATGTAGATCAACATGATAAATATAAATTTCATAGAAAGGTATAGCCTATAAAAAAGTGGCATATAGAATGAGATGCCCATAATATTAACATGGCCCTTAGGTGTAGAATTGTCATGCATCTGTACATCTATATATCATGCATAACATGTATTTCTTGCACCTCACTCATATATACCATGAAATGCATGTATATGAAAAAATATATCTAATATACGAAACATTTGATAAATAAGATAATTGATGTAATAACTAGAAAAGCATGTTATGCTTAGGTCCTAATTTTACTATTTTTTTGAATTTTTTAGTTATATATATATATATATATATACACACACCAAACATTTGATAAAATATATATATACCAAACATTTGATAAATAAGATAATCAATGTAATAACTAGAAAAGCATGTTATGCTTAGGTCCTAATTTTACTATTTTTTTGAATTTTTTAGTTTTATATATATATATATATATATATATATATATATATATATATATATAATGTTCTCGCTAACCAAGAATCTCATCAGAGGGATTTTCACATCTAGGTCATATATCCAATGTGGGAATGGTCACCTATCATTAGTAAGTAATGTCATATGCATTTGTATTTGAATATAATAGGTGATCTTTCCTTGTAATAGATCCAATATTACCATCATTACTAATAGGATCGTGTTTATGATGATTAAACATAGTAACCATAGTATCCTATGCAACAAATTATATAGTAGAAGCATTTGTTTTTTTTTTGTTGTGGAATACATTGAACTATATGTAATACTAGTTTAAGATGTGATGGAGTGGATAATGCTTATAATGACTCTTGAGTAAACCTCTAATGTAATGAGCATTAAAGCACTAGTCATTTAGGAAAGTCAAATACCTTCTTTTGAATTACCTACATAGGATAAACCTAAATAAATTGTATAACTGATTGTGGTGGTGATGAGGGTGGAGGAGGAAAAGCCTCTAGCTAAATAAGATACTCATATGGAAAACCTAGACATGTAACCACCTAGTTTCCATTCATATACTTCAGACATATATGTACTAAATATGGTATTACATCGAGTTTATGTATCTGAGGATGTCCTAACAATATGTTAAATGATCTTGTACTCGATAAAACTAATAATGGAGTAGTAACTATTACATGACCCACCTCAATTGGTAGCACAATACTCCAAAATGTGATTTGTCTCTTTTCATCAAATTATTTAATTATCTTGGTTGTATCCATTAAATTATCATGTGTGTATCAAATAGTATTAAAGAGTGTCATGGTTTAAACATTTTCACTTAAACCATTGTCTAAAATGATGTTATGTATAGGTTGTGAATCAATATAGGCATGTACAAACAATGATGTGTAATTAAAATTTTCATCTATAATCTCACTATAATTAAATGTAATTATAATTCATCATATAGATATGCTTGTAAGTGTACCAATAATACCATCCAATGGATGATCATATGTCAGTAGAGGAGGTTGTGCATTTTAATCAATATGCACCTCAGGATTAAACTCAGTATCTATTATCTCATGATTTGGAAAGGGATAAAAAATTATTTTCAATTTTACATTCCCATTAGTTGAATCATTCATAGGTATATATATATATATATATATATATATATATATCATAATGTTCAATAGCGTTATCATCAATGAGATCTTGAGTCTTAGGTCTTAGTGAAAAGCATTTATTTGTAGAGTACCCCCCCCACATCCATGTTAATGCATTATTTTCATATTCTTTATGTGGATCCTACTAATATCAATCTTTTATTGAGATATAAGATTACACTCAAGTAATTCTTATAATAGTTTATGAGGGGGTTCAAGTAATCATGAAAAATCCATCCTTTGTGGAGCGGATAGGATAATCTAATTAGTAGATTGTGATATCATATTAAATTTTATTTTTGCCTCATTATTAGTATCCTTCCTTTTGGCCTTGTATATTTTTTTGCTTTAAAACTTTGTAGTTGAAGTAGTTAGAATATTAACTACATACTTTTGTTAATGCATAGAATGAGCTTAACTTATCAATATCTAAATATATGGAATAAGTCATAAAATCATTTAAATCTCTTGAATATAATAGACTCATGGAGAGGGGTAAGAAAATTTTACTTGAATATATATTGTAACTCATTTTCAACCATGGGATTTGTCATCTTACAAAGCATGTTCTTGTGTTCAAATACATAGTCACTGATTAGTTTATTAGATCCTTGTTTAAGATTTATGAATTAGGTATAAGACAAATTATCATTTATATTAAATTAAAAATGTGCTAGCAACTAGTCGGCATCAAATACATGAAACAATTAGAATGGGAGGTCATAAGACCAATGTAAAGCATAGTATTTAAGTATTCATGAAAATAACTTAATCAATAACTTATCATTGGAGGTATAATCTGAACATGTTGCATGAAAATCTCTTAGTTGTTACTTTTTAATGCCTTTACCATCATATAATGCTAGCTTAGGAGCTAAGCAACCTATAGGTAATGGATAATCTTAAATATGTGGGTAAATATATTTAAAGTAATGCATGACAATTAGTCAAATGAATCACCCTACTCTATCTTCAACACCTTCACCTACATATATATAATAGTTTTCATGAGGTATTGTGTATTAGGCATGGATGATGATGTCAAATGAGTAGTGATTTTAGTGGGTACATAAGTATGATGTGTACAGATAGGTACTCAAATTTGAGAAAATCCTTTCATTTCTCGCACACCATGGGTAAGCATCACATGTGCAACCATAGGTGTAGAATAGTAATAATAGTCATGGTAGTAGTAATCTAACACCTATTATAGAGTGAATACCTCTATAAGGTTTATGGATACTACTAAACTAGTTATGTTGTTCCTCATATGTAATAACCTTAGCCTTCTGTGCATTTTTTACCTCTAAGATTACCCTCAATAATTGATCCAAGTCATGAGGTTACTAATGACTTCATTATTGAAAAGTATTAGATGCTTCATCTTGTTTAGGATCTAACCCATTAAGTTCTTTAAGATGGATTATATCTAGGTATTATTTATTATCTTTATTAGCATTTTATAGATAAAGCATTTCATTATTGACAATGTGGCTACTATCGACAAAATAAGAAGGGTTTTGTATTTCAATTATTTGTCATTTTATTTTGAATCAAAAGAATTTGATTACACAATTTCTTTACACCACTTAGCCTATCACTCTTCCTTTGAGAAACAAAGGAGATATACTTCTTAAATGTCATAGAATAAGATCATGAAAATATGTAGAAGGCTAGGGCCAAAATAAAAAATATTTATTATATTAATGTATAGGGAACTCAAAAATAAAATTTAAAACCGTACGACACAAAATTAAAAACCTTAAGAAAGAAGGATGAAACCCTAAGGAAATCCTAGGATTTTGACATACTCAATATAAGGATAAGGTTCACAAATATGTTTTACCTTGTTTTTTATTAAAGTGTCTAAATAAGATAAAAATTTTGAATATTTAGATTATTTAAGATATGTCTAAAATAAGAAAATCTAAGTGCTAGCACAAATAAATGTTCAATTAGACTTTACTAGGAAAGAACTAAAATGATTAGGGTACTTAGTTTGTTACCAATATTTTTTGGTTTGAGGCTATGTGCAAGTGGTAGAGAGGACTCAAAATGGATATAGAATTATTCATCTCTATAAAATGATTACCTAGACCTACCTCAATGAATCTAATAACTATAAGTGTGTATTAGATGAAGGAATTTGAATCCTAACAAAACCATCCCTGTGACCTATGCCTAATGGTTTTGACATAAATAGTTGTGATTGCATGTAAACCATTATCATGTGTGATATTAGAAGTTTGTTATGTGTGCAAATATAGAAAACCTATCTTATTCACTTCAAAACCCTAGCTCCACTTTTGATATTGGGTTTGGGCCTATAAAAAGGGAAGAATAATGGGTTGAGCTGACCTCAACCACCCCTATCAGCTGGCTAAGTATTGCCTACATTTACAATACTCTAAAGAGGTTTCAAGCTACACATAGTTATTTTAATTAGGTGTAGTATGCAATAGTGCTCCTTTAATATTAATGAAACTTATGATCTAACTTTTGACACTTGACAATGGAAAACTTGGCTTAAGTGCTTAAGATTTGGCTAGGGCTTGCTCCTTTGACTAATTTCTAATCAGGGAGAATGAGGGAAGTCCTTCTTAATGTGCAAGTGCTATATAGATTCTTACTTAGTATTTTTTAGGTGAGTTCTAGACAAAAAATAGGATTAGACCTATTATGTATAATTAGATAACTCTTTGGGTAAATTCTTATGCCATCAACATGTAAAATGTACAGGTTGACCCATAAGAATAATTTTAATTTGGAAGATGATCATTACAAGGTGTGTAGACAATTCCATCATAGGTGGATGTATTCATAAATATAGAGCCAATTGAGTATGACTAGAGGCATCCAAAAAAATAGGAACAATGATATGATGAGCAGGAGATGATCTGAATAAGATAAGAAATAGATTAGGCATAGACTAGGGAATTCTCATATGTGATTGATAGTAAATTAGGAAGGTCAGGCCTATACAAAATGAAGTGAATATTATGGGTAGGTTTACAAGATCCATATGTGTACAAACAAGTAATCTAGGTAAATATAGGTCAAGAATGACATTATTGATTTTTTTTCATACCACTTCTTAGTTTCTACAATATAAAGCAATGTTTTTGAATTTTTGCCTCTCTCTCTCTACATACATATATATATATATATATATATATATATATATATAATGTTTTTGATTTTTTTAAATTCACTAATGTTTTTGAATTTTGAATTTTTCCAATGTTCATATGTTTCATCCCCTTGATGGGAAATACATGATTATGTATGTATCAAGCATGATAATAATAGTGTGATAAAGTGCATGAATATCATACCGATTATCATGATTTATCATGAAATAGTTCTAGCCAAATATGTAATATAGGTCCCAAAATATATGATACAATCAAAGTGTCATGATATATGATATAATTAATTACCTAGCAAAGCCAAATAGTAAGTGAATTTTAATGTAAGGAAATTATGTACATGGGGAAGATGTCATACCCTGTAATGTATACATGTTCAAAGGTAGCAAGATATGACAACAAAAAAATAATTGGTGATAAAAATTGAATATCAATATATGTGTAAGATCTATAGTAAGAATTTTGAACCATAAAATGCCAATGTATATAAAGTATGTCAACAAACAACATGTGTGGGTGTAATTCCCCCATATGAAAATATGTTTCATGTACACCAATGTGAAATATATAATTAAGTGAATAATATGTATGAAAAATAATCAATGCCAAGATGTAATTAGTGTTAAGCACTTGAAACTCCATCTAATGGAATAAATCAAGGTATGTGACTAGTATGACCTGCTAATGTGATATGGGTATGATCAACACAAAGCATAGGATAAAATATGAGTGTAATAACTCCATGACTAGATTAAGCTAAAATTCATTCTCAAATAAACTCATCATATGTCAATGATAAACATGTGTGGGTACAATGCCCCCATAGCAAAAGATGTTTGTATAGATGTAAACAATAGAGATAATACTTGGGTATGATGACCCATAGGTAAATAGATATAATCATGTATGAATCCATGTTTTCTATTTTTTAATTATATGAGTAGAAGAGAAAAGGAATCTAACACAAAAAATCATGGGGATGTACAGAAAATAAGCAAGGCTCAAAAACTAGAAGAATGAGATGATGAGGATTTTAAGCAACTTATGGCTTCTAATAAAACTCAAGACATGTTATGACAGAAGGTCCCAATAAATATGTTACCATCATTAGGAAGGATCAACAACACATGGTCACAAATAGTGAAACATAGCTAGAAACATGAAACAAATGGCTAGAATGATGTCAATGTAAATAGAAGGTAAGTGCCAAGTAATATCTAGAAAATAGAAGAATGCAATCAAGCTCAAGATAGAGGAATAAATTATAATCATAGAATTAAGGATGGTAAGGTATAAATCATAGATAAAAATATATAAAATGTTCTAATCCCACATAGTAATATGCAAAAATAGCATAAATAGATCCATGTACATACATAAGATATGTGTACATTATGTAAGTAATCAATAAGAAACATGATGCACGTAAAATTTGTTGTATACAGAAAATGGGATTGGTTAAAATGATGTTACTATGTAATTATTGAATGTATAAGCAATGTCTCCTTGGGTGAAGCACATGTGTATCCATAAGCATATCTAGCTATAATATATTATCTCTCACCTAATTAAAGTATACCATGAGAAACATGTGTGAAAACATCGATGCTTAAAACTCTCTAGTCTAGGTAGATAGGCATGATGTATATCATATGTCTAAGATAAAGATAAAGTGTTATTTTATATTTTTATCTTTTATGAATGTTATTAGATTTCATAATTTTTAAAAACTAAGTGTTAGGAATAAGGCACATGTAAGGCATAAGACACAAAAGAATAAAGTTATGTATAAGACTATGGTACAGTAAATATTTTGAAAGATGTATGTGTTGAATCCTATGATATGCCTTGTTAAGCATTATTTTTTGTTGTGGGGGAGATCATTATCCCCCCAATATGTCTCATTGTAGAATAATAGATCATCTCTATCAAAGTTTTTGTCACAATTGCATTGAGCATTGATTTTTAAATTTAATAATCCCGAAACATATTTAGGATGTTTATTTTATTTGTTAGTAGTAGCTCTTTATAAAAAAAATTGAGGAAGCTTGATTATATATTAATCAATTAGCTCTTAAATTTTGTCTCTTAAATCAATTCATCTATCTATTGAATGACTCCTTGTTGTTTAATATGAATAAAAGTATGTGTCTTTGTAAGATGTTGGCCTATAGTTTGAAAGCATGTGTTGTATGCAACACACCCCACCTTGTAAGAGGGGACCCTTTTTTTTTTTAACTAGAAGGCTTATTCATCATTTAGGCTATGCATGTGTATATGTAGAAATTAAACATTTTTTTTTGCATTAAAGCACACTTTGATTGCACATGATCTCCCATTACACACCTCTATTTTTATTAGAATAACTTATTGGGATGAATCTATTAATGGAAACTTTGGAGGGTCTATTATGTATGATAGGTATTCAAATATACTTATTTGAGTTTATTATTCAAACTCATTTATTTGACATTATGAAAATTTAAATTTTTGGCACTTTGGTCTTCATAATATTTTGGTTTTCAGATATTCATATTTGAATTTTTTGGTCTTCGGTATTTGGCTCTTCGATAACCTTTTATTAAAAAGGTTTTGGTCTTCAGTCATAAGTTTTTCATTTGGAAACCTTCCTTTAGATCATTTTATTCAGCACCTCTTATGTGATAACTTTACTTTAAAAACTTTGGTCTTCAAAAGGTTTTGGTCTTTGAGAACTTTCTTTTTGGTAGATTTCATTCAGGGTCAAAAACTTTCTCTGTGGCAACTTCCTCCGAATGACTATCTCCCAAAAAAACATTTGGTTTTTAAGAACTTTCTCTTTAGTGAATTTCATTTGGAGCCTTTTGGTCAGGAACTTTCTCTTTGATGATTTTACCCAAAAAATCTTCCCAAACAGATCTCTCTAAAGAATATTTTGGTCTTCAAGGTCTTTCATTCGAAACTCTAGGCTCACCATATCACATCATTTAGCCTGAATGTAAATTTCAACCCCCGACTAAACCATATAGTGATAAGTGTTAAATAGAATAGTGTTGTGCACCACTGAATGAGTAAGCATCCTATGTGGCATGTCCTCTAGGCTTAGGTGGTCAAGTTCAAATTGAATGAAGGTGATGAGCTCCTAGGCATTGGTGATTAATGATCACAAATTAAACATGGATGCCAAAAGACTATAACATCAAGCTACTAACTGAGCTCACATCCATTGATTACCATCAAATTTGAGCATAATTTCTTTCTACAAACTCAAATCCCTATCCACAATCAAATGAACTAAAATTTATCTAACAAGAGTGTCAACTCACCATTACTAAGAGATCTAATCACACTAGCATTAAGAACCAAAAATTACATCTTCATCTAAGACATACAAGATAACTTTAGCACCATCCAAGTTTTCCATTAAATATTCAACAGAATACATACATACAATTTTTGATGCAACAATGTTCAATGGGCTCTACACCAAATACTTGGCTCTATGGGAAGCCATAAATAACATCGACTCACTCTCTTATAAAGAGGATGGATCCATCAAAGAATAACAAGTTTTAGTTGATTTATTGTGCTTTAAATACCAAGATCTCCATTATGTAGTTGCTAATCTAGAAGTCAAGTCATGCATTGACATATTGCAAGAATTATGCTTCGAAGGGAGAATTACAGATGATGGTTTCTTAATTATGTCAATAATATAACTATTGTTGTATATATATCAAGCAATGCATTCATGAGGTATTTATATTTTCCCATTCCAAATGATACATTTGATTTTCATGGTGTAGTTTCTTAGAAGAAGAAAAATAATGTAGAACAAGCAGTGAGGAAATGGCTTCTCTTAGGAGAGAACTTCACACTCAAGCAAACTGTCAAGAACCCTGCACCCATCACCCAATTCTAGATGGGAATTCATATTAGCATGGCATTATTAAATCAACTATTTGGGAACCCAAGCATTTATTTGGTTCATTTATAATGGGTACCCTTCCTTGACCTGCTCATCACCTTAGAATGCACCTATGCACTAGGGGAAATTATCAGTGCCCACCTACAAGAATTGATACTACATAAATAAAGGAGGCCCTAGGGTGGAAACTTCTATATGATTTCATATCTTTTGGAGGTAGCCATGGGGATTATCTATAGACACAATGGGGCTTTATGGGATACAAAACCCAACTACATCAAGAATAGAATCTATGACTTCTATTCATTCATTCATATATATGCATATACAAAGAATGTCTCCATAATTGTAAAGGATTTTTATCCTCAAGTCTGGATGGAAATTCAAGATGAACCCCTACCCAGGATATCTAGGAGTATTATCAATACTCTCATGACTTTAAGTGATTATTGGCTATACCTAGACTATACTGTTATCATGGTTATTGGACATAAGGTCGACCCTCTTCATCTCCTTAAATTCATCCCAAAAAAAGTTGCTAAGTAGGAAATTGCCTTCCAATTATGGAATGGAATAGATAAGGCCCTGACCAAGAGAAATAAGACTACCATCCATAGCTCCCATATCATAATTAGGAGGATACAATACACATATTGTATGCAATTCAAATAGGCTAGTAATGCAAGGAAGTCTTATGTCTTGGCTACTCTACCCCATAGATTGGGACCCCTATAGAAGTTCAACAAAAGGTTCATAATGTTGGCATCCCTTACAAGCAAGAACCTTTTGGTCATGACTTCTTGTTCCTCGGCATAAAATATGATGTAGAATTCAAGGAAAGGTTGAGATTGTTGGCCTGAGTGAATAATTGCTAAGGGTAATCCAAGTAGATCCCTCCATTACACTTGGGAAAGCCAAATTTAGGATCCCATCACCAAGGGTATGGACATCATTTTATTTCTAGAGTGACATACCTTTCCAACAACCACAATACCAAATCTAAAACTCTCAACATCCACACACTATGATGATAACTCCATAACAAGATCAAAATCATTGTAGGGGAGACATTAGCTATTATAGTGCAAGAGGAAGAAGAGACTCCTCAAGTTTAAATGTCTACTATTGAACTGAGGAAGGTAAAATAAGAACTCTTTGAAGAATCAATTTAGATGGAGGTCAACACTATGGGGATGGAAGAGGGAATCATATGCCCAGACTCCTATGATGAAAAAGACATTGCACATACTGTGGTAGCCCTAGAAACCATAATATCGAGCATGAAACTCCCCCTTCCTACCCAAAAAGTGGTTACTCCTAAAGTAGAAAAGACAACAATATGCTATAAAATAAAATCTAGGGCAAAAAGGCCTTAAACACCATCCATAGAGGGGTCAAGCAATGAGATGGATGAAGAAGAGTTGTAGCAAGCCAATGATTTAATATGGTAAAGATTAAAAGGAAATCCACCCCTTGTGAGTAGTTAATCAAGTAAGAATGCTTGCATTGTTCCCTTTATCCTTTCTCCTTTTATGCCATGATCAGTTATTTCTTTTTCGCCATTTCCAATTATCTCTTCTTTTCCTCCTATGTAATCATCTCCTTTTAGACCTATTTTCATAATTATTTCTACATTTTCTCCTCTAGTATCCACTATTGCTTCTACTATTACTAATCAGCCGAGTACTTAGGTGTGAACTTCTTATACTCAATTAACCTCACAATTTCCCTCCTTATGAGTAATGCAAACCACAATGGTGGTGGACACAAAAAGAGCTCCCAATAAGAGATTAGTATACATTGTTCATCCCATGCCACATTTAGGGAATGTAGATTGGTCCAAAATAATATGGCCTTCAATGCCTAAACTAGTCCCTAAAATTGCAACCATAAAATACACCCAAGTAGAGGCATAGCCACTAGATCCATCAAAGTTGACTCTTCCAGATTGGGCCAAGGATTTAGGAGTGTCAAATTATAAGAGGCCAAAATTGAAGATTAATGAGCTACCCACTATGAGCTCACTCTTTGATAAATCAACTGGCTCAGTTAAAAGGTTAAGGAAGAGGAAGGTAGAAGATAACATGGGGTAGAGTTTAATTATAGAAGAAAGAGAATATATTTACTCTCTTTTGAAAAGACAATATAAAAATAAGGGTCAGTCCCCTTACATTGAGGACTTTAAGTCCTACATGGAGACCCACACTAGATCAATGCTAACCATTCATGAGAGAATAGAATAGGTAAGAAAATAATTAGAACAAGAGCTAAAAATCCTTAGGGGACAACAATAGGTAATTTATGCTCCTATAGAGATGAAAAAAGATGTACAAAATATAACACTAAGGCTATATGAAATACTAGATACTATTCATTCTTTGAGAGCATAATTGGCTCATTATGCAACCACAATAACTAAATTATTTAATGTTCTTAAAGAAGATGAGAACATATTGAATTTTTTTGTTTTATATATTATCAATAAGGCATACAACCATTTTAATTTGATGACCCCATTGGAGGAAATGAATAAATTGAATCTAAATATCATTAGAACCCAAGAAGCTTGAGAATGGGTAAATGGTGTTGATGTTGTAGTTACAAAGATCATTTAACAAGATAAGCACATAGTGCAAATTCTGAATGAATTGGAATTGACACATGCATGGGATAGCACTGGTAGATTGGTATCCAGGTATGTTTTTGACCAAATATTACAACAAGCTTCGGATAATTTCAAGCAAAGTTTATAAGGACTAAATTTAGAAGATATTGAGGTGAAGTTGAGAACGAGGAAGAAGGCAACTAAAGTGGAAGTATTTTGGTTAATATTTAGAGTGACTAAAGTTGAGCATGCATGGTTGATGGCATAAATAGACTAAGTAAATAGAAATCCTCTTCTTGATATGAGCATAGTACATGTATAGCATGCCAGATGATATAAACATTGTCAGGATCTTGAGGCCAATAAGATGTCTACTATGGCACCACCTACTAATTTAGCACCCTAGAATCCACCTAATGTGCCAACTTCAACACTATCGATAAATTCAGTCCCTCCCATCTTATCAAGTGCATCAACTTCACCTACCATCTTATCTCAAGTTACCACATCCACATTAACTACCACTTTAGTTCAAGATACCACCTTAGCTCCTATCACAACTTTAGTTTTACCTATTAGCTCAACTCTAGTTACTACTTCAGTTACACCTACTAGCTTAGCTCCAGTTATTATTTTAGTAGTAACCACAACCATGAGCATAATTTACCAAGAACCAAGCCAGCCTTAGCCCAAAATTAATTTTGTATACAAATTTTGCATGTAATGTTTATTCGAATAACCATGACTAGTTATCCCTTGTTATATTTATGTTATAATGGTTGACATAGTGGATTTCACCCTTTGAAGGGAGGCTCAGCTCTCTTCATCCATGTGACATAATGGAGACATCCCTCTTGCTATGGGTGGCAAATGTGAGGGATGAATCTCTAGATTAAGGGCTAGCTCCCCTTGATGCACCCTGAGGCCTTGGATATCCTACTGCTAACAATGGGGGGGATGAAAAGGGAGATAAAATGCTAAAAATGGGACCTAAGCTAAGAGGTGATGCACCAAAACAATTGTTCTACTTAGCTTTGGCATACACTTTGAACCATGGATAGCAAGCACACACTTCATTTAGATGAGAAAAACTTCCTTGCATCAGTATTTTAGTAGGGGGTCCTATGAAGATATAGGGAGGAAGAAACAACACAAGAGGTGTTATGAGACACACTATTACATAGCCTATTCACTTGCCTATACTTATTCAAACTCTTCCTATGACCTGCAAGAGAATAAAATCACTATGCACTAGATATGTTGAAATAAACTTATGAAAGCATGAAAAGAAAATGACTTAACACAAGATAAAACCATAGCCATATACAAAAGTGCAATCTCAAATGGAGGTAAAATGTTCTTTCTGATTCAAGGTAAATTCTTCCAGGGCTTCACCATACAAGCTGAGAGATATTTTCTCGAATGAGAAGTTACAAATATATAGAGAACTGGAAACAAGGTAGCTGACAAATCAAGGAATGGAAACCCATGCTAAGTTAAACACTTCTATAGAGACAAAAAGCCCATGTTGTTTTCATATTCTTTAAACTACGTATGGGAAATCCATGTCGTAGATGTCTAAGTCACTGCCCTTAATGTCTTGGGCTTGAAAAAACATGGGATACTCCTTCTAGCAACTGACAAATCCATCACCAAGTTGTTGTGGCTAGACCATGCTCTCTTCAATGTTGGGTGTAAATGGATGTGCATTAATGGTGAAGCATGAAAACATGAGTTGTTCTACTTTATAGTTTGAAAACCAATCTATTTTATTAGTTTTTGGTAGATATATTTCACCAAATGTAATAATTCTATTTGATGAGTTGTCTATGCCATTTGTATTGGTCTGAGTGGTCATTGATCTTGCCTTTTGACCTTGTCGGCTATTGGAACTATTATACACTTTGTCTTTTTTTGCTCTTTACTTTGCTCATGTTTTGTCTCTTCCTTGCCTTCTCCTTTGCCTTATCTTCTTATTGGTTTGTCTTTGACTTATCAGGCCTTCTTTGTTTCAGGCTTTTTGCCACACTTTCCTTTAGACAAAATGTCTAAAGGAATTCCTTTGGAAATTTTTTCTGAAGGAATTCTTTCTTTTGATTGCTTATTTTCTCAAAGGGTGAGTGCCCCTCAGGCCTTTTATCTTTTTTCTTCACTTTCACAAGGTGCCCTCTGCAAGGGCACTTTGTGCATCAAATGCCCCTTTGGAACTTTTGATTTGGTCCTACCATTAACCAAGGTGCCCTTTGTAAGGGCATATACCCTTCAGGAATTTTGCAATGACCCTTTAGAAAAGTGAAGAAGTCCTCTTTCTTTTCCCAAGTGCCCTCCAAAAAGACACTTACCCTTCAAACTTTTTACAAACATCCTTCAAGCTGTCAAAATTCCCTCTGAAGGAAATACGTTGCCTTTTGTGAACTACTTAGACCATTTCAGGTTCTTCAATTACTTCTACTTATAAAAGTAGACAAGTAATACACTTGCATAAACCCAATTTGCACTAGATATACCATTTCATACTTCCCAAGAGCTTCTACTTTGGGTTTTACATCAACTTTAGCTGATAAGGCAAATAAGTAAAGACACTTGGAAAACCTGATTTGGTCTATCAAGACCAAATCAAGTTTTGCAAGTGACTTTATTTATAACCTTTGTAAGTAAAGACATTTGCAAAGTTTGAATTACACCACCAATACCAAATTGGGTTTTCCAAGTGACTTGACTTGTGATAATTTCACAAGTAAAGTCATTTGGGAAACCCAAAATTCACTATTATAGGTGAAGTAATTACTCTTAACAAACCTGAAATACAATTGGCAAAGTAGAATGATGAAAACACCTGGCTTTTTCATGAAAAATGTCTAACAAAGAACATTTTTTACAAGGTAGTAGAGGGATAATCTAGCCAAAACATGGATTGGATGACTTTTGCAAATAAAAAGGAGGGGGTACCCAATTTTGGCTTGCAAGACAAAAAATTGGTCAACACAATTGGCAACTCACAAGGGAAGCATGCTTGTTATGCTTGGGAAGACTGGTAGCCACAAAGAGCATTGGGCATGAAGTCAGGATTCATCTTGGAGAAGTCAACAACAAATTTATAAGGACCTATAAAACAATAAATATTTTACCCCAAATAATAAGGAAAAAACACACAAAGGCTAAAAACACTACACACATGTGTAACAGCACTTAGGGAAAATGAGGAAAAATAAGGAAAACTATATACATGACAAGAAAACCTAGTAAAAATGCTTAAGGTATATCCCATTGACTGTGATATATAGCTCTTCACCATCTAACTCAGAGAGTTGGAAAGCATTGTGTTGCTTGCATTGGGTGATGACATATGGGCCACTCCACAAAGCATCAAACTTTGTGTGCCTTCCAAGCTTGGCTCGGTCCTCATCCTACTTCAAGACAATGTCACCTTATGAGAAGCTCCTTGGCATAGACATTTTGTCAAAAAAAATTATTTGTATGATGTTGACGGTTGGTCATGGCATCTATCGCTTGGTCTCTCACTTCTTGAAGCTCCATTAGCTCACAATATCTGATAATTAGGCTGTCACTCTCCATAAATTATAGCTAATGGGAAAGATCTAAGGCTGGTAAATCAAGTGAGATAGGAATTCTAGCTTCCCTTCCATACACAAGTGTGTATGGTGAATCCCTGATTGCCCTTTTTAGAGTGATCCTATCTGCCCAAAGAGTTATTTTCAACTTGGCATGCCAAGTCCTTTAATTTTCCTCCATTGTCTTCTTTATGATCCTAATCAAATTCTTGTTTGTGGACTTGGTCAAACCATTTCCTTGTGGATAGTAGTTGGAAGAAGTGTTGAGATAGATGCCATACTTCAATACCCACTCACTTGTCTTTGTTCCCAAAAAATTCAATGCATTGTCTAAAATGATTATGGTTGGGACCCCAAATCTTATCACTATGCATTCATAGAAGTCTAGGATTGCACTCTCATTGGCCTCTTTTAAAGATACTAACTCTACCCACCTTTTGAAATAATTTGTGGTAGTCAAAACCCACTTGTGGCCAGCATTAGAAGGAGGATTGATTAGCCTTATGAAGTCCAACCCCCATTGCATGAATGATTATTCCACCTAAATAGGATGAAGAGGCATGGTAGCCAGCCATTACTTCCCATCAAAGAAGGCACATTTTTGACATTTCCTCACCCAAGCATGAGTGTCTTTAAACAAACTAGGCCAAAAGTAACTAGCCCTCATAATCCTTGCAGCTATGGCCTTGGGAGCAAAGTGGCCACTAGCTGGTCCATCATAGAACTTGGATAGTACCTTTTCAACTTGGTCTAAATCAATGCATCTCAAGAGCACCCCTAAAAAGTCTTTTTTGAACAACACTCCATCAATTATGACATAAAGAATAGATTGGAGTCTAAAATACCTCCTCTTGGTCCTATCAAGACTTTGTGGACACTCACCAATTTGAATGAAATGAACCATGTCTTGTGCCCAGCTCTTCATGACTGTAGGTATAGTTGTTATAGGTTAATCATGGAGTACCAAAACATCGTCTTTTGGCTCTTTCAAGTCTGTAGTGATATTTTTGCATAGCCCTCTTCCTCTTATCAGCTTTGTGGTCTTGATATCTACGTCATGCTCCATTACTTTGGTGATCCAACCTGCCCTTTTCTCATTCAAGTCTCGATTCAGCAAGAAGTCTTTTACACTAGGATGTGGCACCATGATTTGAAATTTCTTACTAGAGACTTATAAATTCTCACCATTTTTTTGAGTGACCATAGGAGATATTACCTATTCATTTCGAAAGGTGTATAGATTGAAGTCCTTGGAGAAGTTTGGACGAGCTAGGGTAGGAGCTTGGGCAATAGCTTACTTGATGCCTTCAAAGCTTTTTCTTCTTCTTGTTGTCCACATGAACATCTCATCCTTCCTTAGCATGGAGGTTAGTGGCTTGACAAGCTTAGCAAAGTTAGGAATGAATCTTCTAATGAAATTTATCTTACCAAAGAAACTGTGTAGGCCCTTCATGTGCTTAGGCAAGGACAATGCTAAGATGGTGTGCACCCTCTTTGGATAAACGGATAGGCCTTCCTTCAAAATGACATGGCCCAAGAGCTTTCCTTCATGGATGGTAAACACACATTTTTTTGTATTGAGAGAGATGCCAAACTCTCTACACCTTTCAAAGATTTGCCTTAGGTGCTTCAAGTGTTCACTTTCGTCCTTGGATAAGACTATCACATCATCAAGATAAACTAGCATAATGTCATTGATCAAACCTTGGAAAGTCATGTCTATAGCACATTGGAAGGTAGCTCAACATTTGGCAATCTGAGTGGCATCTTTCTATAGGTGTATGTTCCCCACTTGGTGGTGAAGGTTATCTTGTATTGGTCACATTCTTATACTAAGATTTGATAATACATAGAGTATCCATCTAGGAGAGAGAACCTTTCACTACCTATCACCATCTAAAGAATTTGCTCCATACTTAGAAGGGGATAGGGATCTCTTAGTGAGACTCTATTTGGGTCTCTAAAATCCACACACAATCTGACTTCTCCATTCTTCTTCCTAATAGGGACAAAATTGGCCAACCAAGAAGAGTGTTTGATAGAGAAAATGATCTTGAACTTGATCAATTTGGTGAGATCCATCCTCATGAGAGGCTTAATCTTTGGATTGATTGGCCTTTGGTTTTGATTGATGGGTTTTGCACATTCTTCCAGCTTAATGGTGTGTTGGGCCAAGCTTGGATCAAATCCCTTCATATCAACATACTCCCAAGCAAAGCCATCAGCAAAATCTTGACATAACATAATGAAAGCATGCTTTTCCTCATTGGTACACACCTTCCCAAGTGCAAGCAGCTTATCCTTGTAAATCTCTACCCTTTCATAATTTTCCTTCTTGGTTGACATGCTTGCTTTGTCTTTCTTGAGTTGGTCATCTTCATTGAAAATGCTCTCAAGAGTTACCAGACCTTTGGGAAGCTTGTTGGTCTTTAGTTAAAAAATCTACCCATCATAATGTTGTAGCATAGACTAATTTTTGGAAGCAAACTCAACTTCTTCCTATAAAAAAAGTGTTAATTATTGGTCACTTACAAACACCTACCAATTGGTGACATTATCTAGTGTGGAGGGCCTCACAATCACCTTTAAATGATGTTGATTCTTGCTTTGTCTCATCCCCTTTAGGATGTCAAACTGAGCACCAACTACTGCTAGTCTATCTGAATGCTTGTTCACCTCTCTTGGAATGAAAGTGATGTTGAAAGCAATGAATTTTTCTACAAGGTCCCACACTCTATTCTTGTAAAAATTGAGTAAGGAGTTCTTAGTCAAGCTTTGACCTCTCACTTGCTTCACAATCGACTTAGTATCTCCAAAACCTATAATTCTTTGATTCCTATCTTCCTTACCCATTCTAGGCCATGAACAATGGCCTCATACTCTATTATGTTGTAGGTGTAGGAGAACTAAAACTTGAAAGTTGAGAAGTATTTATCCCTTGAAGGTGAAACCATCATTGCCCCACCACCAGCAACTCCTAAAAGGGAAGATGATGGAGATTGATCCACCTAGATTTTTTCTTCATCAATGATTGTGTAGTTCACATTCACCACTTTAGGAAAGTATGGCTCTAGGTGATCCTTGTGGATGGGATTTGACTTAATCTTCACTTTAGTTTCATACTTTCTCTTAAAAACCATGTAAGACCAGTTGGTTTCCAAGTATCCACCTATCTTGGATGTGAAATCCCTTAACAAGCAAAGAGTGACGTAAGGAGGAACATCTGCCACTACCACATCATGGGGAATTGAGAACGTTGGACAGGCATGGAGAGTCAGATTCAAGCCTCTTACCACTCCCAAGGTCTTAGCTGGTGATTGATCCAACTATATAACTCCTTTGGCCATTTGCTCATACTTGAGGCCTATTTTATTAGCTATGCATTTGGGCATAACTAAGGTGTTTGCTCCACTATCAATGATGAATTTATGGACCAAGAAATCACCAATAATTAGGGAAAAATAGAATGGATGGACCTTATCATATTTATTTGTTTGACCAGCCATGGGAGGAGCCCTATTTACTACCAACACATTATCATTTATTGTTGGGATAGCTTGTTCACCCAGCCCATACAATTCCTTTTAGAGTATATCTTTTTGTCTTGGCAGTGCTAAAGAATCCCACAATGAGATTTTCATGTGCATCTTTTTCATTTGGTCCACTATATTGATTGAAGTATTACCCCCTTTAGAGTTCTCCTTGGGAACATTTATAACATGTGGTGTAACCTGAGGAGCTAAAGCTATAACTATTGGCCTATAATTGGGAAACTTTTGATTTGTTTGTGGTCTTAGGAGTGCTTCAGGTATACTTCCTTCTTGATTGGATGAAGGAGACATTGTAGGTGCTTGAGTGACTACTCAAGCTTCATCAATGGCTCTCCTTTTGGATCTATTATTGGATGTAATACCAACATTTTGATTATTTATGCTCCCCACATAGTTGACTACATAGAACTCTCCTTCCAAGTGATTCATAAGAGTAGAATCATATTAAGCCTACCTACTATCTATCCCAAGCTGTGTTGACATGTCAAAATTTGAGAATTGGGTTGTCTAATCACCTTATGCAGTCATGCTTTGATTTGGTAGCTCACTAACATAAGCAACTTGTTCTTGGCCATGCTCTAAGGGTGGATAGTTGGGTTGCTCTTGCACCAAATTATTTTGAGTGGGGATAAAATCCTTGGAAGATGAAGAGGCATTTGGATTATAGCTTTGATAAGGCTTAACATGTGTAATTTGACCTTGCCCTTGATTATAATTTTGGAAGGGAGGTTTACTTGCTTGCCCAAACTACTGGTAGCCTTGATTTGGCCTATAACTCTAAGCTTGATGTCTCTTAAGGGAAACTAACTCATTGGTAACACTCTGCAGTAGATTCTTAACTTCATGGATGTCATTTGTAGGGGCAGCAGCTAACTTCTCTTGATTAGGCATAGCAGCTAGATTGGGCAAAGCAAGCTAGACTAAGGGTTGTAAATCAAAAAAGAGTGGCATAGGAGGTATAGGAGCTATCTTTCCGCTTGAATAATTCAATTTTTAGTAGCTATGGCTATCTCATAAGCAATGGGTAGAGTGCTTCCACTCATGGACTATATCATGACAGTAATGTCACTATTCAGGGCCTTCGAGTAGTAAAGGAAAGCATAGCTTGGGGTTGGCCTCACAAGAATTGGGATCTTGTCCCAAGTCTTTTGGAACCTAGTGTTAAAATATTACATAAACTCATGTGGGGCTCTCTTTATGGTGGTTAACTGCTCAGCTAGAGACAAATGGTCACTTTTTTTTCCCAAACCTATTGGTCAAGAGGGTCCTTAACTCATTCCATGAGCTAACTAAGTTCATAGGTGAGGTCCCATACCAGTCCAAAACTTTCCCTTTGAAGGACAAGGCTAGCAATCTAACAGCTAAATTTTCTTTAGTGATATTATAGATATTACAGAGGTTTTCTATGTTTCTAATATGCTCAACAATAGTGACTGGGCCCTCTCCACTAAAGAGAGGAACGTTTTTGAGAGTTGTCCCTAGAATTGGGTCATATTTTTAAAGGTTCAAGGGACTTTGACCATTGAAGCCCACAAAAAGGAAATCCCTATGGGTTGTTGTGGCTGTGAAAGGATTCAATAGGGGTCTCCTTAAGTAGGTATATTTTATGGTTGGTTTAGGAAAATGGCTTGCTATGTAAGGGTGGGTATTTACAAACCTTAGCCTTTTTGTTGAGTTCAAATGTAACTCAACAAATTCAAAAGGGACACCCCTAAAAGAAGATCTTGTAGTGACCTTTGGCATGGGATACCAGGTTGGTCATTTACTAGAGACTTAGTTCCTAAATGGAGTCATCAAGTGCTTAATATAGCTCCTTCTTTTGGATTTTTTTAATAATATCAAGACCAACACCAATCCTAAAACTTGTAGGACATAGAAATTATCCCACTAGGTGTGCCAAAAACTATTGACATGGTGGATATCACCCTCTGAAGGGAGGCTCAGCTCTCTTCATCCATGTGACACAATGGAGACATCCCTCTTGTTGTAGGTGGAAAGCATGAGGGATGAATCTCTAGATTAGGGGCTAGCTCCCCTTGATGCACCCTGAGACCCTGGATCTCCTATTGATAATAATGGGGGGATGAAAAGTAAGAGAAAATACTAAAAATGGGACCTAAGCTAAGAGGTGATGCACCAAAACAATTGGTCTACTCAAGTTTGGCATATACTTTGAACTATGGAAAGCAAGTATACACTTCATTCAGGTGAGAAAAACTTCCTTGCATCAGTATTTCAATAGAGGGTCCTATGAAGATACAAGGAGGAAGAAACTAGCATAAGAGGTTTTTTGAGACACACTATTGCGTAGCCTATTCCCTTGCCTATACTTCTTTAAACACTTTATATGACCTACAAGAGAAGAAAATCACTATGCATTAGATATTCTGGAATAAACTTATGAAAGCATTAAAATAAAATGACTTAACACAAGAAAAAACCATAGACATATACAAAAGTGCAAGATCAAATGGAGGTAAAATGCTCTTTCTAATTCAAGGTAAATTCCTATAGGGCTTCGCCATACAAGCTTATAGATATTTTCTCAAATGAGAAGTTACAAATATATAGATAAATGGAAACAAGGTAGCTAACAAATCAAGGAATGAAAACCCATGCTGAGTTAAACACTTTTGTAGAGACCAAAAGACCATGTTGTTATCATATTCTTCAAATAAATATGGAAGAGCCATGTTTTAGATGTCCAATTCACTGCCCTTGCTATCTTAGGCCTACACAAGCATGGCATACTCCTTCTAGCAATTGACAAAGCCATCCCCAACTTGTTGTGGCTGGATCATGCTCTCTTTAATGTTGGGTGCAACTAGATGTGCATTAATGGTGAAGCATGAAAACATGAGTTGTTCTCTATAGTTCAAAAAATAATCTCTTTTATTAGTTTTCAGTATATATATTTCACCAAATGTATTACTTATCCTTGCTAAGTTGTCTATGCCACTTGTATTGGTCTTAGTGGTCATTGATTCTACCTTTTGACCTTGTCAACTGTTGGAACTATTTTGTGCTTTGTCTTTTTCTACTCTTTACTTTGCCTATGTTTTGTCTCTTTCTTGCCTTCTCCTTTACCTTGGCTTCTTCTTGGCTTGTCTTTGACTTATATATCCTTCTTAGTTTTGGGCTTTTTGCCATGTTTTCTTTCAAACAAAATATCTGAAGAAATTCCTTCAAATATTTTGTCTAAAGGAATTCTTTCTTTGGATTGCTTCTTTTCTTGAAGGGTACATGCCCCTCGGGCCTTTTTTCTCCATTCTTCACTTTCTCAAGGTGCCCTCTGTAAGGGAACTTTGTGCCTCAAAATTCCCCTTCATAACTTTTGATTTGGTCCTGTCACCAACCAAGGTGCCCTTTCCAAGGTCACATACCCTTCGAGAATTCTACAACGACCCTTCAAAAAAGTGAATATTTCCTCTTTATTTTCCAAATTTCCCTCCAGAAAGACACTTACCTTTTAAATTTTTTGAAAATGTCCTTCAAGCCATCAAAATTCCCTCTGAAGGAAATTCGTTGCCTTTTGTGAACTGCTTAGACCATTTCATGTTCTTCAATCGAAACTACTTATAAAAGTAGACAAGTAATGCACCTGCACAAACCCAATGTGTACTAGATAGACCATTTTGGACTTCCCAGGAGCTTCTACTTCAGGTTTTACATCAACTTCAACTGATAACGCAAATAAGTAAAGACACTTGGAAAACCTGATTTGGTCTGTCAAGACTACTTATAACCTTTGTAAGTAAAGACATTTGTAAAGTCTGAATTACACCACCAAGACCAAATCAAGTTTATCAAGTGACTTGACTTATGAAAATTTTATAAGTAAAGTCATTTGGAAAACCCAAAATGCACTAATGTAGGTGAATTAATTACTCTTGACAAACTTGAGATACACTTGGCAAAGCAGAATGAGGGAAACACCTACCTTTTTCATGAGAAAGGTCTGGCAGAGAACATTTTGCACAAGGCAGCAGAGGGATGATCTACCCAAAACATGGACTGGATGGCTTTTGCAAAGAAAAAGGAGGGGGTTCCCAATTTTGGATTATAGGACCAAAAATTGGTCAACAATAATTAAATAAATTATTTTTCCAGCATGCACACATTGCATGTCTGATGTAATCTATGAGTTATAACATGCAGTCTTGTATTAAAATAGAACTTATGTTCTAATTATTTTGATGTAATCTAAAGTTATTTCTACACTTGGAGGATGGGATGACCCCTTCCCCAAGACTTTTACATACATGTAAAACCCTCTTTTTTAAAGGGTTGGAATTTTGATCAATATATAGGAAGAAATCAATTAGTTTATTGTCATGCAACTATGGTTGTTCTTTCTTCTTCCTTTTCTATGTTATTGAAATTTTAGTTTCTTTGTCTGTATCAACTCAATAATTTTGAGGTGTGTTAATGCTACAAGTGAATTTGGTTATTTTAAATAATGAATATTGATCTCATATGTGCTACAGCTATTGAATATTAGTAGATTCCATTGGTTTAAACACTTAGTATAGATTAAGTTGATAATCTAAGGTGTGTAGGAGTATTTCCTTTAGTATGGTCATTTAGGCATGTGTAATAGCTACTCTAGACAATTTTTTGGTTTGAGATATAACCTCTTAGATAAGGGTGTGTAACAGCAACCCTAAGGATAGAAATCTTCAGTTGAGATCAATAAACTTCCTATACTTATTTTCCTAGACTACTAATCATGCTTATTCGTGAGTGTGTAATAGCTACAAGTAGAAAACATTAGTTTTGGAGATACTTATTCCTCAAAGAAACAACCTTAGAAGTGACTTTTTAGGAACATAGAGCCTTCATTTATGCCTTACCTTTCCCCTCTTTTTGAGTTTATTTGATATCTACCCACCATAGAGTAATTATCCACCTATCCAATTCACTTAGTGTTTTCTTTCTATTAGATTTCATACATACATCAACAAACCTATTTAAATAATCTACAAGCTCAACCTTTTATTCCACCTCTTGGTTTTTTTAATTGCATACATACAACTCGTGCCCTAGAGTGGAACTTTATTCCATAGATGTTGACCAAATTTTAGCCTTTTAAGCCAAAATTGGGCACCCCTATTTTCAAAAACGTGTCTAAGTCTATGCCTTTGTTCATCTCTAGTACGCAAATTTTATGTCAAGTATGCAAGAAATGTTCTTATACAAAGCTAAAGTCTATTACATGTAAAAACCCAAGTGTTTGCTTTTTGATAGCTTTGTTCTTTAGTCTTTTGGCTAAGTCTTCGCTAATGAATTCTTTCGAAAGGTTTGTTTTGGTCCTTTGGTAAGTATATTTCTTTCAAGTTTTTGTTCTAAAGTCCTTATCAAATTCTTTTAGACTTTTTGTATGAATCCTTTTACTTAAGTTAATTGTTTCAAGCTTTTTGTTTGAATTAATTTTCCTGAAGGGTAGGTGACAACTTTTTGTAGGACTTTTTCAAGCCAAAAAGGACCTTTTAATCTTTCTAAAGGGTGTGTTAATCTTTCTGAAGGGTACATTGGCAACTTTCTCGAAGGGCATTTTTCATATGCAAAGTGGACACTTGCCTTTCTAAAGGGCACTTAGCAAAAAAATGAAGGAAATAATTGTTTTGGACATTTTGTCCAAAACAAATTTTTTGAAGGTCCAAACAATTCTTTCAAAAGGTCACTTCCATTTCCAAAGGGTACTTTGTATAAATTCTAAAGGAATATTTTAGAGAAAAGGTGGACCATTTCATTTTTTTGAAGGGTATGTGCAAGAAGGCCAAAAAGAAAGAGATCATTCCAAGAAGCTAAAAGTTTCTTTTCAAATAGCTAAAGGGCACTTTTCAAAGAGGAGGACCATTTCAAAAGCTCGAAGGGTAATTTGCAAAGGAAAGAATTCCCTCAAACTTTTTGTTCAAAGGAAGTTTACGAAAAGCTAAGAGGAAAAGAAGAAGAGCCTGAAATAATTATTTCAAACAAATTATCTAAAAGAATGTTGAAGATAAGAAGTCTGAAGAAATACCTGAGGAGTGATGACCCATAAAACATCAAGTTCAAATAGAGGAAACTAGCCATTGGGATTCAAACAAAGGAATGACAGCCGTAAAATGTCAATCTTAGACTATCAAAAATAGACATTAAAGTTTAAAATCAAGGCTCAATTGGAACTAGAAGGCAAAGATAAAGCTGACAAATGGTGAGATCATGAGCATCTATATACAACAAGCATAAATGGGTAGGTTGACAGTTCAAGTTGTTATACCATTTCACAGATCGGTAAACTAATAAGGAATAGCTAGCATCTAAATGAATTTCTAACCAATAGACCCATCTATAGTAAAATACAATTTGAGATATCTTCATTTTATTGGTATAACCATTGAAATCTTCTTATAGAATATAGCGTAACTATTTCTATTTTCAAGACTAACACATGTCCATGTAACCTTTGGGCTCGACCTCCCTCTAAAATGCTATATATATGGCTGCTCTTGGCTCATTTTGGAGGCTCCACCTGAGTATGGTGAAGTTATACTCAATTGTACACCTTTTGATCAATAAAATGACTAAGTTTTTACCTCTTCCATGACCGTTCATAATGTGCTCTACTTGAATGTCTAATTTGTTTAGTGAAGTTATGGATTTATTAGCACTATACTTCATTCTTTCACCTATTTATAGCTTCTTTTTGCAAGGCAAGTGAAGTGATCCAGGAGATGTCCATGTCTAAGTGAGTTTGTCTTTTCATTAGTTCCATTTAAGGCCTCCTATCTACTCCTCCTAGCATAAGACAATCTTTCATGACCTCACAGTGTAATATTGATGCAAGAAGATAAAGACTGGGAAAGTGTATGTTAGTCATTGTTTTGGTCATAAGTGTCATATACATGTGGTTGGAAGCCATCATATTTTTTATTGTATCACCTCTATTAGTTTAGGTTTACTTTTATTTTTCCTCATCCCCTTTTCACCCCAAAGTCTGCAGTAGTAAAAGCAGCAATCAAATAATACATCAAGGGGAGCTAGCCCCTAATATAAAGATTCATCTCAATAAAATTATCACCCATAGAAAGAGAGATGATTCCATTGCGTTGCTTGGATGAGAAGAACTGAGTGTCTTCTCAAGCGTGCAATCCAAGTGTCAATAGTTTTTGGCATGCACGGTGGGATAATTTATCCAAGGAGTTGAAGAATTTTTAGTGTGTTCTTCAATCAATCAACCTTTTGGAGTCATTTCAATCAACATCAATGGTCACTTTGAGTTGAATAACCTAGTCAAATAGTCCTAGTGCATCAAGATATCATATTTGGTATGTATAATCCCATTATTGAGTAGTATGGATCTTGTGTTCCTTCATCTAGTTTTGATCAAGCTCATGATGTTCATGCAATCACCTCAAGTATCCCTCTTAATTATCCTCCTCCTAGTGAATCTAAGAGTGATAGGGAAATAACATTGGATTTTGATAAGTAAATGTTGGAAATAAATAGGTTGAATGAGTGAAATAGATATCATCAAGAGCTTATGTACAAGGAGGAATGCTTGTTTAATCAAGCTCAAGTCATGTAATCTATGGAAGAGAAACTAGTGAGGTGGAGAAGTCAATCCACACAAGGTAGTCAACCTTGTATCCCTTTTTCCATCCCAAAATAGCCTCCTCCTATACAAAATAAACCCTCCCCTTATGCACCAAATATTTTTTATCAAATAGCACTTGCTCACCAAAATAAAATGAGTCAATCTTTTAACCCATCTAATGCATTAATTACTCCTACTGTTAATCCTTTGCACCTGCGAATCCAATACCAAAAGACATTAGAACTACCTTCTATGGAGACTAATATTTTCAATTCCTTAGATTGTGAGCACTCCTTTGAAGAAAATCATCCTACTTCTATTGAAAAACAACAGGTCCATCCTCAAGCAATTCTTCCTATACATGTGCAAACTCTTCCTAGTCTCCCTCAACCTCCTCAAGTCCCACAACATGATGTCAAGATTCTAAGTTGGATAAATATCTACCATGAACCAGCTCAAGACTTTGATAAAGATGAAGTTGTTGCCTATCCTTAGGAAGAGAGTTCCAATCTTAAGATCATGAGTTGGAATGAAATAGTTGAATCATGGGGTAAGGAAGAAGAGAAGAGTGTTATTCAAGAGTATGAAGTAGAAAATGAAGATATTCCTCATCATGATGATGCACATGATCTCCAAGAAGGACTCTTTCAAGAGAATTTGGCTAAATAGATTGAATAATTAGAGTCAAGAATCAGAGTCCTTAATCAAGGTGTAATGGATGGTTTAGACTTAATAAAAGATCATATGTCTAAACACACCCCATATACACCCCTTCAAGAGATCTATCAAATTATATCTGATCTAAATGAAGTGTTGTTTAAGTGGAAGGAGGAGAATCAATTAATTTTAGCCCAAGGATTACCTCCTCTTCTTCATGATCCCATTAAAAAAAACCTCACTTCTCATTCCTAATTTGATCTTGAGCTCACTAGTGCTTGCCTCTGTTCAAATTCCATTCCTAAGTCCTCTATTTCATCCCATACTCCATTTTCACTCCCTTCACCTTCCATTATCTTCTATAATCCAACTCCTACATTTTAGATCCATAAACCTATCCATTCACCTTTCATTTCTTTTCATCCTACAGAAGAACCTATTTTAAGTGAGGCAAGTAAGGAAGAGAAAATACAATTCTTGGTTGATCAAGAGACTATCATGAGTGAGAATGAACATGAGATCATCATAGATACTCCATATGAACATAATCATGGTGACCATCATCATGAGCATGAGGTAGAAGGCATTATCAAAGATGAATAATGTAGTCAAATCATATCTCAAGAGGTGGTTGTTCTAGGAGATTTTCTTGAAAATAAGGTTGAACAAGTGACTCTTGAAGGTGACATGATTTAAGGAGAAGATATAGGTTACACATACATGTAAATGTTCCAGCAATATGAGGATGAGATTGACAAGCTTCACCTATCAATGTTGGATGAAGAATGTAAGCATGGTGAGCTTTATTTCCCTTTATTTGATGAACCTTCTTATTGATTGGATGAAGATAATGGCCGAGCTATGGGACCTGAGCTAAATGAGGTCCAAGAGCATGGTTTTGAGTAGCTAGAGACCTTTGTTGCTAAACAACTGAATATTTTTATTTTTGATCAGGAAAGAGAGAGGTCTGATTGTTTTGATAGGGGTTTTGAAGGAGTTCTTGAGCAAGAAAATGATGATTTGTAAAATGAGCTAAATTTTTTTTACCTTAGCTCAAACATCACACCAACCACCTTTCTTCAAGAGAGCCATGATGAAGTGAGAGATCAGTTTGACAAGTTTATCAAAGAGATAGAAAGGAATGAGTTGGTCAATGTTGCATACCAAGAGGGCTATCGGTCAAATGAACCCTATGATGATGAATTAGCAGCCATTGATCCATTGATGGACTACACTAGCATGAAAGAATAACATGAGACATGTTTCAAAGAACAAGATGAGTAGATGGATGTTGGAGACATGTTTGAACCTGATTCACTTGGGTACATGTTAATCAAGGTGGCAAGCAAGAAGGATGAGTCGCCAAGCTCCTACTTTAACCAAATACCTGTCTAGCATCATGAATTTTCTTGCCATGGAAGAGACATAAGAGTTTTCCCTTTGATCCAAGAGGGGAAAGAACATATTTAATTATTTTTACATAATTATTTTACTTTCTATTGTGTCTTGTCTCTTCCTAAGTGCTAAGTAGCATGTGTGTGTTTATTTTGGTCTTTGTTGTGTGCCTTTTTCCTTTGTATGTTGGAGGTAATCAATGGTTATCTTGTTGATCAAGTTCTGAATCATGGTCAAGGTTTCTAGTTTATTTTAGTCCTTAATTGACTCAATGCCCAATGGACTATTTCAGGCTACTGATCTAGTCAGTATAGCAGGCATACTACCCCTGTGATTCACCAATTTGTTGACCAAATTTTGGCCTTCCAGGCCAAAATTGGGCACCCCTATTTGAAAAAAAGTGTCTGAGTCTATACCTTTGTTCATGTCCAATATGTAGATTTCATGTCTAGTATGCAATAAATGTTTTTATACAAAGTTGAAGTCTATTACATATAAAAACCCAAGTGTTTTCCTTTTGATAGCTTTCTTCTTTAGTTTTTTGGCTAAGTCCTCATCAATGAAATCTTTTAGAAGGTTTATTTTAGTCCTTCAATAAGTATATTTCTTTCAGGCTTTTGTTTTAAAGTCCTTATCAAATTCTTTTAGACTTTTTATCTAAAGCCTTTTACTTAGGTGAATTATTTTGGATTTTTTGTTCAAAGTAATTTTCCCGAAGGGTAGGTAACAACTTTTCGAAGGACTCTTTCAGGCTGAAAAGGACCTTTTAATCTTTTTAATGGGTATGTTCATCTTTTCAAAGGGTACATTAGAAAATTTCCCAAAGGGAATTTTTTCTTTAGAAAGTGGACACTTTCCTTTTCAAAGGGCACTTAGCATAAAAACCGAAGGAAAAAATTATTTTGGACATTTTGTTTGAAACAATTTTTCTAAAGGTCCAAACAATTCTTTTGAATGGTCACTTCCATTTCCAAAGGGTAATTTTTAGAAATTTCAAAAGATTATTTTGAAGAAAAGGTGGACCATTTCCTTTTTCCAAAGGACCTATTCCAAAAGCTAGAAGGACCATTTCAAAATCTCAAAGGTTATGTTGCATTTTCTGACAGGGTATCCATAAGAAGGCCAAAGAGAAAAAGACCATTCTGAGAAGCTAAAGGGTTCTTTTCAAATAGCCAAAGGGAACTTTTCAAAGAGGAGGACCATTTTAAAATTCCAAAGGGCAATTTGTAAAGGAAATAATTCCTTCAAAAAAAATTTCGAAAGGAAGTTTATGAAAAGTTGAGATGAAAGGAAGAAGATCTCAAAAGAATTCTTTCGAACAAATTGTCTGAAATAATGCCAAAGATAAGAAGTTTGAATAAATACCCAAGGAGTGATATCCCACAAAACATCAAGTTCAGATTGTAGAAACTAGCCATTGGGATTCAAACAAAGGAATGATTGCCCACAAAATGTCAATCTTAGACTGCAAAAAATAGCCATTGAAGTTTAAAAGAAAGGCTCAATTAGAACCAGAAAGCAAAGATAAAGGTGAAAAATGGTGAGATCCTAAGAATATATGTACAGTAAGTAGAAATAGGTAGGTTGATAGTTCAATTTATTATACCATTTCACAGCTTAGCAAGCCATTAAAGAATAGATAACATCTAAATGAATTTCCAACCAATAGACCCATCTATAGCAAAAGGCAATTCGAGATATCTTCATCCTGCGCGTATAACTATCAAAAGCTTCTTATATAATATAACATAACTATTTATATTTTTAAGATTGACACATATCCATGTAACCTTCAAACTCTTTTGGCTCAACCTCCCTCTAAAAGGCTATATATATGGCTACTCTTGGTTCATTTTGGAGGCTCTACCTGAGTATGGCAAAGCTATGCTCAATTTTACACCTTTTGATCAATAAAATGACTAGGTGTTTACCTCTTCCATGAATATTCATATTATGCTCTACTTGAATGTTGAATTTGCTTAGTGAAGCTATGCATTCATTAGCATTGTACTTCATTCTTTCACCTATTTACAGATTCTTTTTACAAGGCACGTGAAGTGATCCAGGAGATGTCCATGTCTAAGTGAGTTTGTCTTTTCATTAGTGCCATTCAAGGCCTCCTGTCTATTCCTCATAGCATAAGACAATATTTCATGACCTCACAGTGTAATATTAATGCAAGAAGATAAAGATTGGGAAAGTGTATGTTAGTCATTGTTTTGGTCATAAGTGTCATATACATGTGGTTGGAAGCCATCATCTATTTTGGTGTATCACCTCCATTAGTTTAGGTTTACTTTCAGTTTTCCTCATTCCCTTTTCACCTCAAAGTTAGAAGTAGAAAAAGTAGCAGTCAAGTGGTACATCAAGGGGAGATATCCCCTAATTTAGAGATTCATCTCAATAAAATTGTCACCCCCAACAAGAGAGATGATTCCATTGTGCCGCTTGGATGAAAGAATTGAGCATCTTATCAAGGGTGCAATCCACGAATCAACAATAGAGATCCTAAAATGTTAGAGGTTACCTCATTTATTCTTATGGCATGTGCATAAAACCCACATCAACAAGAAAAAAATATGGTGTTAGAAGGAGGGCCCACTTGTGTGTTTTCTCAATAGTAAAGGTTAGTTACTACATAGAGTTACACTAGAGACACTTAGAAGAGTAACAAGATCTAGAGCCTAAGAGAGCCTTTTAATCTCACCTTTGTCAAATTATAAGATCCCTAAAATAAGTACCAATCATCCTTCAGATACATTGAGCCAAGACACCTTCCCCTATAATAAACATCCCACTTATCAAACTTCTTATGATTTAACCTTGGTTAGTTAGATCTATTATTGCCATTCCTAGAGACCAACATGATCTGCTAAGGAACTTGGAAAAGTACTTACCTACCTTATCCACTTCAAATGGAAGGGTGGTAGAAGAACAAATCAAATCTTTCAAGGCTACTCTAAGATTAATGAATGTCACTCGTGAGGATGTTGCATGCAAGTTATTCCCATTTACTCTGAAGGATTCTGCTTATGATTGGTATCTCAATTTGTAGGAATGTTTCATCACCTCATGGAATGAATGCCAGAGTACTTTCATAATTTAGGAAGTGACTAATCCAAATCTGGTGTATCAACATTTCACTAGCATGAATATGGAGCCCAAAGAGTCAATTTAGGACTTCAATTCAATATTTTAAAATATATACACTCGGTTGAATATTGCATACAAGCCAAATGTAGATTTAATACTTGAAATATATAAGAACGCTTTAGATCCCATTACTGTAGTGTTGTTATGAAGAGCTACCACAACCAATACTTTAGCTTTGGCATATAGAGAAGCTATTAATATATACAAATATCTCAATCCTTAAAATTCAAAAGGTCAAACATTCAATAATGGATTCCCATCTTTGAATTAAATTATGCATGCTAATCAAAACACCCCTGTATTCAACTAGAATCATTTTCATACTCTACCTCCCATGATAAAGTAAACAAAAAATCATAATTATAGGTTCCTAAATAATCAAGAAAAAATAAATGGCCCTTATAAAAGTTAACATAATCAACATTTGGCTCACACCAATACATCAGATACTCGGGATGTTGACTCCACCAAAGCTGAATTGGATTCTATAAAAATAATGGCTCAAAAGTTGAGCAATGACTTCCTAAATATGCATAAAAGGATGGGTAATACCACTAATTTGAATTATAACCATAATTGTAGCTTTCCAAGATACAATAGGCCTTTCAACAAGCCCACCAACAATATAGAACAACAATAGTCTAATAAGCTATCAGAAATAAATATCATGGAGATAATTTTGTCTAATTGGTGTAGGGTTCACAACACATCACAACATGGGGAATTGGACTATATAGAGTTTTTTTGCATCCTTTTAAATATTTCAGAGGGAAATGATTAGACAAGACTAAATGATCAATCCTCTAAATCTCCCTCATGAATCTAGCCCTTCAACTTTGGATTTTTGTCTTTGAAACTTATGAGTTTCCCTTCCCTATTGAAGATGATGATGTTCTAGAGGATAATTATAATGAATTACAAGCATTCCAATTGTTTAACAAAAATAATTACAATCTAAGAAACATACAACCTCTCTCCACTTCTAATCTTCCCAATAACACATTTATTCCCCCAAATCCTAAAGCTGATAATAATCCTCCTCCCCCAAAATGGAATGATCAACCTCAACATAAGAAGAATAGAGTAAGGGAGGATACAACATTGTTGAGGATATGAAAAACATCAAGGCTAATATCACTCTTCATGAATTGGCACAAATTATAAAATAGAAGGAGCTCTTATGGAAGTCTATCATAGGCATGTATGTTACAGAAAAGTCCAAAATAACCAACATAAATGTTATAATAATGTAATATTCTTCTGGAAAATTGTTTATAAAATTTTTGGTTAGCCAACAAATTTATACATATTTTTCTAGAAGCATATTACATTAATATATGGATTGTGAAAGCATAAAATCTTTGACAAATGTTAAATAAAAGAGTAAACCATAGGTCCCTCCTTTCTTGCTAACCATTCAAGTGTTTGGAAAAAATATGCATAACTGTTTGGTAGATTTTGAAACTTTAACTACTATGATGTCAACCTCCATTTGCCAAAATTTGGGTTTAGCCCTATTTAAGAGGATTGATTCACGACTAGATAAAATATTAGTACCTATAATAGGGGAAATTAATGATGTAATAATCTAAGTTTCATTATAACCTCGATTACATATGACTATTAACATACTGGTAGTAGATATCCCTGAGGGATATGGGCTACTATTGAGCATAGATTGGTCCAAGGTGCTCAATGAACATATTTCCACATACTTATATCACATTTGGCTATCATGGAGAGGCATTGCTAACTAAATCAGGATCGATTAAGAACCAAGGATGATTCATCCTATTACAAAATACAATACCACTAATGAAGAAGTTACAAATCTCCTAGTCTTGGAATTTATACATTTACTATGAAGCATAAAATACATGAAGAAGTGTAGGGCCCTTCCAAATTACAGACCCTCTATTTTGAAGAAATAAGTTCTAGGCAAGGATCAGGTGTTGGTATTGAGTTGGTCAATCTATAAGGAAATAAATACTTAGCAGTGTACATGCTGCAATTTCCATGCACCAATAATAGAGTAGAGTATGATACCTTGATTTTAGGATTGTAGCTTGCCCTCAAGAATGTCTAGGGACTGTTAGTATATGGGGACTTAGAATTGATGACTAATCAGGTTAAGAATAAGTACTAATGCAAATTATCATATTTAAATAATTGCAATCATAGAGCCTGGGATTTAATCGAGTCATTTTAGGCTTTTAATATAGGGGCCATTCTAAGAGAATAAAACCAAGCTACTGATTCATTGACTACTTCAATAAAAAAATTGGCACCCCTAGAGAAGTCAAAAGTATAGAAGATTTCCATAGAATTGGTGTTGTGTCTATTAGTTCCAGATAATATTGAAAAATTTCAAGTGTTGGATGGGGATCAATAGATCGTCCAATTTCAAACCAATTCAGGATAGTTCAAGTCCCAAATAATTGATGATGAGGAAAGAAGCCATAGTTGCCATGAATAATTGGATGAAGAGCATGCCATCCAACTAAAACAAAATCACCTCCCTTTGGGGATGGTCACGTTGAAAATATATTTTGATACAGACCCTCAAGTGCAGCAACAAAGATAGCTCAAGGTTAATGAGTCTAATTTCATCTCAAAAGATGTGAGTGATGAAAGAAACTCACACTTCATTAATATCAATTTAAGTTCCACTCTAGATGAAAGGAAAAGGGTCAAAGAATTGATCAACAAGTATAAATATGTAATTGCATAGACCTATGATGACTTAAAGATATTCAATCCTAAAGTCATCACCCATACAATTTCACTCAAGCCAGATCATAAACCATTTAGGTAGAGGCAAAGACTAGTTAATCCTATCTTAGAACCATTGATCCAAAAAGAAGTAGAGAAGCTACTAAGTGCCTAGATAGTCTTTCCTATCAAGCATTTAACTTGGGTAGCTAATCTATTTCCAATCAGTAAAAAGAGTGACGAAATCAAATTGTGTGTCAACTTCAAGAACTTGAATAAAGATTTTGAGAAAGACAACTATCCCCTACCCTAATTAGATGAGGTGATACATACCATGAGTGGTTCTGGAATGATTTATTTCTTAGATGTATTTTTTAGGATATAATCAAGTATTGGTAGAATTAGAGGATAGGATGAAAATCGCATTTACTACAAAATAGGGAATTTATGCATATAAGTGAATGCAATTTAGGTAGGTTGATCAACATTAGAGCTAATTTTGAAAGAGTGATGAATCATACATTTTATGGAATTATAGACAAATTCATAATTATATATATGGATGACCTCACTATTTTCTCTAAGAATGGGGTTGATCATATAGACCATCTCTAGTCCATCTTTGAAATATGTAAGAAGTTTGGTATCTTGTTGAACCCCAAAAAGAGCATATTTGGTGCTACCAAAGGCAATTTATTGGGACACATTATCACTAAAGTTAGGATCACCATTGATATAGAAAGAATTAATGATATTTCTAAAATAATGTTCTCAAACAGCAAGAGGGAGCTCAAGTCCTTCTTTGGTAAGATTAATTTTTGATCAAAATCATATCAAGATTTGCAGAGATTGTCAGACCCCTGAACACAATACTCAAATAAGATGCTAAATTATAATGGACAGTTATAATGGACACCTAAAGATAATAAGTCCTTCCAAGACATTAAAAATGATATATCATAAGCCCCAATGCTAGTGATATTAGACTTTACTAAGGACTTCTTCCTATACATGTATGTTTCAAAGCATACCATTGTTGTTGTACTTACCCAAAAGAGGGAAGAAAGTGAACATCTTATAATTTTTATGAGCACTAACTTAAAATATGCAGATCTCAAATAATCCTTGATTGAAAAGCAGATCTTTACCCTTGTCAAAGTAGTTAAGATTTTTAGGCACTACATCCTCCAGAACAAGACCATTATTATTGTACTAGATCCTATTGTCAAGCTTACACTGGGACAGAACAAGTTGGCAGAGTGTAGGGGTAAATGGATGGAAAAATTATAATAAATTATTATGGAGATTAAACCTGGTAAGATCATCAAAGGATAAGGTATTATTTAGTTGATGATTGAACCAGATCCATACATCACCATTAAATAAGTCTATCTAACAAAAGTTTCCCAAGAGGAATGGTATTTAGGTATTATTCAGTTCTTACTCACTATAACATGTCCCTAGGAACATAAGAAAGAGAAAAGAGACCCTTGATGCTCAAATCTACTCATTACATGATCAATAAGGCCATCCTCTATAGGAAAAACTACAAGGGCATCTATTTAAGATACGTGTCACACGAAGAAGCCCAAGAGATTTTGAAAAATCTACTTCAAAAGATTAGTAGCAACCATCCATCTTACAATACCACAACTTATAGAATCCTCAGAATGGGCTATTATTGGCCAATAATCTTCAAAGACATTCACTCCCATGTAAGGATGTGCCATGAATGTCAAGTTTTGGTGAAAAGAGAGATGTACATAGTAATGCCCCTATAGCCTGTGATTGAGGGTAAGCCATTTGCCCAATGGGGCTTAAATTTCATTAGTGTTATAAACTTTAATTCTTTAGCTGGGCATAAATTTGTGCTCATTTCTATAGATTATTGCACTAGATAGACTAAGGTGGTATCCACCAAGAACTCAAGAGCACAAGATGTGATCAGTTTTCTTGAAGAGCATATCACAACCAAGTTTTGCACACCTATTTCATTGGTTTGACAATGGGCCAACATTTCAATCAACTAAGTTTACAAAATGGGCCCATGATAATCAGATCATAATGAGATCATCCTCTAACCACTACCTATAAGGAAATGGATTGGTTGAATCAACCAATAAGAACCTCATTGATGCTATCAATAAATCTATTGTGGATAAGCCTAGAGAGTGGAATCTCTTGTTGAAATATGCACTCTAGGTAGATCCAACTTGGTATAAGTAGCCCATTAAGGCCTCATCATATTTTTTAGTCTATGGGAAGCAACTAGTGTTACCAATCATGTTGAAATTTCCAACATACCAGTTCATTCAAGAATACATAGAACCCAGTGAGAGGATAGAGTCCAGATTATTGGATATCATAAAGATGGAAGACTCCAAGACTGAATCTCTACAAAACTTTAGCAAGCATCAATACATGGTCAAAATATGGTTCAATAAGAGAGAAAAATATAAATTATTCAATATTTTTGACCTAGTGCTTCTATGGGACAAAGCCCATGAAAATAGAAGAATGAATGACAAGTTCACCCCTTTATGGATAGGACCTTATTAGATTTATGATATCTTGGGTAACAATTTTTTTTTATTTGAAGGACCTCCAAGGTAACGAATTGACATATCTAGTTAATAGATATTTTTTGAAGCATTAATTCATGGTTGCTCCATTTGGAGATGTTTCTAAGTAATAATAGGTGTTTCAGTAGATGTTGGGTAGGTTAGATTTGCTTCACTAGTTAGTTTCTTACTTTCAATCATTTGTTTTCATTAGAATCGTTTGTGTTTTTAGATTTGTTGCTTTTATTTTTTGCATTTTACTTCACTTAGTTTATTTTTTTGTTTTGTAGTAGTTTTCCCACTTTATAGAATAGTTTTCCTTCACGGTAATCTACTTGATCATTCCTAGTATAATTAAATAACAACTTGTGTGTTTTGAATCCAACTCAAATCAGTGGGTGCTACATCTTGTAGTTTAGAATTCTTAACCTAGGTCAGCAATGAGAGAGTTAGCCATGACTATACTACAAAGCTAATGAATCTATCAAGTATGTAAAAGTTGTTCCCATAGTGTTGTACAAATTTAAAAAGTTTTCCTTATCTCCTTGGGTCAAATGCACATTAAATGCTAATACTTGTTTGAATTAACAACATTGACATGGATAAAGTTGGTAAGGACATTTTGATTAATCAAATTTTACTAATACTAGCTTATGGTGGTCACCTTCTTCCCTCTTTCATTCAGAAAGCAAAAAAAATAAAAGAAAAGGAAAAGGCATAATCCAAAAGTCCAAAAGAAAATCAAAGCAGATCAAAAGTCTACATGATGAAATAAGATCAATTTATCATGCAGCGCGGGAAAATATGGTGGAAGGGAGAAAAGTTGATCAAAGGTACCTCTATCGGGACTATGGATATCTGGCTAGTAGTAAATCAATTTTTGAGCTCCCTAAATTTCTATGCACTTAATTCCCAATCATGATGAAACCTATAGCTTACCCCATGTCTTTGCCTAAAACCCTTTGACAAGGAGTAAATAATATCACTTTTCCACACACTGGTTTAAGGTATTAGTAAAATCTAGTATGTTGCATGGAATTATTAAGAGTCTCTTTTATGTTTTTGATTTACTCATTTCTTTTATTATGGTTCATGGTTGATATTGGGATTGTGAAACCATGGATTCTAGGTTCTTGAAAACTCAAGAGTATTCACCCCTGTGAGTCACCATTTTTTGTATCCAACACATCCCACCTTGTAAGAGGGGACCCATTTTTTTAAAAACTGAAAGGCTTGTATATCATTTAGGATATGTATGTGTGTATGTAGAAATTGAAAAAAAAATAGCATTAAATCACACTTTGGTTGCCCCTGATCTCCCATTGCACCCCTATGTTTTCATTATAATAATTTATTGGGACAAATCTATTAATGGAAATTTTAGAAGATTTACTATGTATAATATGTATTCAGATATACTTATTTAGTTTTATTATTTGGACTCATTTATTTGACATCATGAAAATTTTGGTTTTCAACACTTTGGTCTTCAAAATATATTAGTTTTCAGGAATTCATCTTTGAACTTTTCAGTCTTCGACATTTTTCTCTTCAATAACTTTTCAGTTGAAAGGTTTTGGTATTTATAAAATTTCTTTTAGATTTAGTTTTGGTTGGAAGCTTTTCATTTAACAACCTTCCTTCATATCATTTTGTTCAACACCTCTTGTGTAGAAACTTTATTTTAGAAATTTTGGTCTTTAGAAGGTTTTGGTCTTTGGTAACTTTCTCTTCGGTAGCTTTCATTCAGAGACTTTCAATTAGAAACTTTCTCTACAGCAACTTCCTCTTGAATGATAGTCTCCCCAAATAATTTTTGGAACTTTATCTTCGATGAATTCCATTCAGAACCTTTTGGTCGAGAACTTTCTCTTCAACAACTTTCCCCGACAAACCTTCCCGAACGGATCTCTCTAAAGAACATTTTGGTCTTTGAGGTATTTCATTCATAACTCTAGGCTCACAATATCACATCATTCAACCTAAATGTAAATGTCAATCTCCAAAATAAACCATATAATGACAAGTGTTAAAGAGAATGGTGTTGTGCCCCCCCCGCAAATGAGTAATCATAATATGTGGCATGCCCACTAGGCCTAGTGGTCAAGTTTGAATTTAATAAAGGTGATGAACTCCTAGATGTTGGTGATTAATGGTGCACAAACTAAACATGAATACCAAAAGGCTATAACATCGAGCCACTAACTGAGCTCACATCCATTAATTGACATAAAATTTGAGCGTATATTTCCTTTTATGAACTCAAAGCCTTAACTATGATCAAATAAACTAAAATTTGTGTAACAAGAGTGCCAAGTCACCATTACCAGGAGATCTAATCACACCAACATTAAGAACCAATAATGGCATCTTCATATAGGGCATATAATGGAGCTTCAACACCATCCAAGTTCTCCATTAAAGATTTCAAAAAATACCTAGATATAGTTTTTGATGTAACAATGATTGATAGGCTTTACACCAATTACTCGACTCTATAAGAGGACGTAGACAACATCAACCTGCTCATTTTCCAAGAAGAAGTCTCCAAAAAAGAAAAATAAGTTGTATCTGACTTACTACCCTTCAAATGTTAATATCTTCATTATGTAGATGCTAAGCCAGAAGTCATGGCATGCATTAATTTATTGTGAGACCTGTTATTTGAAGGGAGAATTATAGACAATATTTTCTTACATTATGTCAACAACAACAACATCATTACATATATATCAGGTGATGCATTCATGAGGTATTTATGTTTTCACATTCTAGATGCTACATTTTATTTGCATAGTGTGGTTTCTTGGAAGAAGAAAAATAATGTAGAACAAGTAGTGAGGAAATGGATTCTCCTAGGAGAGACCTTCATACTCAAAGAAACTGCCAAGAACTCCACACCCATCACCCAATTCTGGATGGGAATTCATATTGGAATGACATTATTAAGTCAACTATTTGGCTACCTAAGAATTCAGTTCATTCATTTATAATGGGTACCCCTACTTGACTTGTTCATCACCTTAGAAAGCACCTATGCACTGGGGGAAATTATTAGCACCCGCCTGCAAGAATCGATACTACACAAAAAAAGGAGGCACTAGGGTCTCAAATTCTATATGATGTCATATATTTTGGATGTAATTATGGGGACTATCTATCAAAATAATGGGGATTTCTGGAATCCAAACCCTGACTACATCAAGAATATAATATGTGACTTCTATTCATTCATTCACATTTATGCATATATAAGGAATATCTCCAAAATTATAGAGGATTTGTATCCTCGAGTCTAGATGGAAATTCATGATGAACCAATGCCTAGGATATCTAGGAGCATCATCAATATGCTCATGAATTTGAGTGATTATTGGCTATACCCAAACTATACTATTATCATGAATATTGGATACAATGTCGACCCTATTTATCTCTAAAAAATCATCATAGATAAAGTTATTAAGCAGGAAATTACCTTTTAATTATGGAATGGGATATATGAGGACCTAACCAAGAGCAAGAAGAGTACCTTCCATGGATCCCATCTCACAATTGGGAGGATGCAATACACATATCGTAGGCACTTCAAAGAGCCTAGTAATGCAAAGAAGGCTTATGCTTTGGCTACTCTACCCCATAGGGATTGGAACCCCAATGGGAAAGTCAAATAAAATGTTCATAATTGTGCATCCCTTACAAGCATGAGCCCTTTGATCATGACTTCTTGTTCCTCAATGTAAAAGATGATGTAGAAGTTAAGGAAGGGGCTGAGACTACTAGCTTGAGTAAAGACTTGTTGAGGGTAATCCAAGTAGATCCCTCCCTTACACTTGGGTAAGCCAAATTTAGGATCCTACCACAAGGGGGATGGATATCATCTGATTTATGGAGTGGTAGACATTTCTAGTAACCACAAGACTCTCAACATCCTCCTACTATGATGACAACTCCACAACAAGAACAAAATCAAGGTGTATGGGAGATGTCAGCTATTTCAATGTAAGAGGAAGAAGAGGATCCTCAAGTTCAAATGTCTATTTTTGAACCGAGGAAGGTAAAACAAGAACTATTTAAACAATCAATTTAGATGGAGGCCATATGGGGATAAAAGAGGGAATCATATTCCTGGACTCCTTTGATGAAGAAGACATTGCACATACAATGGTAGCCCTAGCAACCATAACATCAAGCATGAAACTCCCTCTTCCTACCCAATAAGTGGCTCCTCCTCAAGTAGAAAAGACAAAAATATGCTATAAAATAAAATCTAGGGTAGAAAGGTCTCAAACACCATCCACAGAGGGGCCAAGCCATGAGGTGGATGATTAAGCACTATAACAAGCCAAAGTTTTGAGATTGTAGGGATTAAAAAGAAAGGCACCCCTTATGGGTAGCCAATTAGGTAAGAATGTTATCACTATTTCCCTTGGCATTTCTCCCATTATTCCATTAGCAGTTGTTTCTTCTTTACCATTGCCACTTGTCTCTTCTTTTCCTCTTGTGTCATTATCTCCTATTGGACCTATTTTCACAATTGTTTCTACATTTACCCCTCTAGTCTCCACTGTTGCTTCCACTGTTACTAGTTAACCTATCACTAAGGTGTTAATTTCTTCTACTCAATTAACCTCACCAATGCCCTCCTCCAGAGTGGTGAAAACCATAGTAGCGGTGGCCAC
Source organism: Torreya grandis (assembly GCA_037957365.1). NCBI lineage: Eukaryota > Viridiplantae > Streptophyta > Pinopsida > Cupressales > Taxaceae > Torreya > Torreya grandis. The sequence goes on from JARHVA010000217.1 coordinate 3,487,816, forward strand.
AAAAAGATCTCTCAAAAAAATACTAAGTCTAAATTATTCAACCCATGGCATAGCTAGGGAATAATAGCCTCAAAATAATCATTTTGAGATTTCTCCATATCCTTTTTCTAAGTAAGCATATTCAAAGGAACCTAAAAATTTTCATGTTGCTTCTCAAATTTATTTTTTGTGGGATCCTTTTATTGCAGGCAAATTATTAAAAAAAATCAATTCCAATCACCTTTTACTTCACTTACAAAATGTTGATCACTAAAAGTATAAACTATAGAAGCTTGTATTCCAATTTGTTGGAGAATGATTCAAACACAAAAAAATAAAATACATATTTTTGTAAATTATATCATTGGTTTTAACTTATATTATAAAAATTCCTTTCAATACTACAACTATTGCGATGTTTTTATTTTATTCTATTCTTCTATTCTAAACAGTTGTACCAATGGATCTATTGGTCTACAGAAAGAGACCTTCACACTTTTATATGCTTCCATGCATCATAAATAACATTCCAATCTACCTTATTTAGAGCATGAGGTGCATAAAATAATATAAACATTAACATATCTAATGTTTTCAAATAAAGTATAGATCAATCATCATTATTTATCATCTTTAACTTTGAGAAACCTCTTTCACATACTACCATGCTCGTTGGAACAACAAGAATAGTTTGCCATAGCTGCATTAAATATGGAAACCCTTCAAAATATTTAGGTTCACCCCCACAAATATTTAATTCTCCAAACATATGTTTTTTGGGGTATTATTTATAAATAGTACAAATAAATTCATCCATCTCACTTAAACATTTGATAATATTGATAATAGGCGAGTTCTCAACACTAAATTTTTCACATAAACATCGTAACCATGTTTTTGATTGAAGATCTCTATCATCCATCTCATTGTAATAATTATGAGAAATAAAAAACTTGGTAGCACTAAATATAGGTAAAATCGTGAACCTTGCATCTAGAGAGTCAATAACCTTCACTGTAAAACTTTTACTCAATACAATGCAATCATCTAGTGTCCCCAATCTTTGTGATTTAGGCAAGCTCTTAAATATCAATGGATGTATATGTATTGTACCTTCTTCATATATAAACTCAAGAGTTCCTCCTTATTCTCTACTTAAAAAAGATGAAATCTATATTGTACCTAACCCAAATATGTCTCTTTAAAATATCCTACGAAGCATGTCAATAGAAATATCTAAGGTAGTGATAATGGTAGTAATGTCAACATGTACATATTGAAAATTTATATTCAACTTATTTAAATCAATAATCATGTCTTCAAGTAAATGGATGCAAATTGTACTTAAAAATTCTTGCCAAATCATACATTTTTTGATCCTCTAATTCCCATTATTTTAATAAAATAGGCATGAGTTTAAAAAGCCTTTCCATGACCTTTCCTATAGAGATCCACCTAATTTAATGAATTTGAAACACCTCTAACTGACCGATTTGAAATGACTCCATTAAATCTCTTAAATCTCCATGTCTTTTAATAGATTTTCCAAACCATGAATAAAATTTGTTTATAAATTTGTCGATAAATTATAGGTCTAGAAAATAAGAAGAAACATCATTTGATGATAATGCTTCTCGATGAGCTATGTAATGAATATATAATAATTAAGGAGTATCTCGATGAAGATTAGTAGATAAACCTTCATGGATACCCCTCATAGTAGAAGCTCCATCATATACAAATCCAACTAACTTCATCAAGGACAAATTGATCTCTGCTAAAATAGTTATTGTAGTATAATACATAGATTGAGTTGTTCCATCTTTTATTTGAAGGAGGCATATAAAATTTGTTACACATTTACCTCTTCCTTCATTTGTCAAATATGTAATGTAAACTATCAAATATTGTTCTATAGTCTAATCAGTACTTTCATCAACTAAAATTAAGTAAAATGGCTACAAAAAATCTCATCTTTTAATTTTTTCCAATATACCTCCTTTGTAGCATCTAGAAACTCTTTTATCTATGTGGTATTTGTATATGCAGAGTATTCATCTATTAGAGACATGTGTGGAGTGACTTTACACCTTTTTAAGTCACAAATTGGCTTATAGATTTATAAACATAAACCATATATGGCAACAAAATACATATTTTCTATCACATATATGATTATCTCCTTCTTAGAATCTACCATTATTTATACATGTTTGGTAATTAGAATACTACTTCATTTGCTTTCTCCCTCTAAAAATTGGAAAGCAAATTTATGAGGCTCTGATTCTACATGCATTCCTAGACCACTAACTTGAAGGGTGGAGTTCCCATATTTAGTAAATGGAGTCTCTCTCTTACATTTTACACATCAAGAATATTTTATCCTTTTATCACCATTGCAATCTTTTACAGCATAAGCCCATGGAAATCTTGTTTTCCATTTGGACTTGAATGTTCTTTTCTATTTCTTTGATGCTTGTTCCTCCTCCTGAATATGTTCCCCATCTGATTCATAGTTTTCTTCATGCAAATGAACATTAAAGTCTTCATTTATGGACTGACATTATTGATTAGAATCTCGAGGGATACAAAATGCATCAGCAAGTGATAGTTGTTTTTAATCCTTCTTAATGCAACCAATGAAAGCCATTTTCTCACAATTTATACCTACTCAATGAAAAAAATAAAATAAATATATAAGTATAAAACAAATAAGTCCCATATACCAAAGTGTAATATTAGGATTAGGATTAAGATTGGGATTTAAAATTATTTCCAAAATCATTTATAATCTCAATAAAAAACTTTATGTTTTATTAATTTATAATGGTAAGGGTTTTAAATCATTTCCAAAATTCAAAATCTTATTCTTCTAAAAGTGTTGACTGATGAGAAATTTAGAATTTAAGTACACAGTGGCCATCAAAATATAGTAGTATAAATAATTTGATGTAATAAGCATACACTTTGCCTTACATTAACAATAAATGAGTTGTATTGTTTATTTTTATGAGACCAATCTCCCTTTAAATTAGAATTTTAAATATATATAAAAATATTAAGTTATATATATGTATATATATATAATCTCACTTTAATCTCACTTTAAATTAGTATTATACACACACACACACACACACACACACACACACACACACACACACACACACACACACACACACACACACACACACACACACACACACACACACACACACACACACACATATAATACTAATTTAAAGTGAGATTAAAGTGAGATTATATTAAGTTATGTGTGTGTGTGTGTGTGTGTGTGTGTGTAGTACTAATTTAAAGTGAGATTATGTGTGTGTGTGTGTGTGTGTGTGTGTGTGTGTGTGTGTGTGTGTAATACTAATTTAAAGTGAGATTTTTTTTATTTGATATGGTAAAAAGTCTAGTTTTATAGGGACTAAGAACTAGAGTACAAAAGTCTAGTAAATAGTAGCAAGGCCCACGAATTGAAAGACAAAAGCCAAAAATAACACTAATAGCTAACTAACCATGCGATGGATTAAAAAAAATGGAAATTAAACGTAAAACTATTCTAGGAGGGGGGATCCCTCCATAGGTACCTTCGCTTCCTCAATCACCTTCTCCTGTGCGACGTGTATATTCTTTATGATTCTAGTCCTAGTTCTATTTTTGAGGCTTTTTGCATCCTCCTTAGGTAGGATCATTTTGGGTCTCTTCTACAATTGTTCCTTTATAGAGATCTTCTTGGTGTGGGATTTTTTAAGGAACTTAGGATAAGAAGTCTCCACCTCCATGATATGTTACTTCAGGGGGGTCCCTTCAGCGTTTACTATTTGAGAGAAAAACTAGATTATTTTGGCAACCTTCTTATTCATGGAATTTTAATCCTAGATTAACCCTGCTAAACACAACCCTACCTCATGAAGTTTGTTATTAAAATTTTCCAGTTGATCTTTATTGATTTTAATCACTTCTGCCATGGGGTCTTATCTTTCATGGTCACTTATTATGAGAATGCTTCCTCCAACAAAAGTGGTTTATGCTTGAAAATAGAGAGTTTCATGGGAGGATCTCTAACTGAACTTTTGGAATTGAGGCTAGCATGGGAAAAACTAGTTATTGGGTGATGAGATCCTGAGGTAGGATCTTTTGCAGATGAGTCCTCCTCAGTGGAGGACCCCTCCAACAGAACCTCCTTCCTCAAAGGGTCTCATCATCTTTTACCAAATTATAATTTTTGTATATATTGATAATACTAATTTACTATAAGATTGGTAATTACAATGAGATTGGTTTTATATATTTATAATACTAATTTATAATGAGAAATGAGATTGTTAATTTACACTCAAGAAGGTGAACAGACAAACAAGTTAACAAGTAAAAACTACCCACTCCCAGTCCCACAAAATATTATTAATGGCATTTATGTGACACAAAATTTCCAGTCTCACATTTCTGCTAAAATTTTAAGTTATTTCAAAAAAATTAGCTAATGCATTCTGCTAAAACTTGTAGTTGTAAATTTTCAATGGTTATTTCTAATTTTCTCTACTAGTCAGCATCAATAGCCTAGTTTATTTACAAAATTCATTTTAATGTATTACCAACTACCAACAATTAATAATGGTAGTAGGCCAGTGGCTACTGGAAGTGGAATTCAAAGGCATAGTTGTAGGCTTAGGGATACACTATCTCTCATAAGTCATAAATTCACAATGGGTGGTTAAATTTGAACCCATGTTAGTCCATCTAAGTTGATGTAATAAGTATACACTTTGCCTTACAAATTTATAATAACAATAAATGAGTTGTAATATTTCATTTTTATGAGACCAATCTCCCTTTGAATTTGTATTTTAAATATATATATATATATATATATATATATATATATATATAAGAGTATTAAATTATATGTTTATATATATGTATGTATGTTTAATATTTCATATATATATATATATATATATATATATATATATGACTAATTTAAAGTGAGATTGGAATTTGGTTTCATAAATATTTATAATTTACCATGAGATTTGTAATTAAAGTGAGTGGTTTTCTATATTTATAATACTATTTTATAGTGAGATTCGAAATTGGTAATTTACACTCAGATTTAGTGGACAAATTTGAACCCATCAAAAACTATCTAAGGGCTCTAAACCCATCACAGAAGTCCATATTAAAAAATGATCATAAAAAAAACTTAGTCCATAAATTGTGTGACAATTAAGAAGTGTGTAGTCATTATTAATTTATTAAAATGACAAAAGAAGCGTGAGTTGTAAAAGTGCATAGTCTGCATTGTGTATACAAAATAGTTGACGTGCATTTCACCATGCATTACACAGAATCATTTATATTGTTTCATTTATATATATATATATGTAAGACTAATTTAAATTGAGATTGGAATTTGGTCTCATAAAATGATATATATATATATATATATATATATATATATATATATATATATATATAAGACTAATTTAAATTGAGACTGGAATTTGGTCTCATAAACTGGAATTTGGTCTCATAAAATTTTATATATATATATATATATATATATATATATATATATATATATATATATATTGAGAATTGAGATTGGTAATTTACACTTAGATTGGTCTCATAAAAATGAAACAAATACACACACACATTGCAAATTAGTATTATAAATATATATAAAAATGAAACTATATATGTATATTCACTACAAATTAGTAATATAAATATATATAAAAATGAAAAATATATATTCACAATTCACTGTAAATTAGTATTATAAATATCTAGAAAAAATGAAACTATATATATAATAAAAACAAAATCTTTCAAAATACCCAAAATTACATCCATCAGCACTCAGCACCCTTTATAAGACTAATTTAAAGTGAGATTTGAATTTGGTCTCATAAAACTCTATATATATATATATATATATATATATATAGTACTAATTTACTGTGAGATTGGTAATTATAGTGAGTGGTTTTAACTTTTATACATTTATAATACTAATTTATAGTGAGAATTGATATTGGCAATTTACGCTTAGATTGGTCTCATAAAAATGAAATAGAATATGTGTGTGTGTGTGTGTGTGTGTGTGTGTGTGTGTGTGTGTGTGTGTGTGTGTGTGTGTGTGTGTGTGATTTTAGGGGAGCACATGATGTATGAGATGGAAGGTGAAAAATTTAGAGTTTTGAGAAAGGGATCGAACCAGAATCATCAAATGGTAGATCACTACACAAAGGATCTATATGATAGATCATTTGGTCCAGGGAACATAACACAAGCAGATCTTTTGTATTCCCCTTTGGCAATTGAATAAGATGGTAGTGTATGGGGAATAGGAGATTCTCAACCTCACCAAATATGACAGTAGTGAGAGGACACAGAGGATGGAACACACATCAAGGTTAATACTCCACAGAAGGTCACTGAGGTACATGAGGGAGGAAATAGTTACAAGAAAAGGAAATAGAAATGCATTAAGATCAACCCATCTTCCCTAGAGGTTGACATCAACCCTTATCTTCTTAAAGACAAAATCATTTTCCATATCGAGCGGGACCTTGTGGTTCATTTTCATGTTATAAGGATTAATGTGGAGGACCTGCATAGATGGGTTCAATACACATGGTTGGCCTTTTTGGGTTACATGCCCATTACCCATAGAGAAGCAAGGGGATACATCATATTTATTTTTAACTCTGTTGAGGATAGATTGAATATCTCCTCTGGAGGTCCTTGATTTTGGGGGAGGGAAGCCCTTCTAGTGTAAAGGTGGCACACACGGGTCGATCCACAATGTGAATGAATCAAATCCTTGGCCCTTTGGGTTAAGATATCAAAGTTGTCAATTGAAATGTGGCAGCATTAGATATCAAAGATCATTGGTGACTGTCTAGGGAAATATATAAGCATGGATCTAGACACAACGAATCAGAGGAACTTTGTGGTTGCTATTATATGTGTATAAATGGATATCACTGATGGACTTATAGAGAGCATCATGTTGAGAGGAGAATAAATATAATTTAACCAAATCCTAGATTACAAAAAGGTTCCCTTTAAATGTACTCTTTGTTGATTACACAGACACTTAAAATTCTCTTGCCCACTCATAATTCAAGGGTTTGCTAAAATTGGACATTAGAGAAGTTTAAATCCATGGAGGTTATCGACACAAGAAAATGTTGATGAGGTGTTATTGGGATCAGGGATGGAGGAAACAATAGGATATCACCACGCAGATAAGTTCATAGACAAGATAGATGATGATAATTCCATATCTAATTGGAGAGGTTTGGTGTCAAGGCTTGACACCTTTGAAGCAAGGGGAATACAAGATCACATAGAAGGTTAATTCTAGCATGAAAGCATGCTCTTTGAAATGAAATAAATCGATGCAACCACTAGTATAACTAAGCCATTTAAGAGGATAAAGGTGATATCATCATTTAGGATGGAGCTACAGGTGAATGATCATCAAATATTGGGCAGTGGTGGCTAGACAGATGTGACCAAAATAGAGGATTTGGTGTGCCATTATGGAGAAATGGATTTAGACTCTCATGCAAGCCCAATGGAAGGGTTCATAGAGGATCCAACATATAAGATTAAAGGTAATGCTTTATCTATGTTGGACTTACCAATTATTTTTCCTAATTTAAATGAGCTCTCAGTTGACAAGGGGGTTTGACCTGCTAGTCACACAGATGAAACTATGATTCAAAAGAGTGATGTGGTTATTCAATATATAGATGGCTTGCAATTAGTATCATTATAGATAAAATAATTCTTTCTATCGATACCTAAAAATAAACAACCTCATCAAAATTACGTATCACTTTTTTCTAGGGTGGATTCTCTTGGGGATACCATGATAAGGGATCATAAAGGGACCACTATACAAGAACCTCCTAAACACCAGCCCATCCATTTACATTCGGTGGGATTCATGGAGGATGAGTATACTCCTTCAAATATTTGCATAAGTGGGATAAATCCTTTCTTCCCAACAATGGAAAAGAGATATTAGACTCATTCTCACACGAGAGAAATTTAACTTAGAACCAAAAATATTCCTTTGATAAGTGGATTGGAAACATCCAATGTTTACACACCTCAAGGTTCTATAGGTAGGTGCACAAACTTCTCTCATGCTCAGCAGGATGCAGAGAAGGAGGTTCTTTCTAGAAGACAACTCACTATTCCATGGGCCCTTAACAGAGCAGCCCCAAAGCAGGTTATCAAATGATTTTTATATCCCACAACATCAAAGGTATTGGGAAGGCCTCAAAACAACAATCCATGAAAAGGCTCTTTTACAAGTACAAACCAAGTGTTATGTTTTTATAAAAAATAATGTGCATAGATAAGGATGCTTTGAGATATCCATAAAAATGTATGTCAGATTGGTCCTTTGTGATGAGTAGCTCATATGGGAATTCAGAGGGACTAGCTTTGGGGTGGAATAACATAATGGAAATGGGTGTTTTTGTGACAAATCCAAATTACATACATGGAACTTTCTTTTTGATTGAATTAAATGTGGAAATAAACGTTTTAAATGTCTATGCTCGTACACAAAACTAGAAGGGTTTCTACGTTGAATTAGCAAACACTACCATTATTCATTTGCCTCATCTTATTCTTAGAAGAGACCTAAACTTCACCACTTATTAGTCTAAAGTTTGGGGGGGTAACTGCTAGATTTGATCCATTAGTGGAATTCTTTCTAAATTACTTAGAATAACATAATTTAGTGGATGCCACTCCTACTCATATTGAACCCACATGGTCAAACCACTGATCTGGGGTGGAAGGCATATCAAAGAGAATAGATCTCTTTTTAATCAAGGAAGCTCTCATCTTCCATACTAGAACATTCAATGCTACCACCTTAAAGTAATATTTTTTTGATCATACACCTATTAAGCTAGAGATAATTATGGGAAAAAGGACACCACCAAATCCTTTTAAATTTAATCCCAATTGGTTGACTTATGAAGACTTCACTAAAATCATTAAGAGGACTTGGCATCCATTTTTAGGAGATCAGAGAGAACATGCAATGGTCAATCTACAAACTTGGATCGACAAAGTTTGTTGCCATGTTGTGGGCTAAATAAAAATTCATGAATAGTGACAAATATATATTAGAGATTGAAACTAAAATAAGGGAATGCTTTATCACTTTTCATTTAAATGGTTTCAGTGTGGAAACTAAAAAGAACTAGATGATCTAGAAAGAGAAAATACTAGACTATTGTCTTGATAGGAAGCAAAGTGGTAGATAAAGATCAAGGTAAACTAATTTGAGGAAGGGGATGATAACACCAAGTTCTTTTATCATCAAGTAATGGCATTCAGAGCAAAAAATACCATTTGGCCTATCAAGGAGAGCTTTGAGGTGTTCTACAATGACTTCCATTCTATCTCTGAGGCTGCAGTCACACATTACAAACACATTTACTTAGAGCTCCCTAGGGAAAACATTAGGGACATTATGATAGTTATTTATTTGATGGGCAAGTTGGTGACCATCAAAATTGGGCACTCCTTCATCCAATAACCATGCAGGAACTTCACAATACCCTCCTTACTTTTCAGAAGGGGAAGGCTCTTAGACTAGATGGGTGGAACATGGAATTCTACATTAGCTTATGGGACCTCATTGTAAATGACCTTATTTAGGTAGAGTAGGAATCATGCATATTGGGTAAAATGCATGCTCCTTTTTCTTCCACTTTCATTGCTAATATACCTAAAGATGACAATCTTTCTAGCTTCAAGCACTTCTGGCCCATATCTTTATGCAACTATGTATACAAGATTATAGATAAGATCATTATTGCTCATCTTAAACCTATTCTATCTGAGCACATCTCCTCAGAGCAGTTTGGTTTCCTAGATAATAGAGTCATTAATGATGCCATTAGTACTGCACAAGAGGCATTACACATGATCATAAATAGTTCTCGATATGCTTTTCTCCTTAAGATAGATCTTTTTAAGGCCTTTGATAAGGTGAATTGGTTCTACTTTGGACTTATCCTCACCCAAGTTAGGTTTGCACCTACTTTCATTAATTGGATCAATGACTGTTTAAAATTTGTGACTTATGCAGTGTTGATTAATGGATCTGCTTCAAAAAAATTCACCCCCTCTCGAGGTCTTTGATAGGGTTTCCCTCTATCACCTCTCCTCTTTCTTGTCATTGTTGAGGCCCTTAGTCATCATATCACACATGAAATGTCTGCTAAAAATCTTCTAGGTGTTGAGATTTATTCTAGTACCATGCTTTCACATATCTTATTTGTGGATGCATTCTCATCTTTGGGAATGGTAATATTCATAAATAAAAATGTTTGGACAGGATCTTGAATCTCTTCTCTTCAATGACGGGGATGGTCCTCAATCTTAAAAAGTTATTTATATAATTCTTCCACATCCCCTTTATAGAAAAGATCTTGATACAAAAACTCTTGCCTTTTTCCAAACCTATTGTTGATCCCATAAAATAGGGTTTTTTTTTAAATAAATGACTATGTTATCAGTGATTGGTTGTGGCTCATTGAAAATTGAAAAAACATGTTACTCTATGGTGCAATAGATGGATTTATACGACAGGGAGATTGGTTCTTATAAAGAGTATGCTTGAGGCTATACCAGTTTACTGGTTATCCCTAGAATACCTTCCTAAAATGATTAACAAAAATATATAAAAGATATGCCTAAATTTTATTTGGGTTGGAAATAAGAAAAAATACTATTCCCTTGATTAAATGGAGTATGATAGCCCAGCCAAAATCTAAGGGTGGATGGGAATTAAATGACTTGCCTACCTTCTCCAAGGCATTGGCTACCAAAGGTGCTTGGAATCGTATTAGTAAACATAGACTATGGTAGTAGGTACTTTTCCAAAAATACATAAAGTATCTATCCATGTTGGAATGGATTTGGGTACAACCAAAGAAACACATTGGGGGGTCTCTTTTTTTGAAGGATATTATTTAGAGTATAAGTGTCATTAGGTGCAAACAAAAAGCCAAACATTTATACCACTCTTCAAATATTTAATTACTCTATGATGCCTCCTATACATAGGAATTTTTGACTTTTTAAGTTACCCCCCAGTCAGTGCAAGGTTTCCCATGGCTTACAAAAGAGTTGTGCACATGTGAGACTCTACGCAGTTTAATCAAAACATGTGCAGGCACTTCCCATCTGCACCTGATCCCAAGATAGAGACATGAGTCTGTGTAAGAGTAAGAGGATAACTTGTGCCTACATAAATCTCTCAATGTGTGCCTATGCACAGGTTTTTATGGCACATAACTCAAAGGTGTATGAGTTTAAGAAGATAGGGCCCATGTTCTAAATGACCAAGTAGAAGAAGTGCACAAAAATTGATCACAAATCAAGAAGAACATGTCTAAGACCTTTAGTCTTTGAGTGCAATCTTATTCAAAGATTCCCTTGCACCTATGTAGTACAGTCCCACACCCACACGCATGATTCTACATATATACCCTTATATTGTGTAGGGTGTAACCTTTCTTCTATCGCTACCATGTGTCATCCCTACACTCAATCAAACATGCAGAGGTTCCCAATTACCCAAGAGAAGTGTCATCTCTCCACATGGTGACATGGCACTCATTTAAGGTCAGTCCCCTTATAACATAAATTTAAGTAGTGTCATTGGCTGGTGCTGAAGGAAAAGGGGACACACTAAGCCACCATGGTATAGGAATGGTACCATCCCTCCATGTGTTGCATCCACACTCCACTTGCCTAAAAATCTAAAGAGACTCCTCTGAGAGCTCGTTGAAGTGATGTGTGTCATTATTATATCACCAAACCCAAGATCAATTAGGAAGCACCACATATTGAATAGTTGTCAAACATAATGAAGATTGTTAGAGGTGTTTGAGAAAAGCTAGAGGCACTATCAAAATGATTAAATGTAAAAGCAGCTATCAGGCATCAATATTTGAGTGTACACCACTCTCTAACTCTATTAAGGAAATTTTTCATTCCCCTATGCATGTGTATCCCAAGAGGAACCTGCCACCAACTCTAGATCTAATTAGCCTACCAAAATTTAGGAATTATTGGTGAAGCACCATAAGTGAATTTAAAGATATACCCACTACCCCAAGTGGCACATTTGTTGTAAAATAGGCTTGATTCACTATAAAAGCCTATATTTCCATTATAAAAGGGTCGACACATTTTTAGTAGCCTCACGCTACTAAAATTTGCCCTCCATGAGCACTTTTATTAGCTAAACCTTGCATGCTAATGAGAATTAAGTTTACCTACTTTCCTTCTTCTGATGAGTTGTGTGTTATTTGTGTTTGTTGATTTCTATTTATGGGTAATGTTCACCCCTCTCATTATCATCTATCCCCATCATCTCCTTATTAAACTTAGAACTCAGTTGTAGGTCATATCCTATGTGCTCTAGGGTTTGTGTAGGTTTTATCTATGGATAGCCTTAATTCTTCTCAAAGTTGTGTTGTGTTTCCATGCCTCTATATGAAATACTTATGCATTTTGACTGACTTTATATAAACTATGTGATATTATCTTCTTCTTAAAGGTTTGCACTATGTTTATGGTAGTAGGAGTGCTCACTCTATTATGGGTGCATCACCTTTTAATTTTAGCATCTCATACCTTCTCCCTCCCTTTTCCTCTCAAAGATCCTAGATTTAGATTATTGGTAGTTTACCTTTCTGCTCCTTAGTCCTACATACTAGACTTAAACTAGGTGTGCATAGAATAGAAGGAATATGGCCTACTTTGGAGGCTTATCCCAAGGAGTGCAAGGGTCCCACACCTTGGGGACATTTCTATTATTATGGTGAGACAAATAATGCTTGTGCATGTAGTTACATGGTAATACTTCTACACATAGTGGTTTGGACTCTTGAACCCTATGGAAGGCCTCTGTGCTCAGTGCCCCACCACCAAGCTTCCTCAAACTGTAGAAAATCCATGGGTGCACATTTTAAAAGACAATAGTTTTTAGCATGCTTGGTGGAACTAGTTTGAAGAAAAAGTGAGGGAATCAGTGCTACCTTTAGATATTAAGTGTTGAAGACACTACACAGAGCACCTGGTAACTTTGAATGTCCAAATCTACTAGTTTAAGTAGTTTGAGTGCTTAATATTATGTCTTTCCAACCCCCATTCCATGAAAGTATTGCATTCATGCCATCCCATTTCCCATACCAAGATCATGTGAGCGCTTGTAACCTTTCCCTAGTTTAGTCCCTATGGCAACCTACTTATGCTTTTAATCAACCCTACGCAAGCTACCTTGCTCCTAATCAGCATTACTACCCTCCTAATCCACCTCAACAGAGCATCAATGATATACATCTTGATTTCCAAAAATAGTAAAGGGAGATTGAAAGAGAGCAAAGGTATGGTATACAACAAGAGGAGCTTGCTTACCAAGCTTACACTCAATAATAGGAGATGATAGAATAACATAGATTTGAAGAGGAATGCTTAGCTAGGTAGATCATAGCCAAGGAAGAGCAGATGCATCAATTGCTTACATAGATGTAGAGAATTGAATTGCAGTTGACCACATCTATTCTTTCCTTTCCTAGCTTCAAGCAAGCTCCCCTTGCACTTGCAAGCCAACTTGTGGGACATAAAGCTTTCATACCCAAAGTCCCTAGCTTCAGGCAAGGTAAACCCCTTACACTCTCCAATAAATCTTTCAATTTTAAAGTACCAAGATTTAGAGGCCCCCTTGTTTAAAAGAGCCTACACCCATGTCAATTCAAGGATCCATCCTCCCTCAAGAGCCTCAAGCACATCCATGGTAGCCTTCTTGGACCATGCATCCTAACTTTGTGATACCCAACCTTATCGAACCCCCTTCTTCCATGCCAATTAAAACATCTTGCCCTCCCACCATCTCCCTTTTCACAGGAAGACCAATTATATGGAAGGCAAGTTAAGACCATTCGAATGAAGAAGATCATACTTCAAGTGAGTACGATGAAGAAATCTTTATTGGAAGCCCTCTTTCTAACAAAAATTAGAAAGTTCAAAGCTACTACAAGAAAATGATGACCAAAATCAACCTAAGCAATAAGGCAATACATAAGAGCAAGATGAGGCACTCTCTTGGATAGATGAGCTTCCATTTAATATGAAAGAATATGAAGTTAGTCATGAAGCTATAATGAGGCCTCTCATGCAGAAGAGCGAAGAGCAACTGGAGGAAGACCTTAGGGGCAAATAAAGTCATCAAGGGAAATGTGTGCTTCAAGAGGAACCACCCAATCATTTTGAAAAGAATACATAGGCACTAACAAGTGATGAGGAGATGTAGGATTTGTTTAAAATCTTATGCACAATTATGCTCCTCTATAAGTAGACTACGATCTGGCCAAGGTTGAGGAATGTGACTTTATTAAGAAAGTTAAGGGGAAAGAGAGAGGCATCTCATTAGGTCAACATTCTCAAGATCTGATGTTGATCTATTTGATGTAATCAATGATTATTATCGACTCTTTGATGACCTCACATATACTTGTGTACCCCTCGAAGACATCACAGGCAAGTTTTAGCCTCAACCTCCCAATAAGTAGCACAAAGATGAGGGGGAAGCTATAGTATCAAGTGGACTCCATGTCCATTATCTCAAGTGCCTTATATGGGAGTTTAAAGAAGATATAACTAGCTCACAAGAGTATCTTATCGAGTTCATGAGCTCTCTAAGTATTGAGCATAGGTCTTCTAATCTCTAGGAGACTCAGTCCAAACAAAGAGTGTAGCTAAGCACCAAGAAATATACGAGGTGTTAGCTCAACTTTGAAGACATTAGAAATCTAGGAGAAAGGCTTATATACAACATGATGGAGTCATTCATCAAAGGGGATCCCAAGAAAACAAACTTCTTTGAGTGCCTCCTTCATGGTAAATAGATGTCACCATACCTCCACCCATCATATATCAACAACAAGATGGCACATAATGTAAAGGACCTAAGAGGTTTCTATTTTGATCCAGGAGGGTGGAGGCCCATGTTTGTAATTTGTATATAGTAGAATAGATTAGATCACATTACATTTCCCTAAGTACCTATGTACACATTATATAGTGTAGTTATGTTTCCTCTAAGTACGCTTCACACATTTGTTACTTGTTCTTTTTATTTTACACATTAAGGGTAGAACTTATTTCACTTATTCAGGTGTAAGGCAAAGTAGGTTACAACCTTAATGAACCTTTGCCCAATGGATCACTTCAAAGGCCACTAGATTCGTAATTAATAGGCAAGTGGCCCATATAGGTCATTAGAAGTTTTAACTTTTTAAGGCACCCCCCAGTTAATACAAGGTTTCCCAAGGCTTACAAAAGAGTTATGCACCTATGAGACTCTAGGTACTTCAAGAAATATATGTGTAGGCATTTCTTGTCTATACTTGAGGCCAAGATAGAGGCACAAATCTACATAGGAGTAAGAGGATAACTTATGCCTACATAAATCTCTTAATGCATGCCCATATGCAAGTTTTTATGGTACATAATTCAAAGGTACATGAGTTTAAAAAGATAGGGCCCAGGTTCCAAATAACTAAGTAGAGGGAGCGCACGAGAAGTGATCATAAATCATGAAAAATGCATTAAAGACCTTTAGTCTTTATGCATAATCTTATTCAAATATTCCCTTATACCTATATAGTGTAGTCCCACACCCATTTGTAGGATTCCATATCTATGCCCTTCTATTATGCAAGGTATAACCTCTTTTCTACCACTGACACATGTTAGCCTACGCTCAGTAAAACACATAGAGGTTCCCAATTACCCAACACAATCACCAGCTCTCCATATGGTGACATGGTGCTCATCTAAGTTTGGTCCTTTTTGACATAAATGTAAGTAACACCATTAGTTAGTGCAGAAGGAAAAGGGGGCCCACCAAGCAGTCATAATATAGGAATAACACCAACCCTCCACGTGTCGTGTCTGCACTCCTCCTACCTAACAATCTAAAAGTACTCCTTTGAGAGCTCACCAAAGTTATGCATGGCATTCCTACAACACCACACCCAAGACCAATCAAGAAGCATCATGTGCCAAGTAGTTTCCAAACATAATGAAGATTGTTGGAGGTGTTTGAGAAAACTCGAGGCACTGTTAGAATGATTAAATGCAAAAGTGGCTATCAAACATTTGGATTTGAGTCCAAACCACTCTCTGACTCTGTCATAAAAATATTTCATTCCCTTATGCATGTGTATCCCAAGAGGATCTTGCCAACAAATCTAGATCTAATCAGCCTACTAGAATTCAATAATTAACGATGAAGCACTACAAGTGAATTTAAAGTTATACCCACCACCCCAAGTGGTGCATTTACTATAAAATAAGCTTGATTCACTATAAAAAGTTGGTTTTGCATTGTAAAAAGGTTGACACATTTTTGTAGCCTCACGTTGTTGAAATTTTCCCTCCATGAGCACTTATATTGGATAAACCTTGCAAGCTAATGAGAATTAAGTTCACCTCCTTTAGTTCTTCTGATGAGCTGTGTGTTATTTGTGTTTATTGATTTTTGTCTATGGGTAATGTTTTTCCCTCCCATTAACATTCATCCCCATTACCTCTACATTGAACTTAGAACTCACTTGCAGGTCATATCTTGTGCACACCAGGTTTTGCATAGGCTTTGTCTATGAATAGCCTTCATCCCTCTCAATGATGCATTGTGTTCTTATGCGACTAGTAGGAGTGCTCCTCTATTCTAGGCACATCACCTTTTACTTTTAACATCTCTTAATTTTTCCCTCCCTTTTCCTCTCAAATATCCTAGATTTAAAGTAGTGGTAGTTTACCTTTCTGCTCTTTAGGCTGGCATGTTGGTCTCGTACTAGGTGAGCTGAGAAGAGAAGGAATCTAGCCTACTCCGGAGGCTCATCCTAAGAAGCGTGAGGGTCCCACATCTTGGGGATGTTTCCATTGTTATGATGAGATAAATGATTCTCATACATGTAGCTTCATGATAATACTTCTACACATGTGAGTATCAATTGTTTTGTCATAACACCAAGCTTCCTCACACCACAAAGCATCCCCGTACTGCAGAGCATCTATAGGTGCATGTTTTGAATGAAAAAAAAATATTAAGACCCCACATAATTTTATGAAGCTATCTGTGGATTATTTGAAGCCACATTACTTTTGTGATGGTGCATCGCTGGAAAACTTGGGGCATAGTAGGGCAGATGGGGTTTTATACTTCAGTAACTATGAGATATCCATTAGGTAGGGTACCGGTCTTAACACTAACAACTGCATCAAGCTTCAATCAATCATTATTATCCTCTTCATAGCTCTTGAATGGGGTATTTCTTCCTTGGTTGTACATACAAACTCAAAATTGATGGTAGAGTGGATGGTTGGGAATGCACAATGCAAGCATATTACACTTAGACATTTATTACACAAAGTAAAGACACTTGTTGCACTCTTCCATACCTTCTCCATCACACATGTATACAGGGAACATAATGCCTTGGCTAACAAAACAACAAAGGAAGCTTGCCACTACAAGGAAGGTAAGGTTTTGCTGATGATCAAGGTGGGAGATGAGCTGCTCTCAACGAGGGATTTTTCCCTCATATAATCGAGTGTTTTTGGCATGACATTTTATTCATGTATATATCATTACATATATGTATTATTTAACTATTATGTTGTATTTGTTTATGTATATATTGTTTATTGATGCATATTCTTGCACGTATCTATATACTTTGAGAGTAGGTTAAGGCTTTTTGCCTCCCTACTATGATTTGTCTTCGTCTTGATTACATGCCCATGTTGGCAAGGATTAGTGATGGGTCCCCTGGACTCTATATCCATTTTACTCTTCCCTATGGAATACTTTCATGGTTGTATCTTTTCAAATATTTGAATAATGGATACCAATATTTTCTTTTTGAAAAAAAAAATTATATATATATAAATGAAAAATATATATTCATTGCAAATTATTATTATAAATAAATATATATATATATATATATATAAATGAAATAAAATATTTTTATATCATACATATATATTTAGAATTCCCTAAAAATTAGTAATACAAATATATATAAAAATGAAAAATATATATTCACAGTTCACTATAAATTAGGATTATAAATATATATAAAAATAAAAGTATATATATAATATAAACAAAATCTTTCAAAATACTAATTAATTGCCCTGATTTACTAAAGAAAAGCTTAGATGGATTAAATCCTAAAATCATGTTATGAGTCTAAGATAAAATGCTCCCTGCAAACTACTTTCCATGTCACCAATGGCCATCATAACACTTCTTTTTCATTTAAGATGTACCTAAATGTTTCTAGTTCATTTACTTTTTTAAGAAATTGGGGAGGTTCATTATTTACCTGAATCAATAGACTATAATCAATCCCCATAATTCATAAACAACCTTGCACACCATAAATCCAACTAGTTTGAACTTTGATGAATACTCTACAATGTGCACTTAGAAATGCTTATTGGTTTGGTGAATACTCCAAAGTTCATAGTAAAAAACCTTTTAAAGCAACAAAAATTCCTTTTGAATTTGTGACTTGTGAGAGACAAAGTATTGAGAGTAGCGTTAAGTTGCTAATTCTAAGCCCATGCCCCCACTCCCAATAAGCCACCACCATTATTAATTATTGAAAGTTGGTATTTAGTGGCAAAGGTAATCCGTTAAAATGAATTAAACCTGGGCATATGGGCTATTGGTGCTAACTAGTAGATTAGAAGATCAAATTATCAATGCCAAAATTTGGTAATGGCAATGACCATTGACAAGTTACAACTACAAGTTTTAATAGAATGTATTAGATGATTTTTTTTTAAATAACTTAAAGTTTTAGCAAAAATATGGGACTGTGAATTATGTGTCACATAAATGCCATTAATGGATTTTTTTGGGATTGGGAGTGGGTAGTTGTATCTTGTCCATTCACCTTTTGTCTTTCACAATAGTGAGTCAGCACTATATCACACTCACCAGTCACCACATAGGCAGTAACAGAGAGTGGCATGGAACCCAATTAGCAACCATAAGGATGGGTTAGAGATTAGGACCAACAGATGGGGATTTTCAAAGCTTGCCATTTTTTTGTCATTTTAATAATGACTATGCACTTCTTAATTGTCATGTAATTTATGGGTTTTAAGTTTTTTTATGGACTTCTATGACAATTTTAGAGGAATTATACAGGTTGTGATGGGTTCAAATTTGACCATCGATTATGTCCACGTTATTATCTGAATTCACTGATAGTGTCATGTATGAAATATCAACTAAAATAGGATACGACCACCTAAATACTTTTGGGTTTGACTTCACCTTCACTCTAATGAGTTTAGATTTGGGTTATAGATTGTCACTCTTGGTGAAATGACAAAACCATGGTTTTTTATTTTCAATGTAACTTTAGGTGAAAATGGGTTATTGGGCACATGGTGTCGATCTAACCCATAATGACCCTGATATCAAAAATCACTACCTAAATAACCAATACTCCAGAAGCTGGCCTTATACTCATGTAATTCTCCCCTACATGTTGGCTTGTGTGTGAATCATTTAATGTGTGTAAAGCAAGTACAATAGTGACCTAACTTGTAACTTATCAAATAAGAACTTATAATTACTCCTTTAGTAATTCAAACCTATAGATGTTTTTAACCTATGACTGGTGTGGAAATAGGGAAGATTTTGATTAATTGAACATTTGATAGAGTGCTTTGGATAAGAGTCTTGGTCTCTTAGTTTGATTGTTAGGTGAAGAATGAATGAGGGTTAATATTGTATTTATACCAATCATATCAAGAGATAATTTACATTAAATCACTTAGGCTGACTATTGTGATATGTTTCATTTGAAAATTGGATTACTTTAGGGAACTGGACACTTATATCAGGGCAGGACAGTAATGTAGATGTTATTATTTATCCTAGACATTAGTGTCCAGAGAATAGGAGGATGTATGCAAGCTCAAAACTTGTAGAGGTGTAAGATAAGTACATTTTAAGCATTCTAGGTAAGATAGGATGTTTGTGTGATCAATATAAGATTGGTCAGACTAAGAGATAGGCCAAGGGGCATAATATAAAGTGGATGCAAGGCTTACAAAAGTAAGACATGTATAGAACTAAGAGTATTAACCAAGGTTTGTGTTTTCCAAGTGGACAAGAGTGAGGTGCTACATAATACAAAAATATCATCTACATTGACCAATAAGTGCACTCTTTGTTTGCCTAGAACTAGACTCACTTGTTTGTGTCTACCTATGTTAGTTTTGTAGCAAATAACAAATGAGTTTATCAAAGGTCATTATTTGTATTTCTACCATCATGTGTAAATCCTCCATAAAATATTCATATGAGTGCATCAATTTTTTAATAATAAGAATAACCAAGTTTTCATCATTCCCCATTCTATTTATGCCTTGGAGCTGGTCTTAGATAACTTTCACCCAAAGATGTTTTGACAAGGACCCACCCTCATTCACACTTATAGAAAATAGTATATTCTTAAAGTACATGACCTATATATTATCCAAAAATTTATATTTATTTTTTGAACTTATCTAAGGCACAATCACTTGAGTGGCATTTCAGACCTCAAGAATCATATCATCTGACACAGACAACTTCAACAATAACAAGGCCTCCTTAAGAAATTTGTCATAATCAATAAAGTTTTTAGTATGCCTTCCTTGAGAGCTAAGAATGATTTTATCACAATCATGATATTATTAAATTTTTAAACTCTTATGACTCCAAATGTTATATTTTTTCTTGTCATTTCTTGTGCTTCAAGCAGAACTAAATTTTGATTATTGACCATTTCACATGCAAAAGTTATCCTCTGACCTAGAAATTAATGTAAGAGGGAAATGCACAGCTTATAATCTGAATGTTAATACTACTTACAATGTGAAATATTAGATTGTATACTCATAAAATCATCTTTCAAAATCATGATTCTGCATTATTTTCCTTTCCATGCCAACTAATAGGGTGAAAATGTTTGCAAATTATGTTTCCTTCATGTGCTAGAAAATAGGTTAAAAATGATTGTAAATCACATTTTTTATCCTCTACATGACTATAAAAGGCCTTATTTTGTTGTGTTATAGATATCTAATGGGCTCATTTTTCTCCTTCTCTAGCACAATCACTTGCTCTGCTTTACAATTTTTACAACTGGAATTATGTCTAATGTTCTTCACATCTTGCATCCAACATCTATTTTTATTCATGTCTTGCATCATGATCATTACATTATTGAATTTTATCCTTCATGACTCATTGAAACTTTTGGTTTTTAAATTTTTGGTCTTTTTCATGTGATTTATTCTAGTCTTTTATGTGTGAACTTTCTCATACAAATTCATATGTCAAAATTTCTTCCCAATGTTGTTCCTGCTTTCCTATTACAAATGGCTCAAAATTGACCTTTTCAATTCATTGCGTAATTTTTACCCCTCTTCCCAAATCTTATTCTAACTCTACAAGTTATTTTTTATACCCTTTCCTTAGGACTTCCTAAAATAGTGGCTCTAATACCAATGTTAACAAATATAAACACTAAAATAATGAAGATGAATTAAGAGGCACACGACACACATACACACTTATGTGTATCCATATTTCATTGAAAATAAAATAAGTTAGATCAATTAGGAAGGTTGATAACTGACCATTAGTTAATGTTTAACTAATTGTTAATTATAAACTTAGAATCTTGATTCACTTAATCTGATGGTGGGCATAATTGTATGACTTGAGTCTCTATTATTATAAACCTAATTCATCAAAATGTTATAAGAATGATATATGTGAAAGGTTAGTTGTATCAAAAAACCTCTTGAGGAGTTGTAGCTACATATCCCACACACTTGGAATCTGGCTCAATGTACTTCAAAAGCTTATGAGTGAATCTTAATCCAATGAGAGAAAGGACTTCACGTCATCTCCTTAGAAAATCAGATGAAACTATATGATTCACTATGATCTTAATTTGGTTAAATTTTGCTTGCACAAGATGGATTAGGGAATTATTAAATCAATTTGAAGAATATTCCTTGATAAAATGTGTAGAACTTTTAATAAGACTTGATAATTGAGCATATGAGACTTGTCTTGTAAGAGATCAGATGATAGGAATCAATCATCAAATGGATTCACATAGGCACATTTACACATAGTAAAACCATTGAATATATAAAAGAGGAAATATTTAAATAACAAAGGATCCAAAATTTAAGGGGCAACATAATGGGCCACCTGCAACCTAATAAATACCCTAAAATAGTTTTTTGGACATTTTGAGTGCATCTGATGTCATAAAAAGTAAAATCAATAGTCGACATGAAAGTTTTCATATGTTATAGATTGAATGAAGGTATTATTGCTGACCTAGAGTGAACAAAAACTTAAGTTGTAAGGAAAACCCAAGTAAATAGAAGACAATATGTAGCCCAACATAAGGGGAAAGTATATCGAAAAGAGGTAAATGTGTGCACACAAACTAGTTTTGTTAAAGCATAATGAATACATAATGTAAAAGACTTGTGTAAGAATATTGGGTATATAAAATATAATTCTTGGATAACATATTTGATAACTTTGATTTGGAAAATTTGATTTTATTTACATAAAAATTTTGGATATTTGTGACTATATATTTTAGTACTATCTTTGAACTTTTAAGGTATATGAAATTGTATGTCATATAGAAAATTAATTTCAAATAAATATATTTTATATATTATTTAATAAAATTTTATTAATTATTATATCAATACTAATAAGCATCTTGGTTTTCATCTCTACCATTGTATTATGCAACGCCTGCTATCTTTTACAATTATTCATAATTTTAATTAATAATTTTTTTTTTCATACCCAAATAATGTTGCAATTAGTTTTTAGGTAACCCACATTTTGATGTAAATTAAAAATATAATTAAAAAAATAAACTAAATTTTTTACCATATGAAATTTATTGACACACATCTTTTAAAATTTGATTTTTCCCATTGTGCTTTCAAAAATCTTGCCTAAATTTTTTGCACCCATTTTCATCTTTCAATGTCCATTTTAATGAAAGGATCATTAGCATTTTGATGCTAAAGGCATCAATATATCTCTGAAAAAATTTGATACGAAAAAATTGACATGCAAAAAGTGTTGTTTGGCATTAAATTTTTTAATGAACTAAAAAAATAAAAAGGTCTACGTTAAAAAAAAATTGCACAAATTTAGGTACATTTTTTGCCATTTGATGATGTAAAAGTGATGGCTTTTGAGGTTTTTATACTTGTATGAATTAGGTATAGGTAGTATAGAGATCAAATCAATAGTTTACTTTACTGCATAATGTATAATAATTTCTTTAGGTGACTAAAATATATCCTTGTATTCTTCAAGCATGATTTTTAATTATGGTGCATTCATTGAAGGGACTGTGATATGGGTTTGAGCCACAAAGATGGTATTACATTGAGGTCTCACCATTAAAAGTATGAATTTATTACTAGAACTACAAGCTTCTTACACTTCTTGACACCAATGAATAAAATCTTAGGGACTACTTCCAGTATGTGGTATTTATGTTCTCCAAGTTTTATGACAACGTTTTTGTGATTTTGATTATGGATTTCATTACAATGAAAAAGAAATTGTTGCTTAAGTAAAAGATCACATGCCTCTAAGATACCAATAAAATTAAAGGAGTTAAATCACATGAAGTTGATGATACAAATACTTATTTACAATTTGTGGATGATACCCTTTTATTTGTGTTATAGGAACTGAATAAGGTAATGGCTCTGAAGAAAGTTCTAAGAAAATATGGGGCAACTTTGCAATAGAAAACCAGTTTGAGAAAGTCTAGAATATTCTTTTTTGATGGGTCAAGGGTGAAACATCTAAGGATATTTGAGAAGTCAGATGTTCCTATTGATAATCTCCCAAGAAAATACTTTGGAGCAACATTATTTAAAGGCCCAACCAAGTCAATTTTTTTTAATGACCCCTTTGTCCTAACTCTTTTATTTGTATTTTTTATTTTTTAATTAAAGCTAGATATGCACATGCTTTGTGAGTTATCCCTTGATTTAATTTTAATAATACCACATTCATGGGAAGTAGTAGTCACCCAGTATAAAATTAGTTTAAATAGGACCTTAGACAAGTCAAAAGGTATCCATGAATTATATTGTATTAAACTTACTCAAAGGATGTTTCCCCCTCAAAGAGACCAATGAAATTATAATATAATTTTTATCTCTTTTAAATGTAATATAATCATCTTTAGTTTCATTTGTAATATTATTTATGTGTATTTTTAATATTTTTATAATATGTTGTAAGTAGGTTTATATCATATGGTATTAGAGCTCTTTCTAGGGCCATTTTCCATAGTAGTTTCAATAGTTTAAGCTCTTTATGATTTCCATCGTTTACTCTCACCTAGCCCAAATCTAGATCCTGGTGATCATAAAGTGGTAACAAAACTAATAACACTAAGATTTCTCCCTAAATTTGCCCAATTTTTTTCATTATACAAATTTATTTTCCTTTTTTAGGTTACAAATTATGTCTTGGCAATTTTAAGTCTCACATAAAGTTGTTATTTTGGGCTAAGCAGTTACCAATTTTACCCGATTCAATGAAATTAAGGGTTATGCCTCGATAGTCAAGCCATTAAACAACATTGTATATGGATTGTAGATTTCCCATACCATCAGTTATATTGAAATACCCCTCAATTGTTTTTGAAGCTTAGATGGAAAATTTTGGATATCTATTAATTGTAGTGCATTGATAAGTGATTAACCTTGGGAAGCTACTCAAAATTGACCTCAGAGATGAGATAGTGGGTTACGAGTATAGTCTACCCTTCATATTCAATGCTCTAAAACATCATAAAAAAACTATTTATGAATATGATAAGTCTGAATGTGAGCCCAAAAACTAGACACACCCTATGGAAGCTTTTCTCACTTCCATCCACCTGTGTTAAACTCTGTAATTTGGAGTTGGCAGTAAATAGGACCTTAGACTAATCGAAAGGTATAAATGAATTATATTGTATTTAAATTACTCAAAGGATGTTTCCCACTCAAAGAGACCAATGATATTATAATGCAGTTTTGATCTCTTTTAAATCCAATATAATCATCTTTTATTTTATTTATAATATTATTTATGTGTATTTTTAATAATTTTATAATATATTCTAGGTAAGTTTATATCATATGGTATCAAATCTCTTTCTAAGGCCATTTTACATAGTAGTTTTAGTGGTTTAAGCTCTCTATGATTATCCATTGTTTACTCTCACCTAGCCCAAATCTAGATCTTGGTGATTAGAAAGTGGTAACAAAACTGGTAACACTTAGTTTTCCCCCAAAATCTGACCAATTGTTTTATTGAACAAATTTATTTTCTTTTTTTAGGTTACAAACTGGGTTTTAGCTATTTTAAAACTCACATAAAGTTGTTATTTTGGGCTAAGAAGTCATCGATTTTACCCGATTCCATGAAATTGGTGGTTATGCCTTGATAGTCAAGCCACTAGTCAACATTATATGGATTGTAGATTCTATGTACCATCGGTTATATTGAAATACCCCTCATTTATTTTCAAAGCTTATCCATAGGAAAAATTTTGGCATCTATTAATTGTAGTGAATTGGTAAGCAATTAACCCTGGGAAGCTAATCAAAATTGACCTCAGAGATGAGATAGTGGGTTACAGGTATAGTCTACCCTTCGTATTCAATGATCTAAAACATCATACCAACACTATTTATGAATAGGATAAGTTTGAATGTGAGCCCACAAATCATAAACAACCTATAGAATATTTTCTCACTTCTTTCCACCTATGTTAAACTCTAGTAATTTGGAGTTGGCAGAAACCAACAATGGGTGATTATTGTTATAAACATAAAATTGAATATGCACAGCATAGTGAGAAGTCACATAATTTAGATAATCAACAATGTTAGAACAAGGGGTTATGAGGTAGAGTCAAAAAATTATGGGTTGCTTATCTTCAAAATGGTGACAAATACAACAAATGAGCATATTTTTTTCCATAGGGTTACTTTCCAAAAATAAAGTCTATAATTTTTTTACCCTTGTACCATTGTAATCATCTTGTCAAGCTAATAATTTTAACATATATATTTAATAAGTCTTTTCCATCACCCCAAGACCCCTCTTGGTAATGGTTTTCATTACTCACTTTGGAATTAAAACCATAAAGTAGGACATTGTTGACCTCCAATCTCAAGTCTATAAGGTTGTTGACCTCTTATCCCAAGTGTTGGAGCTAAATAAGTAACTTCACGGCCTCAACACACAAAATTTTGGACTTTTAAATAAATTCAATGGTGATAACCATTCTAAAAGTAGCATCTCCTCAAGAACCACACTACATAGCCTGAAATTGGACTTTCCAAAATTTGATGATACCAAAAATACCACTTGAATTTACCACGTCAAATAGTATTTCAACTTAAACAATACATTGGGAGTATACAAATTACCCATCACTTCCTTCTGATTGGAAAAAGAAGTTGTCCACTAATACTAATGGTATCAAAAATATAATCAAGAACCAATTTGGGATGATTTTATAAAAGTTGTGCTAGTTTGTTTTGGTCCTAGTGTTGTAGATGATATTTTTTGATTATGTAGCACCTCAATATTATACACTTGGAAATCCTAGACCCTAGTTGTTCCTCTTAATTCTACACATGCCTTGCTTCCACAAGCCTCAGATCTACTCTATCTTGTGCTCCTTAGCCTATTTATTAGTCTGACTAACTTTTATATTGATGTCAAAAACATCTCATCTTGCCCAAAATGCTTAAAATGTGCTTATCTTATACCTCTACAAGTTTTGAGCATGTGTATGCTCTTCTTCTCCCTAAACACTAATGTCTAGGATAAATAGTAGCATCGATGTTACTTTCCTACCATGACACAAGTGTCTAGTGCCCTAAAGTCATCCAATTTGCAAATGAAATGTATTACAATGGTTAACCTAAGTGCTTTAATGTGAGCTATCTCCTGATACGATTGGTGTAAATACAATATCAATCCTCATTTATTTCTTAAATATAAATCAAATCAAACAACACTCAAGAAGCACTCAAGTTACCAAAAGCTTTCCTATTCTACCCTATTCCAATATCAGTCAAAGGAAAAACCTAGCTATAGGTTTGAAGTACTAAAGGATCAGTCATAAGGTCATATTTTCTAAGTTACAAGCTAGGTCATTATTGTACTTCTTTACACACATTGCATGATTCACACATAATCCAACACATAGGGGATAACTACATAAGTCTGAGGCCCTTTTCTAGAGTATTAGCTATATAGGTAGTGCCCTTTGGAAGTGAGGTCATTGTAAGTTAGCTTGACACCATGTGTTCACTAACCCATTTCCCCCAAGGTCACATTGAAGATGGAAAGCTAGGGTTTTTCCATTTTATGAAAAGTGATAGTCCATGACCCAATTATGAATTCACCAAAGTGAAGGTGAATCCAAACCCAAAAGCATCCAGAAGGCCACATCTTATTTGAATAAATATTATGTATATTACACTAGCATCAAAATCAGACACTATCATTGACACAACAGTCCCAGGTTGACATAAATGTCCAAAAAGCTAGAGACACCAGATCCAAAATCTGACAATTGATCCAAAACTATCTTCTTGCCTAATTTTTGTTTGTACTAGATCTAGATCTGCATTAGAATCAAAACCAATTAGGTACTCTCTTTCATGTCATTTCTATATCTAGGATAGTTATACTTTCCATTAAGAGCCTATCTCAATTTTATAAATATAGCATATGGTACAACTAAGTTTAGCACATTAATTGGCTTATTTTACATATGATATTCACCCTTGTGCCCTATCATTTATATATATTTAACCTTATCTACCCAAGTAGGATTCCACAATCCAATTTAGAGTTAAACATTTGGTGAACATTACATTTAAACATCATTGTTGTATAAGCATTAGCTTGTAGATGTTTATCTCTTGCCTTGTCCTAATATTTGTGTTCTTTTCCTCTATTAGCATGGATGACATTGATTGCTTTGATGATTATGAATATGAAACCCTTCGACAATCTCTCTAAGTCAAGATAAAAATCCATTACTCTTGCATTCCTCAAATGTTAAGGCAAACTAAAAAGCTTTGAATGGTGGTAGCCATTATCCCTCTAATCAGGTCCATGCTCTTATCCTCTTAAGACATGAAGTGATCCATCCCAAGGATGATCCAAAGCAAGTGCCCTTGCCTTTTATATTAAATTGACCCCCCATGGAGATAAGGTAATTCATTTGACTGTGACAATTTATATCAACTCCTTAAGGAAATCATGGAGGATTTGTAAATCATTAATAAAGGGGATGTTCTTTCAAATTCTTTGATCAAAACTCCTATTCATACATTTTTAGAAAATATTCCCCTTATTAAGGGTGATAATCCATCTTGGCCTGCATTTGATATTGAAATTTTTCAAAAGGTTAACCAAGAAATTATGGCATATTTACCAAGTCATATTAATCCATCAAGAAAAAGGAAGCATTATACACTTATAGACTATTACAAACATAAGGTACTGAAACTTTCCAATATGACAATGGCAGATGCATCACGTTTTTCAGAGCCTTCAAAATTTTCAAGTAAAATATTGCATAATTTTGGCCTTCGATATTTGTTCCAATATGGGTATCAAGGACAAGGATTGGGAAAACATGAACAAGGTATCACCCATCCTATAACTCTCAAGCATAATCAAACTTAGCAAGGCTTAGGGTATTAAAAAACAATCATGGATAACCAACAAACTTTCAATAAATTAAACATTGAGGTACACATAGATGCACATAAAAATTAGGAATCATCACAAGGGGAACCAATGTTACAAAAATTCCAAGAGAATAAAAAAGTCAAGCTCCCTTTAGAGATCTATCCTCATGGCATGACAAAGTTGGATACAAAATCAAATAAAGGGAAAGGTGCAATAATTAAAATTTATGAGCATATAGATGTTCATACTTCCATTCCTTCCTCTTCATTTAACACATTAGATCAATCGTATCAGAACTAAGTTCCATTAAGTCATATCCATTATGTAGAGTCTTCTCAAAAGGATGCATAATAAATTTTATAGATCATAACACAATAGGATAATAGGCAGTGATCTCTTTACCTTCTACTAGTCACAGATTAGGTAGTCACCTTTGTCATCAAGAATGATTGCCATATTGTAATTACCATCAGATTATAGGTCATAATGCAAGTCAATATGGGGTTTTGAAGGCAAAAAATCATGAATACAAGAATACAGGACAAATAATTTTTTTGTCCCCACAATGAATCAAGTCCAATATTTCACATATTTCCAAAGAATACCAACCTTCAAACACACATATAGGTGTACATATAATAATTTATACAAATATCAATGGGTTATCTTGTACCTATAATTCAATTGGTACACAATGGGACTCACATTATGGTAGGATATTTTTTGAACAAATGAGACATCATATGGATGAACTAAAGAAATCTCCTTCAAATCTAGACTTCCTTGGATACACACTTCTACCTATAGTGTGTCGACCAAATATTGTATATTATATGATATGGGTATTAAATCTGAAGGCAAATTTTACCTTACATCTAGGTTGGTCTTGCTTGGCTGATATGGAAGCAAAGATCGATATGAAAAACATGTGTATTACATTTTAGATTCAAGATAGTAAAATATGTGTGCCATTTGATGGGTATAGTGATACATCTATGGTAACAGTAGATGGAATACATTTACCAAAATTCATCATAGCATATGTCATGAGAATTCATAAGACAAGGTGCCATATGAATAATAAAATTGAATTACCAAATAATCCTTTGCATTATGATTAGGAAAATAGTTAGTTCTTTACATTCAAATTGGGAAAATGGATAGTTTTTCCATTTTTCAAAAACTCATCAAAATTTCTAAAAATACCCAAAAAATCACAAAACATTCAAAAATCTAAAAACATTTTTGGCACCTACATGTTGTGTTGGATCCTTGGCATCTATGTGTTAGTTTCATGTTAAGGAATATCATATAATTCACTCCTAAAGACACATATATAGGCATACACAAATCATAATACACTTATAGGTGTTGTACTTTCCCTCTACTTATATCACCAAGACATTAGGGGCACCCATCTTCTATGATATTGATACACACAGGTTTTATGATTCGGTGACCATTTTACACTATCATGTTTGAGCTTACATATGTACTTACACATGCCTATTATCCATGGTTATACATTACATAGGGTACTTGATTGTATTATGTACTTGACATTTTTTACTAACACATTTGATCCATGGGCCACTATGACATGTTTATGTTGGTTGATTATGATTTTTCTTTACACACTTCCTTGAGTGTTTTGCCTTGATATTGTCTTGCTCTTTTGAGCATTTGAATATGATCCATTGTATGTGGCTCGTGTGACTATGTTTGATTTCTTCAATATTTGAATATGTCATTACCTATTATATGAACATTTTAATATGTCATTCCTTGATTTTTTGGACATTTGACTAAGTCATATCCATTCAATTTTGTGGCATTTGAACATTTCCCTTGTTTGTGGTCTCCTTTGGACCATTACTTTTTGTCTTACTTTTGAGTGCTCTTTTATGTCTGATTGTTTGCTTGTTGAACTTGTACTATTACTATCTATATGTTACCATGATTTTTATCATACATCTTAGACCTACATGTGATCACATTATTTCGATGTACTTCAATGATACATTTACCTATACATGTTTCTTTCTATATGCTACATGGTTACATTCATATATTTTACAGTTGTTTTATCCTTTTGAGGTGAGGTAACTTCCATGTAATATTTTTCCCTCACCTCAATAGGGGGACATATTAGTGGGGGCATGCTTGGGAAGCATGTTATACACACTTTACACAAGTTTTCAAACTCAGTGGGGGCATGTCATATGGGCATGGTTTCCACACATTCACAATTTCTAGATTAGAATGGGGCCATGCTTTGCAAGCATGTACTCCACATTTATTTAGTATTCAATACTTAAATGAATTTTCAAATTCAATGGGGATATGTCATATGTACATGGATTCCACACATTCATAATTTTAGATTCAATGATGGCATGCTTGGGAAGCATGTTTTATACATTCATTCAGTATGGTACTTATGATTCATAAATTCAATGGAAGAATGCTTCATAAGTGTGTTTTTCACACCTACTTAGTATTCAACATCTCCATTTTATAATGAGGGCATGTTTTAAAAACATGTCCTCCACATTGGTACTTATATCAGTATTAAATTTCTCCATATATAATGGGGGCATGCTTTGGAAGCATGTCTTCCACACTTACATAACTATCTAAATTAGCCAAAACACATAGTTATATGATTCTGATATACATTTGTGGTAGAATTTTATACATGGTACCATTGCTATACATAGTTTTAGTATGAGACATATCTAAGGTGCATATGTTATGCAACATATGCCTAGTATTGTAAAACTCAAATCAATCTCAAATTCTAAAACTATAGCACGTACTAATACCCCACATACTTTTACAAAATTTAATGAGCCAATCTATTGTACTAAACTCAAATCAATCTTAGATTCTAAAACTATAGCACGTATTGATACCCCACATACTTTTACAAAATTTAATGAGCCAATCTATACTAGTTGGTTTACCTTTTGGCATGGTTTAGGTGATTAAATAACTCAATATTTCCAAGTTTTCAATATGGACTTGATCATCCAAACTCACTAGGTTATAAGTATCATTGGGTTGTATGGTTGAGCTAATCTCAATTACCATCTGACAACTCACTTTTACTCCAAAGTTAGGGGTATGTGCCTTAATCTCTCACTCTCTATCTCCCTAGTTATATGAACTTTAAAGATTTATCTATATCTATCCTAATCTCAGTTTTATAGCCTTACAATGATACATATTTTACAAAAACAACTTGTCAATAGGTAAGATGATTACATCGACACACATGTGTACTCCTAAATCTTGCTCTTTCAATTACAATTTATTTCAAGTACTTTTGACCCAAATTATATGCACTAACTATACACTGTAACATGTTCTTGCTTGTAGGTCAATCACCATTAAAACACTCAAATTTAACTCAAGCAAAGAAAAGGTGTACATACACACCTAGGTATTTATTCCTTTCCTTCAAACTAACAATTTCATTACTATATTAAAGGGGGAACAAATGTATATGATATGTTATTATTAAATAACACCCCAGTCTTATACACTTGGCAAATTCAAACTTTAGTTGTTCCTCTTAGTTATACACATGACTTACTTCCATGAGCCTCGCATCTACACTATCTTGTACCCATTAGCCTATCTCTTAGTTCATCCATCTTTTATATAAATGACATAGGCATCCTATCTTACCCAAAATGTTAAAAATGGACTTAGCTTATATGTCTACAAGTTTTGAGACTATGATTACTCTCCTTCTCCCTAGACACTAACATCTAAGATAGATCGTAGTATCGACGTTACTATGCTAAAATAATGCAAGTGTCTAGTGCATTAAATTCATTAGTTGATCGAAGTGATTTAATGCAAATTATCTCCCAATACTAATGGTATAAATACAATATCAACCCTCATTAATTTTTCACATAGCAATCAGACCAAAAGATCACTCAAGAAGCACTCAAGTTACCAAATGATTTTTGATTCTACCCTATTCTAATATCAGCCAAAGGAACAACCCAACTACAAGTTTAAAGTACTAAAGGATCAATCATAAGGTCATATTTTCTAAGTTATAAGTGAGGTCACTATTATACTTGCTTTACATGCATTACATGATGCACACATAAACCAACACACAGGGGATAACTACATGATTTTGAGGCCTTATTTAAGATTATTGGATATGTAGGTAGTTCCCTTTGACAATGGGCTCATTTTGGGTCAGCTCGACACTGTGTGCCAACTAACCCATTTTTCCCCAAGGTCATATTGAAGATGAAAATCTAGGGTTTTACCATTTCACCAAGTGTGATAATCTATGACCCAGATATGAATACACTAAAATGAAGGCAAAGCCAAACCTAGAAGCATATAGGTGGTTGCATCTTATTTGATCAGATATTTTGTACAAGACACTGGTGTCAAACTCAAACACTAGTGTCGATGCAACCATCCCAAGCTGATGCAACTATCTAGTGAGCTAGAGACACTAGATCTAGAATTTGATGATTGATTTAGAACCATCTTCCTATCTATACTAGATCTAAATGTGCATTAGAATTAGAACCATTTAAGTACTCTATGTCATTTATATATCTAGCATAGTTGTACTTTCCATTAATACCATATCTTAGTTTTATAAATTTAGCATATGGTACATCTAAGTTTAACACATTAATTGGCCTGCTATAGATCTGATATCACCCTTATGCCCTATCATATTTATATCATTTACCCTATCTACCCAAGTAGGATTCCATGATACAATTTATGGTTAATAAGTTCTTGTGATGATTTCATAGGGGGCCTGACCAAACTTTGTAAAATTGGAACGATTCAAGAATACCAAACTAAATTTGAAAAATTGGCAAACCAAATGGAAAGACTAAAGGATGGTTTTAAAAATTTATTTCATCATTAGGCTCAAGGATATGATTCAATTTGAGGTCAAGTTGTTCAAACCTTATAATATGATGGAATCTCTAGGGTTGGCCAAGATTGTAGAATATAAGAAGATAACCCTGTATCATTACAATGAAAAATTCTCAATATTTTCACTAAGTTATAAAACACAAGCAAAGCAATCATAAATATGAAAATCTACACTTGATACCTTGTGAGAAAAATAAACAATGAGATAAAAATGTTTAAAGATTCAAACATGACATAAACCTCCATTGGAACTCATCTTTGTTGGGATTTGGCTTAGATATAGATTTTAATGCTATTTATCAATTACAAGTGTATTTAAACATCTCCATTGTGGATATGGACTCTGTTTAGTTGATCACAAGAAGAAGGTTGATGAAAAAGTTAGATCAATAAAATGCTAGGGCTTTGTTATACTCTTGAACATGTTGAATTATATTACAAATATGTTTATTTATAATGAATCTCGATTAGTGAGGACTCTTAATCTTAAGATAAATATGAATGGTTACAAATGATTCCTCAAATGCACACATGGATCATTGATGTGAGCCCTTCATCTTAATCAAGATGAAGGGTGGAGGATGATCTTTGAAAATATCAAATGAGAATTAATATAATCCTTTCATCTTGTTTCCAAGATGAAAGGTGGAGAATTCTCCTTCTAAGATCTTTGTGAGAGTCTATTTAGACCGTTCACCTTGTTTTCAATATGAAGGGAGGAGAATCATTCCCAAGAAAGCACATGCGTAACCAATGTGGGCCCTTCATCTTGTTTCCAAGACGAAGGGTTGAGAATGTTCCCTAAAATATCTCACAAAATTTATTGTGGCCCCTTCATCTTATCTGATGAAGTGTGGAGAATAATATTGTATATTAACTCACTTTATCAAATTAATTTAAATCACAATAAGAATCTCAAGATCCTTTCTTGAATGAAGATGCCCATTTGGAGGAAAAGAAGAATTAAGTAAATGAAAGGATATTATAATTATATTTACAATAGAAATAGATTAGAATAATTGTTAATTTAATTAATCAAAGATTAATTTAATTAATATAATGTGAGAAATTTGATTCGAAGAATGATTTATAAAAGGGTAATTGATTGTATTAATTGATTAGCAAAGGGGAATTAGTGAATTGATCAAAGAAGGGAGAATTGACCAGAAAAAATGACCAGAGAAATTGATCAAAGTGCATAATTGAACAAATAAATTGATCAAAAGGATAATAAAATAAGGAAATTGATTAAAAGGATAATCGAACAAAGAAATTGACTAGAGAATGATAATTTAATAGACAAATTGACTACATTGTGTGTAATTGTTGGAAGTCATTTCATTTTGAAACTTAACATGAAAGTATTAAAAATAAGGTGTCTACATTTGCCCATGATTGCAAAGGCATTGTGATATTGTAGATGAAGCAACGGTTTTTAAAGAATAAAAATTTGTTTAAGGTTGATGAAAAATTAGATGATTAAATAATGGATGATGTAATTTCATTATTCCCAACTGACAGGTACAAGAGATTGAATGAAAAGATAAGTATATATTTTGAATTAAATTAGTTAGTAATGATGCCCCCTCAAGAGGACATGCATGGATGAAGGACGTAAATGAGATATCTAAAAATAGAATAAGAAGCTAGAATGATAGAGAGGATTAACCCATGGACAAGAGTACGCCACTTCAGCTAACATTTGTATGTTTTTATTTCTGATGATGATGAATTGATTTGCCCAAGCAAGGCAGAATTGGGAAGGAAACATATATAAATAAGTGACACACTTTAAGTTACCCAAAATAGGGTGAAATATGCAAGCTTAGGCATGATCTATCATAAATAAGAAGCCCCATGTTTGATTTTCCCCAAACAGGATGAAAACTATGAGCTTGGAATGATGATGCACCCCAAACAGAGTGGATAATTGATGAGCCTCAAACATGATGAATTGAATGATGAAATTGATTGATGGGAAATCATATACAAAATATTTAACTTTTTTCACAAATTAAAGATGATATGAATGATTTGAAATCAATAATTTGACACAAACATGGGTGCTAATCGTGTAACAACTTTTGTAGAAGTTGTAAAAAACTAAGCCCATAAGAATGCTCAAAGTGATGACAGACTGAAGAATGGAAAAATAAGATAATGATTGAATAATTATATGATTAGATTGAAATAATATGGATTTTAATAATAATAAAATAAGAGTGGCCTAGTTGACCTCAAAAATTGGTTGTTATTGAGTGTTGCCTACATAGTCTAAACAGACCTTAGGCTGATGTAGTTGTCCTAGAAATTTGGGAGAGAATATGATAAAGAATGGAATAGATGATAAAAAATAATAATAAATGTTTATCAATGTGTATGAATCTATTTTTCATGTTTATTTGGATATGCACATCTTGATTCACATATATATAGCCATTATGTTTAGTCATTGTGATTTGATCATGGAAAATGGGATGATGTGATGTAGTAAAAAAGGACCAAAATGATTGGATTTGATAAGAGATGTCTTGATTGATAGCATCAACATGTAAATAATTTTGAAACTTGATTTTTTATATTACACATAATAGTATGAATCATTATATAAAACATCATGATGACCTAGCCATAATGTGCATAAGGACTGACCCCTGATCTAATATACAATTAAAAATAATGCACTAATGATAAAAATTGTGATGATAATGTTGATGTATGCCAATGGATGGACTCA
Organism: Torreya grandis; assembly: GCA_037957365.1. Classification (NCBI taxonomy): domain Eukaryota; kingdom Viridiplantae; phylum Streptophyta; class Pinopsida; order Cupressales; family Taxaceae; genus Torreya; species Torreya grandis. The sequence continues at coordinate 3,524,409 of JARHVA010000217.1, forward strand.
ATTACAATTGAATTACAAGGAACACCATGATGATGACCTCATTAACACATTCGACTAAGTCAATGTAAATACTAAAATAAATAAACAAACATGCAAATAGGAAAATGAGAAAATAAAAAGCAACTGAAAGCAATCTTGTCTTTAATAAAATCTAATTATAAATGATAGGCTCAGGAATAGTGATGGTTTAAATGGATGCCCAAAGTAAGGATATATGCAATGGGAAGAATTGGAATAGAGTATATGAAAATAAGTTTCACAATTAAACTTGCCTTAAATAGGGTGGAAACAGTGAGCTTGAATTAACGCAATTTGATTTGACTTTGCCTCAATAGGATGGAGTTGGGAAGGATACATCCCAAGGATTTAAGATTGATCAAGGATATTTGAATAGACCTAAGACAAGATAAATGCTATTGTATTTGGTGGCTTTATATCTTTTTTAGAGATTTTGGTTGCTTCTAATTTTTAAGATGTTGTAATGTTATGAATGTTTAGAATTTTAGACAATTTTGAATGTTTTTAAGTTTTTGGCATCTCAACTCAATAGAGAATTATGAGATGTTAAATGATTTGACTCACAAAATGGTGAGAGTGTAGAATATGAAATCACAAAATGGTGAGAGCATATAATGGGAATGGTTAGGAGTGTTTGGAAAAATATACCCACAAGGGATCACTTGCATAGGGAAAACATGTTCTAACACCAAGATGGGATGTAATAGTAAATGATAAGATTGGGATGATCAGATTGGATAATAATAGAAGATAAGTAGATTAATAGTCTCCAAGGACCATGTCATGTGGGAATTAAAATTTCTAATAATCAAAGTGTCACTAAGAAGACATGCCAAGAGATTTTTCAAAGTAGGGTTCATAATAACTTTTACTTTCTTATTAAAACAAAGACAAAAAGGAAAAATTAGACCAGGGTAAGATGAATAGAAAGATGGTTTGGGTCAAGGTAATATGATAGGAATGGAATGGATTGAAATGTAGACAAGGATGCCCTCAAGTGTCAAGGTACTTGTAGACAACAAATTATTGACATGATGCCAAAAAACTAGTTTTCATCATAGTACTTATCCAAGGTACCAAAAACATGGTTTTCATCATTGGACAAATTATTTATCTTTCTCTTTTGATTTGATTTTGATTTTGATTTGATTTTTTTATTTTTAGCATCTCAAATGAATGGAGGATGACAATATGCATAATGTTGAATGTTTGATATCTAACCCATACCAATTCTATATAACTTCTCTACTATAATTTTTTTACTGATGTAGGTTGTAATGATGTTGTTGTGATCTTCATTGGCCATTGATTCTACTTCCTCCAAACCTCTAAATAAGGTGTCTTCATAATCTATTTAAAAAAGAGTGTTGCCAAGGAGTGTATAGATGGATAGGCAATGGATAAATGATATGATTGGATAATGTAAAATAGGTCTTGAATAAATAATAGGATCATAATGGAATGTATAGTGGTTGAAGGACAAATGAAGATTGGGACTTTTCGTCACACACGATGTTTTTAATTTCATATTCTAATTGATTTTGGTTATAACGAGGATGATATTGACTTCAATAATGTCTTCATCAATTAATGAGGAACTCACTGGCTTAGCTATTGGTACTTTGAAGAGGTTTTCACCAACAAAGTCTTCTTTATTGTTCTAATTTGGATTGTCTAATAATGCCTTGAATATGATTTCACTAAAGGATGTTAATAAATCATTTTGATTGTCCCTTAGTGACTTAAGCAAGGTTTCACTAAAGGATTCTATTTTTTTATCATGCTTATCATCTAGCACCTCAAACAGGTTTCACTAGAAAATGTTAAGTTTAGACTTTGATTATCCCATAATGCCTTGAACAAGGTTTCACTAGGAGATTGTTCTTCTACCTAAATATTGTCTTGGATCCTCAGATATTTTGTCACTAAAATGTCACCATGAAATAAGTTCAACAATGTGTGATCATGTTAGTCCCAATCAATGTTTGTGGGAGGTAGAATATCAATATAATGGTTAGGATGGTTAATGGTAAAGGCATGTTTAATATCAATACAAGGTTAAAAGCCAACACAATCTTTGTAGAGGCTACGAAGAGAACCTATGTTAATGTCAAGGAAGCATCCTCAAAAATTATAGAAGGATCACAAATATTTTCAATCTGATATGTAAGAAGTGTGTAGCCGATGTCATAACATCTACTAAGGTATGTTGATTTTGATGTTGATTTGAACAATTTGAACTCATGTGGATATGGTAGAAGTGTATAATCAATGTTGTGATATCCACTAATATATTTTGATTCTGAAGCATAATTTGACTCAAGAGGATATAAAATTGATGTTGATACTGATGTCAATTTTGGTTTTAATGATAAATCTGATAGTGGTTCTAGAACAGAACCCAATTATGATATTGGTTCTAAAATAGAACCTGATTCTGATGTAGATGTTGATCCTGATTCTAATTCTGATGTGGGCTCTAAAATGGAACCTGATTTTGATAATGAATTTGATCTTGATTTGGATTTAGCCATAAAGAAGAACTATTGAATTGTATTATCCACACATACCTTTTTCTTTGTGCACTTGAAATGGAAGCTTTTGGATGAAGGATTTTTTTGAAATGAGGGACCTTGTAGGATGGAGAAAAATATTGTATTGGATTCTGATTATTAGATTTATTATGGTTCAAAAGCTAAATGGGCATTGGACAAAGGTGCTAAAATAGTTTCCCTTTTTTTAGCATGACTAGGATCAAGTGGGTAACTAGTAGACAAGATATTTGATGGATGTATCTGTAAAAAAGTGTGAATACTACTTCATATAGAATATAGGTTTGCTATATTTAAATATACAAGTAGTTGAACACTTTCTTCAAAGACTCATAAAATGAGATCATCCCTATTGTCAAACATGTATCATTCTTGATTCAGTGTGAAATTCATAGAATTGAATGGAAAAGTAATAGAAGATTGATCGAGGGATGCCCCCAAATAAGGATTCATGTAAAGGGAAACATTGGATTAGAATTGGATTCAAATGAGATAAACGATGGATATCATGACTTCATAATTCCCAACTGATAGGTGTAAGATATTGAATGAAAATATAAGGACGTGATTTGAAAATAAGAAAATAATGTTTCACTCGAACAAAGCTAACTTCAGAATAGCTTGATTTTGAACAATTGATTTTGAACAGAGATGACCAAATACATGGGAATAAAATGAAATGTCAATTTGAAATAACCTTATAACTAAGAACTTAGGAACAATACTAGAATAGTTTCAAACTCACAAAGATAGACTAATGGTATAATTTCAAATAAGAGAGGTGTGGTTTGAGACATAATTTGGACACAAGTGATAGAAAGGACTAATTTGGACTTGGAATGTGGATAGAGTAACAATATAATTTCACACAAAGATGATATGAAATGTACAAGTTTAAATAAAGTTAGACTAGGAATATGAATAAAGTAGCAAATTTTTGTGTAGGTGTATGAAAATTAGGACACAGTTTTGATACCGTAATCAATCAAACTAATACTCAATCTATCGATCCTAGTTTAGTGACAGATGCAATTAGTCCACATTCACATAGAGTCTTTTTGATATACTTGACTTGAGAGAGGATAAAATTTAAGATTCATTAAAGAAATTATTATAGTTATTGGTATGATTTTTACACCCCCTTCTCTTAAAAGGTTTGTACATAAAATATATCTTTGGGGGCTATTAACCTTTGCACCCTTGTATCAATGAATGATTCATGGTCAAAGAATCTTAAGTTAATGTTTTTGAGGGCTTACTAGATGGTCTCGATATACTTTGTGGTACATGGGCACTTTATAACTATTCATCAATTATATGTCAAGTCATCTGATTTTTACAAAATGGACTTATCCCTTTTATAATCACTCTATTCATCAATTGCTCAGTGAAGTGTGATGTATGGTACGTGCATGCTCTAAATACTTATTCGACTTGTTAGGTTAACTATTCAACCATGATCTAATTACATAATATGATCAAGTTGTATACCCTATTAGATAATTAGGGTCAACACAATGTTGGGATGAAACCTCAGGTCAATGCACCCTTATATAATTTGTGAAGAGGTGATGAAATCCTGCTCACTAAGCCAAAATAAAAAAATGAAGGTGTTGTCATTTTGATTCATGCAACTACCACTAAGGGTGAGTGATGAGCATAATAGACAAATATTAAATATTTAAAACAAATAGAATATTTGAATTTTAAGTAACCCAAAGGGGAGAGCATACACATAAAATATCCCCACAACACACTCAAGAAGCAACAAAGAATACCTGCATGAAATGAGAAAGCTTTAAATAAATAAGCAAGTGTTATTTTTAAAACGCAAAACAAAATGTGACTTGATTTTTAATTACTCAAAATGAAATGTGAATAAAAATTTGATTATTTGAATAAATCATCCCACCCTTTTGTAACCTTCAAGAAAACAAAGTTGGTTGTTGTGTTTGGTGGGTCTTCGGCATGCATAAATCTTCAAACATAATATCAAAAATAGTATTTAGTATTTTAATGATAACTTATAAAATGTATATCAGTTTTTCACAAAATTTTGAGACTATTTTTATAGGATAAATCCCCACACATTAAAAAAAAATCAGATCAAAATAGATAACATGTTAAAATTTATGATTATTTTATGGACCATTTTTACCAAAATTAGAAATAAAATGTAGTAGTTAGTAATTTGACCATAACTCCTAAAATATAAATCAGTTTTCAACAAAATTTTGAGAGGTTTTTGATATGAAAAATACTCACACCTCTAAAAAATTTATATTAAAATATATAATATATAAAATGTTATAATTATTTTACCAACCATTTTTAACCAAAAAACAAAATCTAAAATAAAATGTGGTAGTTAGTAATTTGACCATAACTCCAAAAATATACATCAATTTTAAACAAAATTTTGAGAGGTTTTTGGTATGAAAAATATGAACACCCTTGAAAAAATCATATTCAAAAAAAATAATATACCAAAATATATCATTATTTTACCAATCACTTTCTTAGAAAAAATCATATTTTCTTCAAAGAAAGATTGTTAAATAGGCTCAAAAGAAAGATGTAGGTTGCTAGTCCCACCAGACGTGCCATATGTATCATTAGAATGAAAAAATCTAAATATTTTTATTAAGTTTTAAAACACAAAAAAACCAATCACAAATATGAAAATCTACACCTAAGAAGTTGTGTGCAAAATAAACAATGAGACAACAATGCTTACATATTTAAATAAACACGATGCAATCCTTTATTGGAACTCATATTTGTTGGAATTTGACTCAAAACTAGATTTTAATGGTCTTCATAAATTCCAAGTGTATTTATACATCTCCATTTTGGCTATGGAAGTTGTTGAGTTGATCACAAAAATAAAGTTGATGAATAAATTAGCTTGATAAAATGTCAAGGATTTGTTATAACTCTTGAACATGTTGAATTGCATTGCAAAGGGATCTATTATAAATGAGTCTTCAAATATACACATGGATCAATAAATGGATCATTTATGTGAGCCATTCATATTTATCAAGAAGAATGGTAGAGGATGATCTTTAAAAATATCACATAAAAATTAATATAAGCCATTCATCTTGTTTCCAAGATGAAGGGTGGATAATTTTCATTCTAAAATCCATGTGAGATTCTATTTAGACCTTTCATCTTATTTTTAAGATGAAGGGAGGAAAATAATTCCCAATAAAGCACATGGATAACTAATGTGGGCCCTTCATATTGTTTTTAAGTTGAAGGGTTGGGAATGCTCCCTAAAATATCTCACAAGATTCATTGTGGGCCCTTAATCTTGTCTCCAAGATGAATGATGGAAAATAATCTTCTATATTAATTCACTTCATCAAATTGATTTAGATCATAAAAACATATTCCTAAGAATCTTAAAATCCTTTCTTGAATGAAGATGCCTACTTGGAGGAAAAAATAATTAATTAAAAGAAAGAAAATCATAATTCTATTTGCAATGGAAATATAATTTAGAAGAATGATTAATTGAATTAATTAAAGATAAATTTAATTAATATAATGTGTGGAATTTGATTAGAATAATGATTTATAAAAGGGGAATTGATTGTATTAATTGATCAACAAAATGAAATTAGTGAATTAATCAGATAATGGGGAATCGATAATATAAAATGATGAGATAATGATAATTGAATAAAGAAATTTATCAGAGTGGATAATTGAAAATAAAAATTGATTAGAAGGATAATTAAATAGAGAAATTAACCAAAGAATGATAATTGATCAGATTATGTGTAATTACGATAATTCATTCCATTTTAAAACTTGACAAGGAACCAAACCATCTATATCACAATGGCCTGTAACAAACCCTCATTTGAAAGTGACTTTTATTAAACACCTAAATGAGGAAGAAATGTGTGCTTGTCCAGAAAAAGAGTTATGTTACAACCATGATGAAAAATTCACGTGAGGCTAAAAATTCATAGAACATAGGTTATATTTACTTGATGTCAAGTCACCTATGGATATTAATGAATGGGAGGATGCTCAAACTTCCCATAGTAAATAACTAGAGGTTAAAGAGCCTTACCTCTTGAAGTCGCACACAAAAGGTTATATGCATGCCTTGGTATTGATAACCACTCCTAAAACTATGAGAGTAAAGGGGTAATTCAAGAAACACCCTCTCACCATTCTAATTGACTCTGGTAGCACCCTAATTTTATTGATCCTTAGTAGGCCAAATAAACTAATTATTTTGTGCACCACTGTTCCACTTTTGATATTATTATTTCTAATGGAGGAAAATTACCATGTAAAGGAAAATGTCACAATATTCATATTTCTATAGAGGATAATAAACTTAAAAAAACATGTTTGTTTTGCTCTTGAGAGGATGTGATGTGACTGTTTGGGCTCTATGGTTGTACAATCTTGAACCTATTTTATGGAACATTTCAAAATTGTGAATGTGTATCTTAAAGAATGGCCAATAGTATACTCTAAAGGGCCTCCTACAAGGATCCACTAGTTTCATCCATTCCCACTACATAGATAAGTTACTCAAGAAAGGTTGACATGGGATCATTGTTTAACTCTACTCTATTTGGCTCAATAAATATCATGATTCCAGCTAGCATACTGACTTGAAAAATGTTATAGTCAAACGTGCATCTACATTTGAATAACCCAATGGTTGTTTTAACATATGTTTGATACAATAAAATAAATTTCATTTGGTTATATAGGTGTAAAACTTGAAATATCACAATGTTAAATATATATAATACTCAACTATTCTGATTTTGAAAAATTGTTAAATATGGAAAATTGCTATTTTGGAAACCATTGAGAAGAGATATAATTAGCTTACACATAGGTATTTGTTAAATTTTCTAAAGGTCTGATAGTAAAAATTAGGAGAGGAGGTGACAATGTAGGATCAAAATCAAAAACAAAATTTGGACATGTCTATTGTGAGTGAACTATAGTGTAATTCATTCGAGACCATTGACTACAAACTTGTCCCAATTGATTTTAATAGATGGTAGATAGGAAATGAAAGAGAAATAAAAGTTCTAAAAATTACATATCATAGACAAAATCAGAGAATATTTCTAAACATAACCACTATAAGTGGACAATAGTGTAGTGTAATCGAGTCCATTCACTATGGACTTGTCTCAATTTATTGTGCTTAAAATTTGATAACTATGCCTGATGCACCTATGGATGTTGAGTAATCAAATTTATTGCACTTTTAATTAAGCCACGCATAAATCATTATTTATCTTCTCTTGACTTTAAAACCATAAGGGCACTTTAATAACTTGAAAATCTATAAGAAAAGAGGTGAGTATAATAGGTTGAGTTGACCTCAATCACCTCCTTGATGATTGATTGATGCATACATATCCAATACATCAAGGAGGGAAATAAATCCCATGTAGTTCTCCCACCTAGAGTGAATGTGAAATTATGCTCATTTGACTATATGTATACAACTAGAAAATGGCTTTGATACTTGAAAATGATGGATTTTGACTTGATTTAGAGGACTCTTGATTTTGCTTATGGCTGCTCCTTGTGAATGATCCTTAATTTGGAAAGAATATGGTAAATTTTCTCAATGTGGAGTAGTGTTAATTATTAAGAGAAGTGAATACCAAGTGAGGATACTGAGTGACTCTTGACATGTATTCATATGCGAATCTTTTTGACAATTTTCTTTAACCAACCAATGTTAAATGTGTGGGAAGACCTAAAAGGGTGTTTTAAATTTTTGAAATTAGTTGTTATTTCACACATGACATGACCATTATAAGTGAACAAGAGTGCACTATGCTCTAGTCTGCCTAGCACAAACATGTCTAAAAGTATCAAAGATAATTATCCTCTGTTGGAGATAATCTATGATTCTAGCCAACTTAAGCATTTGACATTGAAAGTTTTGTACATTAATAATAATAATAATAAAAGAGTTGATATCACATATAGATAAAATGGCTTAGAGGAATGAATAATCAAATTCATGTAATTGTGTGCAAGTCATGTGGTTTAGGATGTCTCAAGAATTATTATTGTCAAGTACTTGTGACCATATTTATATGTCTACATTTGCCCCCTCCTTTATTCTAGAAATAAATTTTCTAGAGTAAAAGAAACATAATTTGAACTTGAGTGGTACAACACATTTTGTTTTTGAGTAGATACTTCAATTGTGTAAGGCAATCAAATTTAGCAAACCCTGCAACAGCTCGTGAAGTTGTCATTTTGTTCATTGAAATTTGAAAGAGCTTGAACTTTAAATTTTGATTTTTTTGAAAGGAGAACAAGGGAGGAATAAAATTGTATATAGGTGAAACTATATTTCCTTGTAGCCTATGATTGATGATGGATAACTATGCTCCCTTATTGAAGCACTTGGAGAATTTGAACCAATGGTGAATTTAAGAGTGACAAAGTCACAATTTAAATAGTTAATCAAGCTCTTGAGTTGGAAAAATACATTACTTCAACTCTCATAAATAGGGAGTAATACCCAATGTGTTAATCTAAAAAATGTGGAACCATGCTAGGTTCGCTATAAGTGATGTCAAGGCTATTAAGTGTCACTAGACTTAAATGCACATCACTCGTATAGATTTGAATCACTCCATTGTAGATGGATCTAGATTCTAATTTACATGATGAAAAGAGGATGAATAATATTCATTCCCCATTATGACCACATTGCTTATAGACGTGAACTAAAATGAATATTTTACTTTTGAACTTTGAACTTTCATCTTGGAAAATGTGCATGAATACTCATCATGCCTTTTCACAACTTTGAATAGTTTGAAACTTTGAATTTTTTCAACTTTGAAATTTTGAATTTTAAGCAAGCACAAGCATGAATGAGTATCCTGCCTCTTGATTTTTTGATAATGATATAAAGTGTTATGCATCTATATGCTCAATTTTAATTGTATTTGTAACCTATAACTTTGATCTTGTAACTATTTTGCATATGCCCATTCACATGCATTCAAGTGTGTATTATTATGTACTATGAGTATTTGATAAGTGAGTGTGTAGCTATGTCATATGCCCACGTAATATATATGAATCTACCAATATTTGTCATATGTTTGATTTTTGAATCATTTTAAATATTTGAAAATATATACACTTATATAGAATCTGATTTTGCCTTTACTTTGAATCTTTGAAATTTTGTACGTTGTTTTTTTGAAACATGTATTCTATCTCAAATCTAATTTTCATTTGATCATGGGTGTTTGGATCACTAATACAAACTCATTGTGATGGCCCCCTTTTGACACAAGGGATGTAGCCTACAAGTCAATCATCTCAAAAGAAGAGTTAATTGTATCATGTGATAAAGATATGATCATATAGTATTATGTCATTATGTTAGAGAGTATGTTATCATAAAAAATGCAATTATCATTGAATCATGTATTTAAAATATTAAATTAATTACATTCAAGTGTCATGTATAGATAGATATATAAATGAGGCACATAGTAAGGTAATCAACCATAAAAGTGCATGATATGTATCATGGCACCACTAATCAAACTCGACAAGCACACAAGCACAACAACCAAATAATGTCACGTAATGTTACATAATAAGGTCAAGTGTCACATTAAATGGACATGTTCAAATGACGCATAAGCAAATATTTCCCACATAAGGACAAGGGCCACAAGCAATGGACATTGTCAAATATTTCACATACCAAGCACACATCTCATAGAGGTGTTCAAGCAATTTGCACACAAGGGACAATAGCCACACACGATAAGTAAGCAACATCTAGCCTATCATGCAAGAAATTAAGTAAAATCTAAGGAGCATAGAACATGTGAAAAATAATATATTCCATTCAAATGTATCAATATCATATTTTTAGCAAAGTAGCATACCCATGTAGCACAATTTAAAATACAAGTGATTTAGTAAGAGACTTGTAAGATATGTAGCTCAATATTGCATTTGAACTCATAAATAGATATAACCTATTCTAATGTGACATATATATTTATATGCCTTGAGCATAAACATGGACACTTGGTAGGAGTCAAACATCTAAGAATGCACATACAATTTATGTCCTGCATCACGTTCATATACCTCATGAAATGCATGTGTGTATAGAAATAAATGTTATCTACCAAAATATGTGATAAATAACATATTTAAATAAGTAAAAAGCATTTTATGTCATGCTTAGGTCCTAATTTTTTATTTTTTGAAAATATTATGGATGTTTTTGTATTTTTTAAAAATTTAATTTTTTTGTATTTATATATAATATTAACACATGTGCATAATATTTATAGGGTTCTACACAAGTTTGCCTTCAAGTGTAGCTAGATGGTAAGCTCTTGTAAATATATTTTTAGTAACCACAAATGGACACAACCAATTGTATTTGAACTTGCCTTTATTTTATTTGTTTTCATTAGTATTCTTATGATTTTCTTTTAGTATTAGATCCCTAATCTGAAATTTGTGATTATGAATTTTCTTTCCATATTCTCTTTTTATGCCATCTTGATAGAATTTGAGGTGTTCAATAGCTTGAATACACTTGTCATCAAGCATTTCTAATTCATATAATCATTTTTCCAAATACTCATTGTCTTTTAGAGAGACTTGAAAAGAAGGAATTTCCAATTCTAGAGGTGGTACTGCTTATATGCCATGAACAAGAGAATATGGTGTAACGTTTTTTGTGTACGTACACTTATGTGATAGGCCCATGCATATATAACTTGATTATGCCAATATTTTTAACAACAATTTTGCTTAATATTTTGATTATTATCTTATTTGTTGCTTTTGATTGCCCATTTCATTATGGGTAATATGGAGTAGAGAAAGTATAATGATTTTTGAACTCAGCACAAAAATGCTTAACTATTTTCTTTTTCAAAGATGAATCATTATCTATAATAATGATTGACGGTAGTCCAAATCATGAGACAATGTGTCCTTAAGAAGTGATAAATATCCTCTCCTATAGTGGAATATAAAGGTATGGCCTCAACCAATTTTGTAAAATATTTTGTGGTGGTAATGATGAACTTATGACCATTTGACGATCAAAATTTATCTTTTCTATCAAATCAAAGCCTCAAAGGGAAAATGGCCAAGGTGAAACAATATGTTGCAATTCATATGATGGAACATGATCTAGGTTGTTATGATTTTTACATTATGAATAAAGTTTTGTGTGTTCATGACATTCCTATTCCATTGTGGGAAAATAATAATACTATCATAATATTTACATGGCTTTGCCACTAAAATGACCACATTCACAATCATGTACTTCAAGTATGGTTATTTTAGTTTCTTTGTAATTTGAATATCAAGGTAGTGACCCATCAAATGATTTTTTAAATAAGGATCCACTAATTATAACATAACACATTGTTTTACATTATAATTTATGTTTATCATTGCATGTAGCATTTTCTGGGATAACATCTTGATATAAGAAATTATATATATTGTTATACCATTTAGAAATTACTACACTGCAAATAACTACCACAACGTCTAAAAAATCTAAAGTTGTTATAGTGATTGATGAATGTCTTGATTGAGGAATAGTAAAAAAAATCAACTCATCATTGATGTTAATAGGGAACATTGAAGTTGCATTGACCATTGCATCAACATGCCTCTTGTCCTTGTGAGGTGTGATTTCTATTGATAACATGTTGTAGTACGTTGTTAATCTTAATACCATGTCCTTGTATGGGATTAACTTTTATTTTTTAGTTTGATAAATATCCAATACTTGATTAACCACTAACTAAGAATCTCCATATACTTTTAGATATTTTATTTGTAGTGTGTATGCAGTTGATAAACCTAATGTTAGAGCCTTGTATTATTCTATATTGTTCATAAATGGAAAACCCAAGTAAAAATCAAATGGAAATGGCTAACCTTGTGGATTAATGAATATGATCCATGCTCTAACATTAATGGTTCAATTTGATCTATCGAAGCAAATGATACATGTGTTATGCAGTGGAGTTATCATGAAAATCATTAGTAATTGGTAACATATCCAATAACAAAGTAGCTATTAGATGATAATAATTTGACTTTTTACTGGTTTTTTAAATACAAATTTTAAATCAAATTCCATGAGTAGAATTACCCATTTGTAAATGTGTCCTAATAATGTGCCTTAGACATGAGAAACTTAAGTGGGTCAAACTTCAGTATAACTTGTTCTTTATTAAGCATATAGTGTCAATTTATGTTCTATGAACACAAGATCTAAACAAAAAATTTCAACTATAATATATTTTCTCTCATAATTGACTAATGTGCAACTTATGTAGTAAATGTCTTGTTCTTTATGATTATCATCTTATTGTGTGCACAAAGCTCCTAAGGCATGCTTTGTAGTTGAGATGTATAGTAGTAGAGGCCTTTTTGGTACTTTAAGGATGAAGATAGGTGGGTTAAAGATATATTCCTAAATTACATCAAAACTATATTGACATGTAACATCCATTCAAATTTTGTATCATTTTTAAATATACATGTGAAATATTGTGTCTTATCTACCAACTAAGCTAAAAACAATCTTATCACTTGAATATTTCCTTGTAAAGACCATAATTTTCTCAGTCATGTTGGAGGAAGCATATCGACAATAACTTTGATCTTTTTGGGATCTATTTCAATGCCTCTTTGAGATATGGTACAATCAAGTAACTTTTTTGATGGAAGTCCAAATACTAATGTTTTTAGATTTATATGCACACTGATTTTTGTAGTCTCTCAAATATATGCCATAAATATATGATTTTTTAAGTAAGTCACACATATGATATTTGATAGTCTTAAGTATATAATCATGAAAGATGTGTGTCATAGTTATTTAGTAAGTGGCCCCTATGTTATTTAATTTGAAAGGCATGACAACATAACATAATGTTTCCCATGATCTGATAAATGATGTTTTTTCTTGGTCTTCAAGGTTAATCTTGATTTGATTTTATCTATAAAAACCATCCATGAATGATAACATTTCATAACAAGCAGTAGAATCAATGATCATGTCAATGTTTGGTAATAGGAAATCATATTTAGGGCATGCCTTATTTACATCCCAATAATATATATAACATCACATGTCTCCATTAGGCTTTGTAACTAGTACTATGTTGGAGATCCACTTAGGATAAATAATAACATGGATGAAGCCTGCATCCAAAAGTATTTTGATCTCCTATTTAACTACCAATGCTACTTTTGGATACACTTTTATGATTTTTTTCTTGATTGACATGGCCTCTAGGTAGAGCACTATGTTATGCATTACAACTATAGAATCAATTCCAGGCATATCTTTATAAGATCATGTGAATAATTATGGGCCATCATGTAGAACTTATAGACAGGTTTTATCTTCATCTTTGTTTAATAATATTGCAAGAAGTACTCATGATGGATCTTTATATGTTCCATTATGATATTCTAACATCTCTTCACTAAGTAGAGTTTATTTTTATTCCATATATGGTGATGTAGGAATGGTGTATGGACCATCTGCTCTAACTTATTCAATGGTGTCTTCAGTTTCTCCAAAGTATGCTTGGTTGATTGTTGAATGAGGAAACTTTTTTTTATGATACAAGGAAGGAAGATCCTCATATTTCTAAAGGAATTCCAAGAGGTATTTATCGTTATAAAATTCATCTAATTTCAAAATCTCTGGAGAAGCTATATCATCAATTATTTTTGGGTATACCAATTCTAGTGCAAGTATCTTATGCACTTCTTGTGCTAGCTCGGGGTTTGATTCGAGGAAGTGTGTATAAATATTGGTTGGTGTAAATATTGATTTTGTTTATTTACCTAATTATTTGATATATCCAAGTCCTTGTCATCATTTCATTTGAATTACTTGAATGGGGTTACCAATGCCTTGTGCATGTGTTTCCAATCCCTCTCCTATATATCCCATTTTTTGTAAATATTTAAGCCCAAATACATATTGACTATAGTTTGTTTATGATTTCATTATATCATGAGAGGAGCTTGGTGGTGTTATTGATTTTAATGTGTGTGCATTTGGTTACATATGAGGAATGCAATGATCCTCAAGTTGAGTTAATATATAGTATTGAAATGGTTCTTAATGTAAAGGTTGTGTATATATGTATCCTTGGTGATTGAAATTTAAGCATGCATGTAGAACATGGATAATTATGTTCATATCATGTATCTATGGTCTTACTAAAATAATATTATAATTGAGGTCATTAGGCATGACCTAAAAAATGGTGGCTACCGTACGAAGGCCCATGATGATGTGCAATATGGTTTGTCTAAGTACTTTCCATAGAATATTATCAAAGCCTCTATTGTTAATATTTATATAAGTAATATAAATATTTAATCTTGATCTATTGTTGATGAAAACTCTCTTGATAACATCGTTGTGCACAAAAACCTAGATATATAATAGTACATGTTGATCTATGATATGTTTGGAGGTAAGTCTTCATTTTTTAAAGAGATTCTTTATTTCATCCATTGTAAATAATTTATGTTAGAAGTAACATAAGGTGTTTCTATGTTACCAGGTAAAATTGTGTTGTCCAATGCTTCATAAATAACATATTTATACATTAGCATTGTTTGGAACAATTTTAACATTGAAATCTAGGCATGAGTATTATGTAGTTGATCCATTATATCATAACCTTTAGAGTGATACGATTATCTTGAGGGAGGTAGAGGGGGTTGTGTGGAAACATGTTTACCGCCTTATTTTTTATGCAGTGGATGAGATATCCATCCTTGTCTAATATTGATAGTATAAACGATATAATCTAATATGAGTTGTGGATTAAAAATTAGAATAGGAGGAACACATTGAGTCATGCATGCCCTTTGGCATTTAGTGGTGGCAGTTAAAAGATTAGATTGGATATTACAAAAATATGTATTGAGGAGGCATGAGATTGTACATTATTCATTTTAGATTTTCTATCATACTTGGATTTGATTAATGTACATATATGATGAATAATAGCTTGGAAAGCAATACATCATGTAATACTAAATTCTTAGGAATGTAAACAAAGTGCATTCATTGATGCCAAACTTTGAAACATTATAAATGTGTAACGATGATTAAAGGTGCAACTAGTCAAGGGTGTGTTTGCTTTATAGGCTCTTAGATATACTAATCCTAATCGTAGATAATGAACACAATCACAAAGGCACCAAATATGAAATATTTAACTATTCCTATAACCACATTATATTGTCTCTATGCCACACTGAGAATAACTTCTTAGGTCTAACCACTTTTTGATACACTTCAAAAATAAATGATCAAAGGATTCATATGATTGAAAAATAACTTAAGCATTTCTTATATACTGTGAGGTGTGTGGAAACTAAAAGTTCTGAATAATGTTATTTAATGGCTTGAGAATTAGGGAAATACCCCAAGCACCACGACCCAAGTAAAATTGAATACCATTTTACCCCAAATGACAACTCTTTTGATTTTTGAAACTATTGGAATATAGTTTCAAAAAAAACAAGGCAAAAAGAAAAAAGAAAATTTGAAAACCAAATAAAAAACTAAGGGATCGAAAATAATAGTTCATGGTCACTAATATGTTTGACCTTATTTTTGATAAAATATAATAAATTATATTTGGTTATTTAGGTATAAAAATAGAAATTTCATAATGTTAAATGTATATAATATTCAACTACTTTGATTTTGATAAATTACTAAATATAGAAGACTTCTATTTTTGGAAAACACCAAAAAGAGATATACTTAGCTTACACACTAGCATTTGTTGATTGTTATGACTGTCTGATAGTGAAAATTAAGAGAAGAGGTGACTATATAGGATTAAAATCATAATTAGAATCTAGATAAGTCCATTGTAAGTAGCCTATAGCATAATGCATTCAAGTCCATTGACTGCAGACTTATCCCAATTGAATTCGACTAGTGGCAAACATGAAAAGATATTGGAAACAAAATTCCAAAAATGATAGATTAGAGATAAAAGCATAAAATATTAATGGACATGACCAATGTAAGTGGATAACAATGTAGTGTGCTTAATTTTATACACCACATATTTGACCTAGTTGAATACGCTTAAAAAATTATCATTGTGCTTGTTGCGCCTGTGGATGTGAAGTGATATGAGATGTCATACTTTTAATTATTACCATGAAGAGATCACTCTATGTCTTCTCTTACATTTTAAACCCTAAGAGCACTTTGATAGCTTGAAAACATGCAATAAAATAGTGGATTATAATAGGCTGAGTTAACCTCAATCACCCCCATGATGATTGACCATTACCTACATATCCAATACTTCGAGGAGGGAAATCAAACCCATGTAATTCTCCTACCTAGAGTAAATGTGAAACTGTGTTACTTTAACTATGTGTATGCAACTATAAAATGTCTTTGATACTTGATAATGATGGATCTTGACTTACTTTAGAGGGCTCTTGACTTGGATTATGGTTATTCCTTTTGAATGATATTAAATTTGGAAAGAATGTGGTAGATTTTATCCATGTGCAATAGTGTGAATGCTTGAGAGAAGTGAATACCAAGTAAGGATAATGAGTGACTGTTGACGTTATTTATAGGAGAATATTTTTACAAATTCCTTTATCTAATTATTTGAAAAATGCAAGAAGACCCAAATTAGTCATTATATGGCATATGGCATAGTTGTTATAAGTGGACAAGAGTGCGTCATGCTCTTGTTCACCTAGTGTAGAACTATTTGAAAGGTTCACAGACAATTTTTCTCTAATAGGGACAATCTGAAGGTGATTTGGTTTAGAAGTGGTTGTGGAACCCATAGTCATTTTTATATGCAAGTTGGCTCTTATTTCATTTATATAACTAAGCTAAATTATTTATATAGCCTGTAGTTGCATAATATATGGTGATTTTTATGGGTCAACAAAGTTTTTTTTGTACAATATCTTTTCTGAGCTCTTTAGAAAATTGTAAGAAATCATCTTTTATTTATTTTTATAAGAATTAAAGGGGTGAGAGACCCCATAACCCTATTTACTGATATAAAAACATCACATACCTTTATTGACGTTACATCACAAATGAATGTATTTTGAAAAGTCTTCATTTTATAATCTAGATAACACTAATGAATGACATTTTTCTCAAAATCTATGTGGAACCATCCATTGGAGTATGATTGTGAGTGAGGCATCAGTGGCAATTTTAATCTTAAAACTACTTTAGGATAAATTATATACTTTTAATTTTTGTTGTCAATAATGAAGTGTACTAATTGTCCATTAACCCACATCTAATAAGGGAAAAATATTTTTGTTTCCCATGACTTTAAATTAGATGAAGAGGTAATGTTTATGATACCCACCATAGTACTAAGATCGAAGTCCATGATCTACTTTTTTTTTAAATGTTGCAAGGGTAGTGCTTGAAGTTTCTAGTTGCTTAAGTAGATATTTCCTAGTGCAACATTTTGCATTGGAGTGAGTTGAAATTGTGAACACTTCACCACTTACTCATTTTGGACTGCTTAGTTTAACCATCTAACAGTGGATTCTTCTTCTAAGCATATTTGAGAGGTTCCTTTATTTAGGATTTTCCTTGGTTCCAAACTTGAAATTCTTGGGCTATGTCTTGTCTCGAGACTTATAATTTTATTTCTTAGAATTTTTCTTGAAATTTGTTTCAAATTTATAGGGAAATCTCGAGACCAATCCTAAAGAAGAGATACACAAAAAATCCATGTCAAATTAGATGTATTATCTCCAACAACCTATATTTAAAATTATATTTTTCTCCAATTCTTAAACATTCAACTTGGAAACCAAAATGTACAAGATGTATATGTATTTTCAAACAAATTGATTATGATCTTAGTTCAATTGTGAATAATTGATGTATTGATCATCATAGTCCCTAGCAAGATAATAGGTAACATTCAATGCTTCTATGAAACCATCCCAATTATCTACATAATCTAACTCGTCATCTTCATGGGTGGTGCAGTACTTATCCCACCATTTCTTTACATACAAGGAAACTCTCATTAGAACAAAGGTTATATTTATAACACAAAACTATTTTACCTAATCATAGTTTGAATAAATTAGATTCAACCATTTATCTTGGGAATTTATGTCTATTTTTCTATAAAAAATACAAATGTATAGATTTACTTATTCCTTGTATGGCATCAAGTCACTAAAAGGTCAACTTGAAATAGACGTGTTGAAAGGAATATGAACACACTACATAAGTTGGGAGAAGTGATAAGCAATTCTTACTTTCTCGTGTGTGTGGTTTTGTTCCAAATATTCTTGTTACTACTGCAAAGCATCCTCTATCTTTTTTTGAAGTGTGTTTGAAGTTGACATCTTCGAAGAATATTTATTTTCCATTTGAAGAGGTGTAAGAAAGTATGATGAAAGGTCATGAATTTTGAAACATATTTTCATGTAATAAACTATTCTACAAGTGGGCATAAAAATAGATATAGATTCAATAATAAACTTCAATGCCACTTAAATATTAAGTGAAGTGCATACGCTTTCATACCACTAACCAACCCCTAAGAGAACCAAGTGGATAACACACTTAATGTGGTTAAATATGTCATGGAAATGGTGTATATGAGACAAACAAAGAAAAAATTGTATAATCAAAGTGATAATAAATACATAAAATTTGCTAAATAATATACATCATGCTAAAACTATAAGTTGCAAGATTGTATTATGTAATAGTTATGTTAATGACCCATGAGATTAGATGTGCTACAACATGTATAACTACTAAGTTACTTCCTATTATTTTTTTGATTATTCAAATAATGGAAGGAATAAATTAATATACAAGTGTGGAAGATGAAGAGATGTTTTTTTAGTTACGAGAATGGCAACTGCTTGCTTTGTAGCTACTCAAATTCACCTTTTTGTTATTTTTAGGAAATGTTATTGCACCTCTATGTAAAATAGGGTTAACATTGTTGTAAATGTGTGGCATCAAGGAAGAATATTTAGGACTTATAATATGACCACATGTGCTTATGTTGGTTGTGAAATTAATGTTGAAGATGACGTGTGGTGCAAAATACCACCATTATACTGTAAATGGATCTAAGTCCCAAATTATTTTGTAATCTATATGGATATTCCATAATAGTTATCACCAACATGGATCCTTGGCACTCCTAACACATACCAAATTTCTTATTTACTTTTATGTATTAATTTCATTAGTAATTGAGATAAAGAGGTATTGTAAATGAAATATACTAGAAGTAAGATGCAAGTAGAAAGAACACACATGGCATAATGGTGTAGCATGAAAATACTCAATGCAAGAAAAATCCAAGAAAGTGAGGTAATTACTTATCCCCTTTCCACTATATCATTCTCATGTACATGTTTACTGCCATCAAGTGTCCTGCATCAATAAAGATAACACAATGTTTTGCCTTCTTATAACACTTCTTCGACAATTACAACAACACTAGTTAAGGGAATAATGGAACACTAAAGTGTGGACCCAAGACTTAAAATTACACTTATGAACCCAACTTCCATTGAATGTCTTTGTCCATCCCAGAGGCATGTATTTATGCAAACATTTAACAACAATAGGTACACAAATTTCCTAGGATATAAATTTGACCAACAGAAATAACAAAATTAAGCCATGTTTGCAACTGTCACATCATGTTTCCACTGTTGATAGGGGAAAAACTAATAGTATTTAAATAATGGCTTATGGAGTAAATTTTATGATTTGATGTGATTATGTTGCTGACATGGATACATATGTTTGTTGGTGCAGTAGATATGAATTTTTTGTTATTATTTTTGCTTTGCACATTTTGTTGTTACAACATAGTTCAGATGATAATTACTGTTATCATACTTGTCATGCATGTTATACCTTTGTAACATGGTTGAGATAATATTCACTAATGATTGTACTTGTGATGTTGTGTGTGTGTGTCTTTATAACATGTTGATATTATATGACAAGACATTAACCATGACGTAGTTGATTATCTTTTGTCACCATTATTCAAATGTTATTTTTTTAGTATTTATGATTTACGTTATTATGTCTCAGGCTAACAATCGCCTGTTTGACTTGAGGTGGATGCATGATATATATTTGACCCCTCATAAAAGAGTTTCCTAGAGGGATGGAATCATACATGAGAGGGAGATAGATCATGATGATGTGTAGATATACCAAACCTTTTGTGAACCCATCACACACTTGCATAAGTATTTGTCATGTTTGTTTGTTGTTGCATTTACTAGAATTTTAGTGATACCTTAGCTAGTTAGACTATGTAGATCATATTTTGAGATGTTACATGTGGTATTAGAGCTAGGTTTCAATCAAGGGACTTGTGGGTTATGGGACCACCACGTGCTTAGAGAAAATCATTATGCACCTTATTTTTGTCACCCTAGAGTGACTAAATTGATGGCATAATTGAGACCATTATATTTTTATAGGGAAATTAAGTAAGTTGTAACCAGTTTGTAACCAATTTTATGCCTAAATGTTTAGAATGTCAATGGGTTGAGGCTGAACATGTGCACCTTGTCAGATTATTTCACCCTTATGATATACTAGATTGAAAGTGGTAGGTCATCGGTATGGATTTTGGGAAACATCTTCTGATGTCCAAAAATTGACATGACATGATCATAGTTGTGGTTGACAAGCTTTCTAAAGTTGCACATTTCATACTAGCTAATCTGACATATGATGCACTAGTTTTGGCTAAGAGGTTTGTACAAGAGGTTTTTGAGGCTTCATGGAGTTACAAAGGAGATTATTTTAGATAGAGATGCACGTATGAACTCAAGGTTTTGACACACATTGTATTTAGCTTTGGGAACTCAACTTAATTTTAGTACAATATATCACCTAGAGATAGATGGGAAAATTGAGAGAGTGAATAAGGTTTTGGAATATTTACTATGGATGTATTACATGGATCAATGATAATAGGAATAATATATTCCACTAGTCAAGTTTGCCTGTAATAGCTCATGCAATTATACTCTAAAAATGGCCCCTTTTAAGACATTGTATGACATAAAATGTTGAACTCATATCAATTGGGATAAACTAGAGGATAGAGTAAGCACTGGGCCATAAATGTTAGCAAAAATGGAAGAGCAAGTCAAACTAATTGGGAAAATATTAGTTAAAGTTAATGATAGAAAACGAGCTATGTTGACATGAAATAAACATCAATACAATTTTCAGTTGGAGACAAGGGTTTTTCTTAGAGTTAAACCTCAAAGATCTTGATTAAGTTCGACAAATCAACAAAAATGGCTCCAAAATATGTGGGTTTATTTGAAGTGCTTGAAGTTATTAACTCAATTGTTTAAAAACTTACTTTACCACTAGCTATTGCTCGATTGCATAATGTTTTTCATGTCTCTTATTTAAATAAGCATGTGGTTGATATCTCACCTATTCTTGATTGGAAGTATTTATAGATTCTAGACCTAAGAGTGGTAATGATAGAACCCCTCAGGGTGTTCAAGGTTCACAAGATTTGCTTGTGTAACGAAGAACTATCTCAATGCAAGGTCTAGTGAGACCAATACTCTGAGGATAGTGTCACCTAGGAGGACTATGAGGAGTTCTATAGAGCATTTCCATGTTTATCTACTTAGATGTTATGAAGTTATAATATTTTCATATCATGTTATGATTTAGTTAAGCTATCAGGATAATGATTTTTCCCTAGTAGGGAAGGATGTTACATCCTATTTTTGAATGTTGATAGGATAAAAAATAATAGTATTTAAATAATGGATTATGGAGTACATTTTTTGATCTGATGTGATTCTATTGTTGAGATGGATACATGTGTTTATTGGTGCAGTAGATATGACAATTTTTAATATTATATCTATGCTACACATTTCATTATTACAACTTAGTTGAGATGATAATTATTGTTATCATACTTGTCATGCACATTATACCTTTGCAATATGATTGAGATAATAATCACTAATGATTTTACTTGTGATGTTCTATATTTATGTCATTAAATCGCATGTTGATATTATAAGACAATTCATTGATTATGATTAATGAGTGGGGCTTATAATAAATAATTCATCCCTTGAATCATATTAAGATCAATATGTATATGCATACTTTTGATTATCATTTGTCACCAATATGTAGTTGTTATTTTTTTAGTATTTATGATTTATGATTTTATGTCTCGGGCTAATTACCACTTGTTTAGATTGAGGTGGATGTAGGACATATATTTTATCCCTTACGAAGGAGTTTCCTAGAGGGAGGTCATCATACTAAAGAGGGAGGTAGGTCATGATAATGTGTGGATGTATTGAACCTTTTGAGAACCCACCATTGACTTGCATAAGTCTTTGTCATGTTTGCTTGGTGTTACACTTGTAGGCATTGTAGTGATATCTTAGTTAGTTGGACTATGTTTATCATCCTTTGGAATACTAAAACAACCTTCACTTTTTGGACTTAAGTCATGCAATTTTTTGATAAGCAATTGCCCTAAAACAATTTAAAAAAAAAAGCATTGTGCCATTGTGGATTTTTTTGAATAGCCACGACATCATGTCTAAATCAAAACATATGACTGCTCCCAAAGTGTCAGTATCACTATGAGCCTTCCCCTGACTTTGTAAACTCCTTGTGTACCTTTTTATCTGAGAACTTTACATGAATTATGTTCAAAAAGTGTCATATAATCATTTTGTTACATAGATGATAATAGTGGAATTAGTTAGCGGACATAAGTATCATATTAGATCCAAAATTTGGATCACAAATCCTCTTAGATCAACCTCCCCTCTCATATTACATGGATTTAAAATTATATAAACCCCTTACAATAAGCTTCTAAAAATGCCATACTATCTCAAGTTAGATACGTATAATTTGAATGCCTTGGAATTATTTCTTTGACTCTAAAATCCTCATATCTACCAAAAACACTTAATCCCCCATTGGTGAGAAGGCTTGGTTTATGATAACATATTTTTATGCCAAAGGGCATGATGCCAGAATAGAAGAGGCCCTCCTACTAACATAATAGTTGATTGGTTGTGTATGAGTATGTTTACTTACTTGACCTTTGCTCTCCTCTTTTGTGGCTTAAAAATCTTAAAAAATACCATTGACTTCAAAATCTTTATTCTACGTAAAAAAATAATGTTAAATTGGTTACAAGGTTTAGTCCTCTAGAACACATACCATGAACCTTATGCAATTAAGAATTTTACGATAATAGAAGTGGCCCTCCTAATAACATAATGGTCGATTGGAGTGATGCCACAATGGAAGCAACCTTCCTCATAACATAATGGTTAATTTTATGTAAACAAATATATTAACCTATTTTGTCTCCCCTCCTCTCCCCTTCCCCCTAGTAACTTGATCATGTAGTATTTCATGAGGAAAAAATAATATTACATGATCAAATTCAACTCCACGAGCATGATCAAAAAACCTACATAGGAGTAGACATTAAAATCTGGTAATTGATACTTAACAATGTCAATTTTGATTCACCTTCACCCTACATGACTTGTCCATATGAACATGACTCTCATTTTCCTTTCTCTCACATCCTCGTGTCTTTTAAGGGTCTTAACCTTCCCAAGTTGCTCTCAGTTACCTACAAGAAACCTCATAGTTTATGTCAAACTAGTTATTTATTTTACTCAAACATCTCCAAATCATTAGATCAATGTTCACATCTTTTGAATAGTAATGTTAGACTCATAACATACTATTTGATGGTGTTTCTTAAGTCTAGAGTTATTTTATTCCATGCCGAAAAATAATCACATTTCATATTTAAATCATTCATATGGCTTGGCTCATTCTTTTAGCGTGTTAATGGCATGAGAAATTACCCAAAGAGTCTCCTATAAATATAAAATAGGCATAATCCTATTACCTATCTAGCAAGTACATATGAAGCCTATTCAAACACTTCCATATTCAAAAAGACTGCCTTATTTCTCCCAATTTTCCAATCAATCACTAAGAGCAATTCCTTACTAAGTTTGAAGCACTCAAGAGCCAAACCAAGATTGCCAATTTCCAAGTATCAAGAGCTAGATCATAGGTTGCACCACTTTAACAAGTATTATTGACACATCCACCTAACATGGAGAATTACATGTAGTTTGACTTCCCTTTTCAGAGTATTGAATATTTAGGCAACACTCAACTAGTCAATAAAGAGTGGTCGAGGTCATCTCAACACACTTTCCCCCTTTTGTAGGCATAATTCTATCATTGTAGGTGGACCTACAATTTTAAGTGAAGGAGAAAGATTTATGTGAGTTACATGCATAATTAGACCTTGAGAATGCACACAAAGCGAAAAGAAAAGTAGACACACCTTGCTATATCAAACAAAAGGGCGAAGTATGCATAGATAGAATTGTCAAGTTTAGAATAGACCATCCAAAGACACAGACCTGAGGTTGACAATGTCATTTGGGTGATAGATCTCCACAACCTGATTTGAACACCTTGTAGTCCAATTTTTCATCCTTCCGGCCGCCTGCACTTCATCTCAATCTTACACAAAACAAAATAATACTAAGTATCTTATCATCTTTAATACTTTCTATATTTAGCAAGTGTAATTGTCAATCAATTATGACTTGTTACATT
The DNA here is from genome assembly GCA_037957365.1 of Torreya grandis. NCBI lineage: Eukaryota > Viridiplantae > Streptophyta > Pinopsida > Cupressales > Taxaceae > Torreya > Torreya grandis. The sequence goes on from JARHVA010000217.1 coordinate 3,549,762, forward strand.
TAAATTTATGCTTAGTTGCCATATATTGTAATCTAAATTATTTTGAGTAGCTTCTATCTTATTTATATTGATTAATCAAAATAGGATAAAATAATAGGGGCAAGAATCAAATGGAGAATGAAAATGTTCATAGCTAAATTGAGAACTAGATCACACCAACTCCGATGTGAGATGGGTAGGTGGAAAATCTCAAAAGAAAAGTGAGAAGAGAAGATGTCTTTTTTTGCACATCATGTGCGGTTAAGATGGAATGACACTATAACATGGAGTTCTTTGTATATGACATCAGTCAAGCTATAAACTTTGATAGTCTATAGAGGTGTCTACATCCACTAGAATTGAAGGAAAAAACATGCAAAAGTGGAGAATTTATGAACTAAATCCACAATAGGAGAATGGACATTTTGAGGCAAAACAATGGTATAGTTTTGAACTATGGTCTAGCTGCTCAATTCTTTTTTTTTTAGTGACTTATTCACTCCCTTGGTTATGCTTGTTGTTCTCTGGATCCCATAGACTGTTTTGGTCTCGTGGACCTTATTAAAAAATCTATCGATCTATCCATCCCCTCCAACCAAATATGCAATAATTTCTATGCCAATATAAGTGATACCACACTAGAAATAGCCCTCATAATAACATATTGGTTGATTAGAGTGATGCCACAATGGAAGTGGCCTTCCTCATAATATAATGATCGATTGATTATAGACAAATATATTTACTTGCTCAATCTCCCCTCCTCTCTTTGCCCCTTACCCTTCTCCCTTCACCTCATATGTGCGATTGAAAAATCCATAAAAATCTTTCTTGATTTGTTTCTACAACCTTAAAATCTTTATATCCATCATATCATTATCCACATCAAACTTCATGCCTAAAATCATAATACAAGTGGGATTACATAATCCCCATCTAGAAGTCCTCGTAATTAATATAGAGATCGCAATCAAATCCAAACTTTCGAAAAAAAATATTATTAATAATTTAAAAATAAAAATTCTTACAAAATGAAAGATTTTAATAGCTTCCCAAAAAAATAAAAATCTATAAGATTAAATATAATATGAACTCAAATATTAAATACTCAAAGATACATGGCACTTTAAAAAAACCTCGTATCAAATATAAACATCAAAATTAAATCTAAGTTTAAAAAATAAATAAATTATTATTAATAATTTAAAAATAAAAAATTATATAAAAATTAAAGATTTTAATAACTTCCATCAAATTAAATAAGAGAAAGATCGAATAATAATACATTTTAAACTTATAACCAAAATTTAATCTTCAAAATACTAATCACAACACATTAAAATATCAATACTTAAATTTTAATTATCAAAACATAATTAATTATTTTTAATTTTACAAAATAAATTTTAAACAAATAAATATTACATACACTACCAATAATACACTTAGATATTTATACACATTAATATCTTCCATCAATAGAAGATATTTAAACAAAAATCCTAATCTTATTGATAGGTGTACACCATCGATACCTTTCCCTTAATTTATGATATCAGATATGGTATATACCTAAATATCTAATACTCAAGGACACATGGCACTTAGTTGCTTTATCTGTCATTCAATAAAATTCTTCGGCGTCTAAACATAATTTTGGAATATAAAAATATCTTTCCGTTGATCAACTTGTCGTTTCAAATCCTCGAGAGGGAGAACGAGACTGTTACGTGTCATAATTAAATTCCATCGCCCAACGCCCAACGCCCAACGCCCAATGCTGTCTGTTCTTGGGGTACCCTACACGGGTTTGGTCTCCTCGACTTCACTAAAAGCAATCTCTTTTCCTTCAAATTAATAATAATAATAATAAAAATTTTAACGTCCACGAGACTAAAAATAGCCTATGGGACAGCAAGACAACTCAAGTAGATTTAAGTAGCACTGTTCGCTTCTTGTGTACGCTGATGATGAGCCCCCCTAATTGCTCAATGTGCTCTTCGTTGAATAGGTTATGCCAAGAACTGTCACATATAGTATCCGCAAATTTATCTCTGCTATCTTTGTAGGCCTCACATTCTAGAATAAAGTGTTGTTCAGTTTCCACTTTCCCAAAATTGCAAAATCTGCAAATTCTCTCTTCCCGAGCCTCCTTTGGCCTCTTCCAACGCCCGGTCTCACAACGAAGTTGGTGAGAGTTGGTTCTCAACTGAGCAATAAGAATTTTAGCCCTCCAAGAAATGTTGGCTCCTATGTACGCTTTTTGAAGTTGATCACAAGTGGGGTTGAACTCATTTATATAATATAGTTTCTTCCTCCCGATCTCACTTCCCCAATTTCTCTTGTAAAATTTCTCCATAACAAAGACTTTTATTTCTTTATTATTTGTGGGGCACATATTGAATTGAATATTCCATTTACTCATCCATGTGATGTTTTGTTGCATCCATGTCCTTTTTCGCTTACATAGTGTATCACTAAAAACAACTTTAGGCCATCTATCTTCTTCCATTTTTTCGATTCTTTTTAAATAGCTTAAAAGGCGAACCATAACAAGTGCCTCGATAGGAACAGCACCCATTTCACTTAGCATGATGTCATATGGAACCGTGCTTTTGATTTTAATCAAACTTCACAAAAGTTGCCGAATCAAACTTCACAAAAGTCGCCGAATCAAACTTTTTTGACAATACCGAACACCCAGTTTGGATATTTTATTCTAAACTTCGAAGTAGCTTCTGAGGATTGTGTAGGAAATGTCCAATGCTCGATGCCCATCTCCGAGTTGAACTTAACTGGATTGGATTGCAGTGAAGGAGAAACAAGAAGGCAAATATGTTAGTTTCTGCTCTGCTTACATCAGTAGGGATAAATGTTGGTCTGTGCATTCTGCTTCTGTCATTGTACTCTGTATTGAGAAAACAGCCTGGAAATGTCACCGTGTATGCCCCTCGCTGGGTGGCAGAGGAGAGAACCAAGCAGAGAGGATCTTTAGAGAGGTTTGTGCCATCTGCACAGTGGATTATCAGAGCATGGAGGGCTTCTGAAGACGAGTTCTTGGCAGTTGCAGGTTTTGATGCTTATGTTTTCCTCAGGATCTTTGTCTTCAGGTAAGTCAGTCCCAATTTTTTTTTGATTTTTTGAAATCTGATCGGATGTGATTTTCACGAATTTCATTCAAATGGATATTTCTAAAATAATTTCGCCCCCTTTTTTTTGGGTGAAGTTTGGGTGGGGTTGCACCTCTGTCTTAAGATTTAAACCTAGGTCACACTCAAATGTATCCATGTTTGTTACACCACAACCTTCCTCGGAGTCATGGGACTGTTTTCTACGCTTTGAGAAATTTGAACCTAGGTCATGCCCCACTACCGTTATGCCAAAACTCCTCACACAATTTTCCTAAACATACCTATGGTCACAATTTTCCAAACTATATGTTTATTCTATATTTCTTCTTCTATTAAAGATCTTGACTGGTTCTCGTTGGGTAGAAGTCAGAGAGAGAAGAGCAGGGTAGCTTCACATTTCATAGATTGCTACCTTCACATCTCAGAGAATGATAACTCACATCTCTTCTCTGAGATAGATGTACATACCTCTTAAATCAATAAAGTTCTTAATTCCTTTATTCAGATATTCTTCTCGTTCTAAATATTTTTATCTCCATTTGTTCATGATTAATTTAATTACAATTCTAGAATTATATTTATGCTACAATTCTTGTAATCAATTTCGTCTGTTTTTAACACTTTAAGTTTCTGCAAATTAATGTGTTGTTCATCATATTGCCTATCGAATCCAAATCAATCACACTTGAGATCCCATCCCAAAGAATGATATTAATCATGGACAGATTAAATGATTCCACCAAATAGGAAGATGAAGAGGGAGGGGAGTTTTAATCCTAAAAAATATTCATAAGAGCACAATGTCCATGTGGTCAATACTTTGCCTTAAAATTCTAAACATCCTTAAAACATCCTTATAATGAACCATACATGATGCCCCCTCTTTGAAAGTGTCTGCCTTCACTATGAATTAAGTTGCTCATATCTTCTTCCAATATTTAATGAATACATTGTAAAAGCTCAACACTTGCATTATTACAGTCGATGCCCATTTCCTTAGCTTGGATCCATAAATTTGCAATCCAATTCATTGCTTAATTGTTCACTTTGAGGCAATGAGTAAATAAAATATCTTCAAAATAGTGTGACTATTTAATTGGTGAGTTGAGGGTTTCTACTGGGGTCCTCACCCTTGGAATATGTAGAGTAACAAAGATAGAAAGACGAGCAAAAGAAGAGAGGAGGAAGAGAACATTGAGGGGAGAGAAAGAGAGAGATCTAGAGGAGGGAGGAGGAGAGTAAGGAGAGAGAGAGTAGAAGAAATGTGACACCAGAATACAAACAGTGTTAAATCCACCCAAGCCACTCAACAAGCCAACCCGGGTCTAGAGATCTTCATTGACCTTAGGCATCATATGACTAGAAGAATTGCCAAGTACCTTCCTCTTCTTAACTTACATCCAACCCTATTCTATTGAAACCTGCAAAGACTCCTTGAGAAAAAATGGTTGTAAGCGAGACTTGAAACAAGGGGGGCTAGAATCCAAATTAGTAGCCAAAGGAAAAGAAAAAGGTCCAACTTTCTGTTCTTGTATATTAGTATCATGTCCCATTTTTGAAATATTTAATTATGAAAATAATTTAATAATAATATTTTAAGTTGTCCAAAGTCACTTTATTTTATAACATGGAAAAATGACACTTATGTATTATTATTATAAAGAGGGCTAAAAGTAATATTTATTAAGTGGGTCAAAAATGTAATAATTATTTAAAAGTGTTTTAAAACACGTTTAGGATTTTTGGAATGAAAAGTGAAATTATAAAAAGAAGAGCTGGGTTTAAAAGGATTATTCATTATTCATCTTTGAAATTAAAACCCTATTTTCAGATTGGAGCTTATGTGTTCAATTTTTTTTATTTGAGGATGAAAACCCTCTAGTGTCTAGGGGTAGAGGACGAAACCCCTTTTACCGATTGAGGTGATTCTATTCAGGGATCATAATTGTACAGACAAATCAAGTTAAATTCATATTTCGATTGGCTAGGGGTTGTGATTTTCTAGAATTTTTGTGAGGGTTTATTAGTTATCCAAATCAGGGTTTATTCCTCATAAGGGGCTGTTGTGCCCTAGGAAAGGTTACCGTATAGCTGTGCCACAAATCGCTACCATTGGGACAATTGCACCTAGGGTTTTATGTGACTGCTATTTAGTTCCTTGACTGCCATACAATCCCTGCAGTTCGTATTACTTCTACCATATTGTCATAAACTCAAGGTAGGGTTTTTCTGTAGACTACCGTATAGGACTGTTGTTGCCTTACTGCATACAACTATTGACTGTACTATTTTCATTTGTTGTACCTACTGGGAATTCTACGAAGGGTTTGGGTAGTGCATGTTGCTGATTTGCATTACTACGGTGTTGCATGTGATCTATTTTGCCTTAGTTGATTGGTGGCAACCCTGTCGAATGGGTTAGTTGTAAAAGAATCAATAAATACAGTGTTATGTATTGTCTAGTTGATCTCTATTAGGGTTTTGTATCAAAATCAGAGTACTTTTACTATTGATGTAATCAATTCTATTTGTATGCTTCTATTTCATTACAATAAAGACTCCTGTGAGATTTGTTATTAGAATGGTGTTTTGCTATCTAGTATTCAATTGGTATTACATAATTTAAAAATAAATAAATGAAAATACATGAAATTCCCCTAAAGGGACATTACAATTAGAAGAAAAGACTGAACCCAAGGACTCAAGAGAATCACCAACAACAGTCCCTTGAAGATGTGGTGGAGTTGCAACAGGGCTTTTGTTTAAATCCTTTTCAAGAGATGGCTGAGCTATTTGCAAGGAAGAAGAAAGTGAGGTAATTTTCTTCTTGGGGGGGGGAGGTACAACCTCCGCTTGGTGGAAATAATATTTGGTTCCACCAAATGACATCGTTCTTCATCTTCATTGCCATGAGGCAGGATTAAGTTTTCTGCTTTTTCTTCTAGTTCCACCTAGGTTGGGTTTTTCAACACCCTGTTTAGGGTAGTCAATGGCAAGGTGTCCATGGGAGAACAAGCTTGACACTGAACGCCACATGCTCATAGTCCAGCTTTTGCTTCCAAATCTGATCGTCCACCTTAAGCCAAATTTTGTCTAGTAAACCATTTGCAAAGTCTATTTCAACACAAAGTCTGGCAAAGGTAGTTCAATAGTGCTCAGCTGTTTCATGAGAGCAAAAAAGAGGTGAACCATAAGTAGGGGTAGGCGAGATCATAGGTGTAGTGAGAAGGGAGGCATGGGAGCTTTCATGAGAGAAATGACCGTTGGAGCACCTAAGACCTATAGGGAGATTCTGGCTATAACAATCTGACAATCAGTTTCATGTTTTATTTTTTTTATCTTATGCTATCTTCAAAACAATTTGTTTAGAGCATTCACCTCCTCCAATATAATCCCAAAGCCTGAAGTTACCACACTTTAATTTTTTGACCGTGGCAATAATTATCTTAGAATCTCCTTCCACCAAAATCCGATCAACACGATGTTCAATTTCCAACTTCAACTTGAAACTTGATCTTTCTCTACATAATTGTTGGAATTTATTGGAGTGCACATAGCTTCACAAGCCACCATATTCTCATCCATGCCCCTAAGAATACAATCAACCTTGAAATATCAGGGTTTCCTTCATATGCTTTGTAGGAATTGAGTTTTGTTTGACGTTTTCTAGGCGTAACCATTTATTGCCATGTTTTTAGCTATTTTAATGACTAGGGTCCTATCCAAAACCTTCTTAAGCTTGGGCTAGTGCTTAAGAATGTGATGTTGTCTTGGGTGAAACTCCTTGAAATTGGACAAGTGACCAAACAATTTCCAACTCAAAATATGGTCATGAAGATACATGTCCGAGACATGTTAAATTTGTTACTGAAATCTTGGGAATAGCTATAGTGGAGAAGACAATGATTATCTTGTTCCTCCAAATTGTGGCAGTTGGCTTGTCTTGATGTCTGTTGGAACCCTTGTGATTTAATTGTTCCTATGTAAGAAAGCCAATGTGGGTAGAAATCCATATGAAAACCTTGGCCTTGGGAAAAATATCAGATTGCTATCAAACATTCAAATAAGAGGCGATAGGAGATGCTTCCAGGAGCATATGATACGTGACGGACAAATAATAATTTCCACATCCTTTTTTAGTTCCAATGAAAGAAATATTCTTCTTCATTCCAAGGGCATTTGAGGTTTCCCTACAAGAATCTACAACCTACATTTGGCAGGATCATGGGTACCAACACATGGCCCAAAATCGTTCCATGTCCTGGACTTGAAGCCATTGGTTTCTTGAGTGGTCCAATATGTTTCACTTTCCTATCCAAAACCTATTTAAGCTCGAGCCAATGCTTGAGAATGTGATGTTGTCTTGGGCAAACTTCCTTGATATTTGATGAGTGACTAAACAAAGTCCAATCAAAATATGGTCTTGAAGATACACGTCCAAGACATGTTAAATTAGTTCCTAAATTCTTGGGAATGGATGTAGTGGAGAAGACAATGATTAACCTCTTCCTCCAAGTTGTGGCATAAGGCGTGTCGTGACGTCTCTTGAAACCCTTTTCCTTTAATTCTTCCTTTGTAAGAACTTTCACTTGGGTAGAAATCCATATTATAATCATGGCATTGGGTTAAATATCATATTGTTATCAAACATTTAAATAAGAGGTGATAGGAGATGCTTCCATAAGCATGTGATACTTGACAGACAAACAATAATCTCCACATCATTTTTTAGTTCCAATGAAAGAAATATTCTTCCTCGTTCCAAGGGCATTTGAAACTCCCTACAAGATTCAACAACTTACATTTGGCAGGACTATGGGTGCCAACATATGGTCTAAAATCCTTCCATGTCTTGAACTTGAAGCCATTTGTTTCTTGAGTGTTCCTATGATGTTCACTTTCCTAACCCACAACCCGGAGAAATTTCTCTTCAAATATTTGAAACTAGTATGCAAAACAAGGGGGCAATCTTCAATCCAAGAATCCTCCCAAAAACTCACCTTCTTGTTACAAATCCTCTACAATAAAGCTAGCCAAAGAAGAGACTGAGAGTGTCTAATATTTTTCCATATAGCCAGTCTTAGCTCTTGTGGGAGGTTTGTCGTTGTGAAAATTCTCTCAAGCTCCTCACCATCCACAAATCTCTATCGAATAAGAAGACTCTAGGCACGGTCTCTTTCTTTGAACATTCTTCATGTAAGATTGACACGAAGGGCAATACTGGCCAATTGACAATTTCTAACACCAACCCCTCCAAAATTAGTACAAAAATAAATCTTGTAGCAGGAATAGAAAAAAAGTGTCTTTTCTTGCAAAAAAGTAGATGCATTAAATTTTCCATTTTGCTGATAAATTTTCAGAGCTCAAAGGAAGGAAAACTAGTAGACAATGGGGCTCGAAGAATGGAAAACTGCTAGACAGGGATCAACTGAAGCATGTATTTTAAAAGAGTAAGCCTGCCTGCGAATGACAAGCAATGACCTTTACAACTACCAAGCTTACTTGTCCGTGTCCACATCATCCTTTGCTAGAATATCCTTGAAATAATGCACGACATTTTGCCTGATGTCCTTATGACCTTGCAAAATATATCTTGACGGAGTTTGCAACGTTTTATCTTATTCCATTGGCTGCACATAATAGTAGATTTACAGAAAATTCTGGTATTTCAGTTCCCTTCTAGAAGCCATCTCACCCTAGACTTCTGTTTCTAGAGCATTTATTCATTTCAATAATTATCATCCTAGCATTTCACGAATGTCTTCTTCAACTCTGACCTCCTCTTCACACACTTGTCTTTGAATATGATTTTGATTAGCCTGCATGTGATTGTCCATAGTCGTCTTTTGGTCAAAAATATTTTGGAAGTTTTCCTTATTTCAATCTAGCCTTTATCCTTTTAAGCTTTTGCGCTAGCGTATACATCGTGGTGCCCATAGTTCTTGGGATTTCTTGTCACCAAGTCTCAATCAGTCCATCCAAATTGGGATGCTTCATTCACATCATCTCAAATTTGAAAGGATTATTGATTGGAAAGCGATCCTCCTCAATAGAAAAGTTGATAGGCCAATGATTCGAAAGTGAAACTTGTAAAAAATCATTTTTCGGAATGACATTCAGATCCAACCAGCTCAAAATCCCCGGGAGCTTGCCCAAGCGCTTGGCATTGAATTCCTTGCCTTTCCTTTTGTTGCTCAAGGTGAAACAACCATATCTAGGTTTGATATTTGACAACCTCAACTGACTAATAAAACTTTGGAAATTATGGCTATCTTGACTTCAGTAGGGGCTTCCATTCTACTTCTTAGAAGCTTTTGAGAATTGTACTGAAGTCACCACCCAAAACCTACTTCATAATATTTCTGACAATATCATTGGTTTGTAGATACTCCTGACAAATCCTATGCTGATCAACAAAATGAGGGACATGAAAAGTTAGTTGAAACAAGGCTAAATCTAGAGTCAAAGCTATGAACCTGGCATGCAATCTAGCTTCTAGTCAAATCCAACATGGAACAAGACACAAAAGTGGTATTTTACAAAATAGACAAGCTTCCTGGCTACCCATCAACCTGCACTCCCTCGACCTCAAATCAATTTCCATTATATATACTATAAAACTTCAGGAGATCTAGAGTCAACTTTGATTCTTGAAGCAATACAATATGAGGGTTTTTCTTGATCAAATAGTTCTTTCAACATTCTCTTCTTGGCGGAGAGGCATTCAACCCTCAAACATTCGTGAAATAATCTTCATTTCATCAATTGTAGATTTTTAGCTCTTCCCAACACCTCCTCTGAGTGGGGACTTGGAACCTCCTTCCACATCTTCCATTTTTCCTTTTGGACTTATCTTGCACATCATCTCTTCATTTCTTCTTGTTAAGCATTTGTTTTCTTTTACTCTTCCCTGGTTCAATAGCAAGGGAAACCGCCATATACTTGTCATCGACATTATTCTATTGTAGATCATTGCCCATTTTTTCTTTCTCATGCATTCTTTCCAAATAATCCTCTAGAATATTTTCATTGTTTTCCATGAAAGCATAGTTTGTCGTGAGCGAGTCATTAGATTTGTCTATCTTTTTTTGATTGCATTGTGTTTTGGAATAGAATCAATTACCCTTTATTCACTAGGAGTCTTTTCGATATGTCATGTCTATATAAACCTTTCCATACCTTTTGCTTTTTTCTCCTTGTTTTATGTGACACATTTCTCCTTTGGCGTCTGAAAACCATTATTCTCAGTTTGTATGTTTTCCTTATCTTGGGGGATCTTGTAATTTTGAAATAACTACACAATTTGGGACCAACTGATGATATTCATGGCAGGATCTGCATCTCAACGGAATAGACTCATAATTGACCTGTCGAAACCACTCCATTCCTTCAGGTTGGAGTGTAATGCTCTTAAGAAGAGAGTTGTCTAGTCCCGAATATACACAATACCTCTCATAGTTCGCAGTTCCCCAAGCCACTGTTCCTTTCAGATTACACATATTGACTTAAAAAGTATCCAATATGTTAAAAGACATACCCCGTTGAAATATCCCAAAACATGATAACATATTGAAATCTGGAATTTCTGCCAAACCCTAGCCAAAACAAATATTTTTTTGATTTTTATTGCAAACCTTAGTTACTCAAAACCCTCACAAAACTTGAATAAATATTACCAAACCCTAGCAAAAATTTAGCAAATATTCCACTGAATTTAGGGCATTAAATCATTCAACCAATTCAACCCTATTGGCGCCACATGCAGGGGAATTATAGTGAATAAAATACTGATTTTTTATGCTTTTCTCCAATATGAAAATGCTGGAAAATATCCTTAAAAATAGGGATAAATATAGAATTAATTATAAGAAAATTCAAAATATTATTTAGACTTGAAATAGCCTAACAAACTCTCAATTGGGCCTCTCCATCAAGTCGCCCAGTTGCAATTAAATAAGTAATTGCTCATGTCAACACACTAAACCCTAGAAGAGGGTTTCCATACTTCCAAATGCAGCACATCCCTAGTGAAAGGGGTCTTCAACACACAAACCTGTTCGCTGCCTTGGAAATGGCCTCAAACCCTTTCCAAATGACTTCAAACGAAGTTGCCACATTTCTTGACCTAGTCGCCACACTTTGCAAGCAAATCACCACACCCTAGGAAAGGTCCAAACTATAAATTCTACCTTTGATGATCAATTACAACGCACTTGAACTAGTGCTGCCCTAGATGAGGAATAGGGTTTTTTATCCCTAAACCTTCCTTGGCCTTGAAGGGTTTTGTTTTCAAGCCCTTGGTCAAGCATTTTTGTGATTAGACTCAAAAATTCAAATATCATAATATGCATAAGCATTTCACATGATCCCTCACTTGCCTTTATACTCTCCCCCAAAGTGGTGCATCCCAATTTGAGGGAAGACCTTTTTCAAATTATGAAAAAAACACTCCTTATAATCCACTTAAGTGGCTTGGATGCCCATGACTCTTAAAATACCACAACTTAAGTGAGTTTTATAACAATAAAGTACTTTTACAAATGTTCTTAAGAAACCCAAAGTGTTCCCTTCTTTTTTTTTCCTTTAGCCTTTGGGAAACAAATCAAGTCTAAGGGTCTTCAATGGCTCCATGATCAAAAAGGGGAAATGACGATCCTCCCCACCCAAAATTGCTTGTCCTCAAGCAATAGCAACATCCAGGGGGCTACCCCAACTTTGGCTTCACATCAAATCATATCCCTTGCTTCCTCCCATGGAAGGAAAGCTCCATATTAAAGCCTTTTTCTGTTGTACCCGAAGAAATTTGGCTGCCCACCCAAGCTGGAAATAACAGCAACACATATCCCTTCTTTCCCTTTCCATTGAGGCCTTGTACCCGGACATTCCAAAAAGATGATGAGAAAAGAAGAATCCTCTGAATTGGCAGCATTATAGAGGCTGGAAATGTCTGCTCCAGCAAGTTAGTTCCTATCATTTTGGGCCTTGGTTGCCCACATATTAACACCTGCACAAGACATAAACACGTTAATCAAATCAAGAGTTCTCCACTTCCCTTTCTTGTTTGCATCCTTGACAATGTTCTCCATCTGTGGAGTGGCTGGAAACATGTATGTGGATGCCTTGGAGGGCATAGGAGGGCTACCCATGCTGTTCACATACTCCAAATCTGCCTTTAGACTCAGAATTTTACCATCTAGAAGAACTGGAAACTCTCAGACTTCTTGTGACCCCTCAAGAGGAACTCGATCAACCAAAACTCACCTCTTTGGGGCGTCACCTTGCAATCAGCGTTCCCCATGCAACCGGGGCCCCTCAAGTTCACAAGAAGTGAGCTGGAACTGACATGGACAGCATGGTAGAAGAGAGTACCATGGCTGTTCCTCATGCCCCTTCTCCACATGTTAGAAAGGGTATTCTTTTGTAGGGTCTCCACATTCCCCTCATGACCTTCAATGGACTCTAAAGTTCCCTCCATGACCTAAAGATACAGTTTACCCTCCTCTATGCAACAATCAATTTCAAATAACTTGAAAACCATACCTTCCAAATAAAGTGACCAGCCTTGCCATGATTCCACCACACGTCTCTTGCCTTCTTTTTCTTCCTTCCATCTCCTTGAGAGGGGAAACTGCTGTTTCCAAACCACTCCTCCGTTTTGAAATTTGAATACTCTTCTTTCTAGCATGCTTCTTCAAATTGATGTATATCCAAGCTTTGAATGCTCTCCTTCCTAGCATGGTTCTTCAAACTAATGCGCATATCCAAGCTTAACCTTTGCTGTCCTAAAACAGAATTCACACAAATTAGAGCACTCACCAATTTGTGAAGAGCCAAAGTAACTTGCCTTGGAAGGGCTGATCTTGAGTTTCCAATCTCCACATTATTTTGTATGCAAAGGGTCCATCTTCCACATTCACTGAATTCACTAGGGGCTGAAGTGAACCAATTTTTCCAGAATTTTTTGAGCATGAAATATTTTGATTATTTATTGAAAACTTAGAATTTTCTGAGTATATTTTAGGCCTATTTCTTATGAAAGTTTCAGACCTTCTACCTTCCACTAAACATATTAGCATTTCTAGTAGTCCCCATAAATTATGGAGCTAGTAGTTTGTTTACTTATGTCGCTTGTTGAGATGCACATAGTGAACTAATATGAGGATAAGTGCCCACTTAGCTAGCTATGTGGTAAAGCTATAAGAGCGGATAAACAAGCTTGGAGGATGTTAGTAATAGACAACGCAAGAAAATAGATTGACAAAAAAATGAACAGACTCAATGTGCAGCAAGCTCTCTTTCATTACTATCTATTAATATGACTATATATTACAATAATACAACCACCCAAATCCACCACCCGAACCAATTCAGGTATAACCATCTACTAGCAATAGATAAATTAAGTGGTAAATCTATAGTATAAACTATATAAAACAATAGGATTAAGACTTAAATAATACTCTTAACAAAAGCCCCTGTAAGCTTAAGTCTGCTAAGTGGGTCAGTGTTTGCAACTACTGCAATGTTGATGGTGCACTCAAAACCCTGAAAACTGTAAATCATGATGAAATCACTCCTTGTTATTCATCTCCAACTTTGTAAGGCCTGACACCCAATTATAGTCGATCAATCACGTGCCAAAGAGAGCAAAAACAAATTACTCAAGATAATCCTCATGAGTAACCCATACACCCCATAAATTTGTTGTATCTGCACTATAGTGCCCAACCACGTCAGTCTTTGTCAAGTTGTAATTGTTAACCATTCCATGTCCACAAAGCTCTCGTACTAAAAAACTGTAGGCAAATGTCAACACATAAAAATCTACCCCTCTGGTAGAAAGAATGCGTCGAAACTCCAAATTTGATAAACCAATTCTGTAATCTATAATATCTGAAATTTGATGTGTCAGCGGCTGGTTTGAATGTCACTCACTCAAAATCTGGATATACAAAAATCGAGGGACCTGTCACATGTCCCATCCTCAATGCTTCGTTAATTAGTACCACTGCAATGCTGCAATGCACAATAAGATGCATTCAAAGATGACCAATCGTCAGTGGCCATTATGATTAGTCTCTAGGCAACACATTTGGGAGAACTACTCACAAAACTGCAATCAATTGAACTCTATAGGAAAAATGTGAAGCAATGCCTGGGTACATCATCTGGATTATCAACAACCCCATACTTAATCAAATTGTGACATATATCCACAAATATCTACAAGTAGTGTGCAAAATCCACAGCCAAAAGTTGAAATACATGTCAGTCACAAGTATCCAATTCCAGCATCAAACATCCAGTCGCAATGACAATTATCAAATTTTGAGCAACATGGTACACATATAGTTGCTCTAATCATCCACAAATACGTACACTGGAAATTGCAAGTCACGTGCAAAAAAATCCATTAGGTGCACAAGTAGATAGATCAACATCTGGTGACTCAACCAAGTGTCAACAATTGTGAGTCATATGCCAATCGCTCATTAGCAAACAACTCAAATCCACAATCTTCTGCAAATCAAGTATCTGCTTGTAATACACAATGAACAAAAGTATCCACAAGCTAATATACCCAGATGCATCTTTGGAGTATCGCCACGATTTGTATCAACTCACGATATCACTGAAATGCCCACACACTTAGGAAAATTTCCACAAAGTTAGGATCCACAGCATCAAATCACTCAACAATCAACAACTTGAAATTCAAAATTTGATTCTTGATGTTCCCTCTGTAAGATGAAAGTGAAGAACTGCTGTTTGTAACTCCCTTGAAAGGGAAGTAGTCTAAATCAACAACTCAAATCATCCTAGAGTCTATATAGAAAAAAATCACAACTCAATGATGCCTGCTCGGGTTCTCATCATGAGTCTTCAATAAGCCACCCTTTTGGGTTTTCAACTCAATGGGAAGAATCTTTAAGTCGCCCTTTCGTGTTTTCAACGTACAACTCAAGTGCACAAAAGTGGGCCTCCTAACCTGCCCTACCAAATCAACAAAAAGAGACAAAACTGCAATTCTCCATAGCTTCAAATACACAAAATCCTCACATTTAAAAAAGTGCATCAATCATAATGGTAGAAACCAACAATGGTAGAACCATGATCATCATGGGCTGC